>CM024271.1:16802307-17138352 GCA_013621005.1 Aeschynomene evenia
TAAAGCGATTGTATGCCTCCATGAGTTCTGCTCCGCACATGAGATGACATTTTGATAATCAAAGGTTTGATGGTGTGATGACTCATCCGTCGCATGGGGAAGCATGGCGACATTTTGATCAAACGCATCATGAATTTGCCGCGGAGCCTCGAAATGTGCGCTTAGGTTTGTGTTCTGACGAATTTACTCCCAATAGACAGTTTGGTAAGCCTTACTCTTGTTGGCCGGTTGTGATAACACCGTATAACCTACCTCCTGAAATGTGTATGAAAGACCCATACTTGTTCTTAACATGTATAATCCCCGTCCAAATAACCCAAAAGCAAAAATTGATGTGTACCTTCAACCGTTGATTGATGAGTTGATTGAGTTATGGAATGAGGGTGTTATGGTGTACGATATTTCCTCCAAGCAAAAACTTTCAGATGAGAGCAGCATTAATGTGGGACTATCAACGACTTCCCCGCATATGGGATGTTGTCTGGAGTGGATGAAACACAAGGAAAATTAAGCGTGCCCGGTTTGCATGGCGTGACACCAAGGCATTACCTTGAAGTATGGCGGAAAGAACTCGTGGTTGATTGTCATCGGAGATTTTAACCAGATGATCATCCATATCGGCGTACACAGGTACGGTTTAAAAAGAAACACAATCGAGAAGAGATCACCACCGGTAAGAATTACTGGTGAAGATTTATGGAGGAGGTAAAATATACCCCAAGATCACAGAAGTTGGGCAGCCAAGTGAAACCACAGGGGTAATGGGAGAGATCATAACTTGGACTGAAACAACAGCATATTTTGGGAGCTTCCATATGGAAGGATCTGATCTTGGTCCGTCATTGTCTAGGATGATGCACATAAGAAAAGAACGTATGGGACAACCATAATGCAGACAGTAATGGATACTGATCGGACCAAAGACAATATAAAGGCAAATTGGATGTGGCTGAGTACGCAGACGACCTGAGTTAAATTTGCAGGATCTAAGGGATAGACGTGTTTGTAAGCCGAAGGCGTCGTATCATTAACCAAGACTCAGAAGAGAATCAGTTTGTAAATGGGTGACGGAGCTCAAATGCCTGAGAGTTATGCCACTAACTTGCGGGAGATGTGTCAACCTTGAATCAAAAGTAAGTTTGTCGGCCTTAAGAGTCACGATTGCCATGTCCTCCTGGAGAGCTTGCTTCCTATAATGTTTAGGGAGCTGCCCGACCATGTTTGAAGCCATTGACGGAGTTGAGTGAATATTGCAAGACTTATGTGCGACAACACTCAAGGTAGATGATCTTATCACCATGGAGGCGAATATCCCCATGATCCTGTGCAAATTAGAGAGGATTTTTCGCCTGGATTATTTAACTCGATGGAACATCTTCCAATTCACTTGACATATGAAGCGAGGGTTTGTGGGCCGGTGCAATATAGGTGAGTACCCATTTGAAAGAGAAATGGGAGTCTATAAGCGGACTGTCAAGAACAGAGCACAGGTGGAGGGTTCAATGCTTGGCAAAAGAGACATCAAATTTCTGCTCATATACTTCCAGGATAAGGTCCAGTCTCGCAGAACAAGGTTCCCCGCAACAATGACGGAGGAGAGAGTGGAAATGTACCCACCGCTGTCAAGTATTCAATCAACCAGGCCGAGCAACTGGTCAATCTGTGGATCGATGGTTGACGGTTGAGGAGTGGACTTCTGCACACCTCCACGTGTGCTAAATTGTGATGCGTCACACCGTATCGAAGGTAAAATATCAATCTTTACAACCTAATTCTAAAACAATGAAATAAAAGTTCATCTAATCTAGTTTATTAATAAATGACAGGTACATGAAACAAATTCATGGGAGGATTCTCTTCAACAATTTCCCGGCATGCTTCAAGGGCTATGTAGGTTACCGTCAATAAAACATTTAATTGGTATTGAAATATTTTCATAACCTTGTGTAACAAATCATTTGTTTTTGTGAACAATACACGTAGGTACAAGATCCCTCACATAGGGTAACTGACCAATTTTGCAAGATATAGCTTGGGGACCAAAAAATAAAGTGCACAGTTGGTCAATATACTATGTGAATGGATTCAAATTCCACACTGTAGATGGGGAAGGAGAGGAACTCATATAATTGTGGGGTTTGTGTCAAAGGAGATGCGGAGAAGGGAACGAGATTGGTATGGTAACAATTAAAGAGATCTTAGAGTTGAATATGTTGGGTTACCAAATTAAAGAATATGTTATTCTATTGTGATTGGTATGACCCACAACGCCCAACTGGAACTCCGATCTCACACTCAGTACAAAAATAACTGAGATAATAGTACACGACGAGAGCAGCGATTGATCCATTTATCATTGCTCAAAATGCTCGTCAAGTGTATTACTTATCTTACCCTGGAAAGTGTAAAGTCGAAATTGAGGGTCGTAAGAAGGACAAAAAGCAAGAGGGCGAGTCGAATATGATAACGAATCCGTTCTCGACGACCAAGCTTATCAAGTGGATGACCAGTTCCCACAAAGGTTGATTACTGACACTACCATGCCTCCCAACCTTTTATCCGATACAGGTGAAGTGATATTGTTGAGAGTCCATCACATACAGTACGAAGCGAACCCCATAATAGTGAGAGTGAGGATGAAAGTGAAGAAACGGAAGGATCCGAGGATGAAGATGAAAGTGAAGAAGATAACGACCGATGAAGTTTTCAAGTATATATATATAATTTAATCATATACTAATTGTTTAGGAGAAAACAAGAAATGTTTACAAATAACAAGTTTACAAAATATTATTTTACAGATACATATGGCACCACGTGGACGAGGTCGTTCCAAGAAGGACGACCCGCCGAGGATTCGAGGTTCCACGTCCTCAGACGCAGCACAGACTACTCTCACCGATCCTCCAGAGATTGCCGTCACCCCACCCGCGTCAGTACCTGGCCCACAGTCTGGGGCTATTGGAGGTGCTCCAGAGCCCCATGTAGTCACTACTGATAGGAGTCACCCCGTTACTGGGGATGAGAGTCAGCCCACGGATACATCTGATCGTTACCCCGTGGGACACGAGCCCACTCGGATCCGATGGGATGGCAAGAATGGGTAAGTTTAAAAATTAATTTCACTATCATGGATAAACAATATTTTTACTAATTGTATTAAAAAATAATGGTTTATATTTGTAGTTGGATCCCGTTTAAAGGATGGAGCTCACAAGATTACAGAGATCATACAGAGCCATTTTGATGCTCCGTATCTCAAGTTCTCCAAGATCCCTGTGCCCACGAGAGACATGTGGTATAGGGAGTGGAAGGTAAACTTTAATTTATTCACTTTTTAATAACCCAACTTAGCTTATATGATCTTTTCTGTACATTCTATTGGACATTAACTTTTTTCCTGTAAACGTTGCAGAAAGATTTTCTGATATTCCCTAAGGAGGAGCCAGCCATCAGACGGGCTTGGAACTTCAGGGCCGGGAAGAGGTTCCGGAGATGCTCAGGGATATTCGGGACGGGACTTCACGCTTCAGTGGATCCCTGAGCGTCACCTCCAGGTGCTGCGGGAGCACTGGGCCACCGATGCTTTCAAGGCTGAGCAGGCTCGCAACAAGCTGAATCGGGCCTCACTTAAGGGTGGTTCCCTCCACACGGCGGCTCTACCACTGTTGAGGGCACACGAGCACGATTGGTATGTACATAATGTTTAATATTAATTAACTATGTTATTAACCTATTCTTAGCACAAAATACTAACATAAACTCACTTGAACACAGGCCCGAGAGTTGAGGCGCACCCCCACTCACAGTGAGGTCTTCGAGCAGACCCACATGAAGAAGACTGAGAGGGGGAAGGAATGGGTGGATGAGCGCTCCAGGAACACCTATGTGAGTATACAATAAATTTTCTCTGTATAATTTTGTGAGTAAACAGTTAATCTTTATTTACAATAGCACTTACATTTTTTAAAATTGTTTTGATACGTTGCAGGCAGAGTTCAGGCAGAAGTTTGATGAGGCAACAAAGGCCTATCAGACTCAGCTTGATGCAGGAGAGACAACCGAACCTCCTAGTGAGGATAATATTGGCTGGAGACTGTTGTGGCCATAAAGGGCCGTGTTTATGGTACCGGCATTGTTGGGTTCACCGACACTCCATCTCCTGCATCGGCCTCTACATGTGGTTCTGGTGTTGGAGATGACGCTCTTAGGGACCGTGTGCATGCCATGAATGCAGAGCTCCAACAGCAAGCGCAGACCATCCAGGAGCTACAGTAGAGGCTGCAGAGCCAGGAGTCGGACAAGAAGAAGATGAAGAAGAATATGAAGATGTTTGCGTCTTCTAGCTCTTCCGGAGCCAACCTGCCATCGGGTCTGATCGGTGATGATGATGATGATGATGATACCAGTGGTGATGAAGGCCACCCGGACTATGAGTAGTCTGTTTCTTTATACTATTTTATTGTTATGTTTCTCTGCTACATTCTCATACATTTAATTTCATTGTTATTGTTATACTATTTTATAATTTAATTTTTCATAATATTTGTTTAAATAATATATATAAATATATCGATAAAACAATTCGATTATTTTGTACTAATGATAGCAGATATTATTATTCAATTTTATATGTTAATTTCGTACACAACAAATTTCACAAAAAAAAAAAAATTCTTATTAATTTCCGTCGGAAATTAATGAAATTACCGTGTTGCTTCTTAACCAAAAACCATCGGAAATCCCTCGGAAACTTCAAACCCAAACCGCCGGAAAACGACCGGAAATATCCGACGGCAATTTCTAACCCTACCCGTCGTGAACCGATCGGAAACTTCCGACAACATCCCTAACCCTAACCGTCGGAAGTCCATCCGAAACTTCCGACGAGCTTTCAAACCCTAACCATCGGAACTCTATCGAAAGGCTCCGACGGTTTTTTCGAAATAAACCGTCGGAAGTTCCTCGAAGATATTCCGACGGTTTTTCTTCATTTTGCCGTCGGAGGTTTTTTCCGACGAGCCGGATTCCGAGGGGTCATTTTTTGAAAAAAACCGTCGGGAACCCATCGAAATTTATTTTTTCCATCGGAAATGCCCTCGGAATTTTCCGTGTTTCTAGTAGTGTTTATTTAATGTATTTGAGTGAAGTACCAAATTAACCCCCGAAAGATTTTGTCGCAGACAAAATCACCCTCAAAACATTTTAACGACAAAATAGCCCCCCAATGATGTTTAACGTTTGACAAAAGACACTCACCGTGAACTTTCTTCAACGGACGTTAACTACAGTGATGAGGTGGAATACACAGTGCCATCTTGGATATTTCTATACAATCAAAATCCCTAATTAGTGTCTATTTCCCCAAATTTATGAATTGAAACCCTAAATCATCTTCTACTCTCTCCCTCATTCTCCCTAAAAAAGACACTAATTAGGATTTCAATTCATAAATTTGGAGAAAGAGACACTAATTATGGATTTTGATTGTATAGAAATATCCACAGTGGCACTGTGTGTTCCATCTTATCACTAGAGTTAACGTCCGTTGAAGAAAGTTTACGGTGAGTGTCTTTTGTCAAACGTTAAACATCATTGGGGGCTATTTTGTCATTAAAATGTTTTGGAGTAATTTTGTCAGCGACAAAATATTTCGGGGGTTAATTTGTTACTTCACTCAATGTATTTATGTGTATAGGGATCAGCTGGGAGCACAAGTAAAAGGAGCAAAATGTCAATCTGCATTCAGTCCTTCGCCAACCAAGGAATGCATCATTCAGTAGTTGCACTCTCCAACGAGCAACCCTTGCCTCATTGCAGAGCCTCTGCCTCATTTAGCCATTCACCAAAGAGTAACCCTTACTCGCTGGTGAAGAATCGATTTTATAGAGACGGATTGAAGTTGGTTCCAATTACCTCCCCTCACCGGCGAACGTTGCGTTAGAAGATAGATTTAGGAAATTGTTAATTTGTCCTTTTTTCATTTTCAATTTTTGCCATTTTAGTACCCTATATATAATCTTAAGTGTCAAACTCCATCAACAACTTTTACTACTTTTAGTCGTTTTAGGTTTTTAGAGATTTTAGAGAGGGAAGCTCCAACTTCTCTCAACTATTTCTCCTTCTATTTTCTTACTTGTTCTAGTTTTTAATTCTGAAATACTTTGTTAAACCCATTTACATATTTTAATACAATCATGCTTCTTCATTTTATGGCTGAGTAGTTTAATTTATTTGGCATTTGGGTTTGTACTCTAACTTGGGTGTTTATGAGATTTTGCTACCTGTATGTATAGATGATTCCAACTCTTGATTGCTCATGTTTTTATTTTATTTTGTCTATCTATATGCGTATGGTCAATGCATGTGTAGTTTGATGATATACAATTAGTTAGTCTAAGACTAAGCAACTTTGTTAGATGCATATTCCCATGTGCCAAGGTCTTTAGTATTTTAATTCTTGCTAATTGTTTTCGTTCTTCTAAACTTTGAAAGCCTCCTTTTGTAATTCTTAATTGTGATTAATTGTATTAACATCCATGAGAGGCTCATATTGTAATTATAAAAAAAAAAAATGCATGAGAGACGACTTTGGATTCCTTTCATTGTGCTCACTATAGCTGAGTTCAATCCATACTCTTGTTTTAATCTTTTTAATTCTAAATTGTACTATGCTCACTATATCTAAGTTCAATCCATACTCTTATTTTAATTCTTTTCAATTCTAAATTGTGGAGTGCTAGAGTTTAACTATGCTCTAACATAGATCATTCCCCAAGAACTCCTCTCCCTCCTTTCTCACCTTCTTCTTACTCCGTTTGAGTTGGCATTCTCCTGGCTGATGAATCTCCTTGGGATGGCCAAAGACCACCTCACACAATACCACCTCTCATGGATTTTCTCTTATATTTTCTTTTTTATATGCATGAAGTTTATGTTTATATTTTTATGTCTCTTTTCTCTACTAGTTCTGTAATTATTTTTTGTCATATCAAGCATAACTTTCCAAATAAACGTTATTAATTACTTGGACAATATTCCTCAAGCATACATACAAGAACAATCATTGTACAGCAAAGTAACTACAAAAAGAGTCTAATTTTGATAGAATCATAGAGATCGTTAGGTGCTCAACAATCAGAATAATGTCATTAGCATGTCCTGCAATATTTCCAAATATAAAAATGTTAAAGTGTATAATTAAAAAAATGAAATAAATTAATTTTTAAATCAATTCCTCCCGTTTAAAATGTAAAGATGAAAAATAATAAATTAATTTATAATTATGATAGAATTAATAATTGAGTATTTTTAAATTTATAATTTAATTTAATTTAATTTTTTTTTATTTTCATATTTTAATCATTTCAAACACACTCTAACTTATTTTTTCCCTTTTTTTTTTCAATCAAGTGCACTGAATATTGATTATTTGCCACACTAAGTCACAAAGTCACAAATCTGCATTGAATCCAAAATTACAAAACTTATCGTAGTACTAAATCCTAGCACAAATTATTTTATAATAATTGATCAGAGAATCTAAATAACCAACTATAATTATATGCTTTACAGAAGATGCAGCCATGCAGAGATGACTTATGATACAAAGCTTTCTCAGCTCTCAATACACACACGAGCATAACAAAATTTCAATACTAAATGCATTCCTTAATCTCCACGAAACTAATGATGATGCAGATTACAACACATAATTTTACACTGTTTTGTTGCTTTTTTAAATATTTTGTTTTCTTCTCAATGCCACGCATTACCATTGCGTTCAGTTGGTGAGCCAGGCTCTACAGGAACAAAACCCCTGCCACCAAAAACAGGACGCATGAACGCGTCGTCGAACCGGCGCCATAACCGATGGACGGTGTGTGTCGGTGTGGCTAGCAGAGCACGGATGCTGCTAGGGCGATGAATTTCGCTGCCCTCGAGATCAGCCTCAGATTCTTGGGCACTTCCTAGAAGTGGGACATTTACTGATTTTGGAGTAGATGCTTCCGTAGTCATTGAACTGGTAGTGACTTTATGGCTATGAGGCAGCAAAAGTCTTATGAGTGGCTTAGTCATCAAACCAAAAACCTGAGAAATCATAATTAAGCTGTGTCAATTCTATAAAACTTTCATAAAATATTGACTATTGAATATTGAATAAACATCTGATTTGTAGAAATTGTGAATAATTATGAGCAGTCACAAAGGGTTAATCTGATAAAAGTAATTATCACTGATGCTGCATGACTATATAACCTCCATTAAAAAAAAAGAAAACCGATCGATGAACTGTATCTGAGAATGTCAGAAACTACAAAACAGATAGTTTTGCTTGGATTTGGGTCGACAAACAAATAAAATCAGCAAAGATATCTTACCACTGTGCTGAAAAGCACAACCGTGATGGTGCTAGTGATCATGATTGCATTAGATCGCAGTTGAGTATGCCCCGACATGGTGAACTGCATTTTCACAAGAGTATCGGTTATTTTATCTTATTTTATAATTATTTTTCACTTTGGCTAAACCATTGGCCAATCATTCAATTTTGCAAAAACTAAACCCCTGATCTTGCAGTGTAGCTCCTACCTGATTATAAGCAAGTGCCATCGATACAGCACCTCTCATAAGACCAGCCCACCAAATAATCACCTAAGATGAGAAGGAAGAAAAAAAAAAGTACAAAATTGTCAGCATAACTTGATAGTAGCACAAGAAATCCAGAATAGAGGTACTCATTGAAAGAAATTTAATCATACCTGCTGTCTGAAGGAGATTTTCTCACTTGTTGACTTTTTAGCCAAGTTGGATAAGAATGATAAGGGGAAAACAAAAGCTGCTCTTCCAGCAAGTAGGAGACCCATTAATACTGAACTCACTGCTACCGATGTTCCAGGGCTGCAGAGAAATCAAGTGTGGCACATGAATTGTTTTTCTATCATACTAAAAGAATATTTTGAGAGGAAAGATTCAAGAATCAAAGATGAAATTTCCAATAAAGAAAAGCACAAAATGCAAACATAGAATATTCCGAACATGACACCAAGTAATACAAGGACTATCTTAGAATAGCAGATACATCTTACTATTAGTCGACCGGAAAGTATGTCTTTCAAGTTACAATAAATTTTCAAGCCCAAAAGGTTAGTATCTCAATGACTATTTGCTAGGATTTGGGAGAATAAACGACATACCTATCACTGACAAATCTCCACTTTTCAATGTCCATGGCATCCATACCAACATATAGGAAGATAAAGATCTCAGCAACAAATGACAAGGTTGCAAAAGCATGCCTGTCGAAGTTCGATAAAGAAAAATAGATATTTTATTTATATAGATATAGTGTTGGGAAGGCTACTTATCTTGAAGAAAATCATTTAGAATACATACTTGGTGGTGATTCTTGAGCTCTCAGTCACATTATGCCAAGTATAATGAGACATAACAATCCCACAAAAGAATACAGTAAGAATGCCACTCAGATAGCATAACTGCAAAAGATGTACATAAATCAGCATCATTCTAATGACAACTGTTAACAGCCTAGAGAAATTTTTAATGAAGTTCTTCAAAAATCAAAACTTACTTCGGCCAGCATGTACGAGAGGTATGCCATTAGCATCATAAGAGCAACCTCACGATCAGTAGAGTGCCTGGAAAAAATGGAGACATTTGTTAACCTCGGTGAACTATTGTTTCAAATAATTCCTATGCATGGACTAAAAACATTGTACATAAGATACACACAAAAACTGATACACACAGAGAAGCCAATTTATTCCGAGTTTGCACATTACTAATATAACTTTCTTTTCCTAAAAAAGAAAAAGAAACAAAACATGATTGAAGAAGATACCAATTCACAATCAACAAGAAATTCACAGATGCAGTGTGTTTTTAGAGAGACCTATGCCTAATAAACTCTCATGTACTTTTATCTTTAACAGCATAACTTATTTTGGGTTTAGTTGATTGAACTTTTTCTCTTTACTGTTGGTATTGAATCATCAAATAGACAATTATAACATTTGGAAGCAGTAAATAGATGGCACCTCACTAACATAATTAACGAATCCCACCATTACTTACGGCAATATTGCTTTAAGCTGAAATGAACCAGTTAAATATATGGTTACATAAAACAATCAAATCAATGTTCAGTATAACTTTCTATCTGATTAATAAATGATGCCCGTATATTGCAACTAGAAAAGGAAGGAACTCTGTATTGTATCATAAAATTATGTATAACTTCAATATTACAGTGAATAAACTGCAATATTTAGTATATAAAAAAATATTATCATAGTAACTGATGAACAGAGAATGTAAATGGAAAAAAATAATTTCGTCAATAAGATACCTGCCAATATACAGCTTTTTAATAATGTAAGCGCTAAGTAGCCCTGTCTGCAAGTAGATAGAGCTACATCAGATCAAAGCCACACATAATATCAACTTTTATGTACATGCTAACTTTTGATATAGATCTTGTAAATGTCCACATGTGATGTGTGCATTAGATAATAGGTGTCTGAGAGAAAGACAATTACCAAAACCCCAAGCAATGTGCTTGTGAGAAACAGATACAAGAAGTTGCCAGTGAATTGCAAAGCAATTGAGGGGTCAATTTTGTTGAGATCAAAGCTTTGGATTGCATTGAAAAGCACAACTGATGTAGCGTCGTTGACAACACCCTCCCCGAATACAAGACTGTACAGTAAAGGTGTTTCATCCTGATTCAGCACCTGTATCATCACTAATCATTTCAGTAATAGCTCTGACACCTTCGCAATTCGCATGTAGAATGCAAAAATAATATATATATATATATATAATATATATATGTATATATATGTATATATATAAATATCAGTTCAAACCTGCAACGTGCACACAGAGTCTGTTGCCGCAAATATTGCACCAATTGCTGAAAATTTTCAGAAGTTAGCAAGTCACATACAGAATGAGAAGTTGCCAAGTAGAAGAAGTTGATAAGCATGTACCCAGATAATCCCCTATTTCCAGCGGACCAATATCCATCCTCTTAAAAGCTTGCGTTGCACCTAAAATAATGCTTCAAACTTAAGTCAGCAGAATAACAAAGATTTCTCCATGGTCAATTTCCAAAAATTAATAATCTATGTTACTCAATCGAGACTTTTTTAAACCAAAAAAAAATGTTATGAATTGATAAATTTAGACTATTATTTTCTTAATAGTCATCTTAGACAAGTGCCTAAGAAATCCATCTAAAAGGGCAGGGCATACCCAAAGTTATGACGGTACAAGATATTAATGTGCCGACAGCACCAAACATCATGATAGTAATGAAGTTCTTAAAGAACTGCTTCTTTTTCACCTGAAACCTGGACAAAGAAAATAGAGAACAAATTCATAACAAAATAATAACCACTATCCTACAAACAAATGATGAAATAAAAAAGATAAGAATAAAATCTCAGAGTGCGGAGCAAGAATCTTAGACGGTGGAAACAACATGATTCTCATGTTTTCCACATGGCAAAATACAAGTCCATATCGTGGATAAATGGAATAGCTCTTTTAACTACAAAGACACACATAGAATCATTAATCAGAAGAGATGAAGTCGACCACGGCAAGAGCCAACAAGACTTTGCAACATTGTTGAGGGAAAAACACAAACTTAGTATTCAAGATTCCTAAGTCACATGTTAAAGAGCAAGCAAGTAGACAGAGTATTAGTACCAGCTACATTTCAAAAACCTCTCCACAGATGCCATATGCTCCTAAAATTTCTCTGCCATTAATTATGTAGAATTAATTATCACTGGTTTTGCAGAAATAGGTTCTTTTCGGAAAAAATACAAATAAAAAAGCAGCATAAAAAATATGCATTATTCATTAAGTCTTCTATAGTATCTGAGAAAATCTAGGCCTTTAGACCACATTCAGATAAATCACATTGGGGAACTCTGCAATCAAATCTTCTTCATTTTTCTCATCAGTTATTAATGGATCATATAGAGTGAAAACACCCTTCACTTATAGTTAGATAATGATAGAGTTAAACAAAAGGGATCAGATATTTTACCCGGCATTAAATATTATAGGTGGCAGAAGGTATATGAAGAAAAGATCTTCACTGAAAACAAGAATATGCGAGTTTGTGCCACCACTAAACAGCAAAATGACCACGCCAGTGCAAAGACCCTGAAAGCAATAAACAACAAATTCAGTCAGTATCCAACTAGAGACTGAAACAATAAATGAATAATAAATAAACTAAAAGTTCCATGCATTTTGTTATAAGTTATTTTGAACCTAAATAGGTTAATCCAAACACGCCATAGCATCATATACACAAAGACTTTGCTTCTAAGGGTAAAAGTTTGGTTGGCATAAAAAATGGAGGTAAAAATTATATAGACGAGCTCCATGTATAAACTTATGAGCTCATCCATGTAAACTTCACCCCATCTTTACCATCCCAAATCCAAAACACATCCTTAAGAGGAATCAAATATAGTAACTTTTGCATTGAAAATTGAGTTTTTGAAGTTTCCAATTAGTCACTTCATCCTGTAATAATTGTAAAACTTTTTTGTACATTGGACATAAATTACATCCTGATACACTGATTTTCCTTTGTACTAAAAAAGCTAAAACAACAATTATTGTGAGAATACAAAGTTGCTATTTTTAAATCATGAGTGAAAAACACTTAAAACTACTCCAAAATACTTGGCAAAGGAGTCAGATTCTTAGGATGTGGTTGGTTTTGGGGGGTAAAAAATGGGAAAAACTTGTTCATAAATGAACCCAACCAAACACACCTTTAACAACAATTTTTATGCCGAAAAATAAAAAGATAGTGAACACTTACAATCATAAGTGCAGTGATGGATTCATTCATCCACCGATTCTCCTCAAGAAGATGACCAATTACAATACAAGCACAGAGAAGTGCCACAAACAGGTTCATTGAGACCACCGAAGTGTGATCAGAAGTTGAAAGCATTTGCAGTTTCGAAAACACAGCACCCAATTCGAACCCCATTATTGTCAAACCCAAAATAACAGAAAATCCAATGATAGCAGAACCAGGTCTCGTACACAGAAAAGATTTCAGATTATTGCTGCTGAGTTGAGAAGTTCAAAGTAAACCTAGTGTTCCGATAAAAAAATTCTATGTCTCGGAGCTGTCCATTTTTTTTAAGAACCTTCAGATCTCATCAACAACAGAATCTCTGCCATAAGAACGACAAATAAACGCGTAAAACGCATAGATTAGAAACAGTACGAGTTAAACAAAGCAGAACGACAACATAAATTAACCCCAAACAAACACAAAGTGAATAAAAAAAAAGATGCTAGATATTAACAGTTCATGATTCAAACTTGGGGTAGTTTTAGAAAAACATGATTTGTTTTTAGATCAAACCATCTTCAAAATCTCATAATTGAAACCCCCTCCAGAAAGAGATTCGCACACAATACAATTTTGTTCAAACAAGCTCCGAAATATTAGAGCGAAGTTCTCACCATGAAGGGCATTGCAGAAAAGCCTCTTCCAACTATTTTTTATTTCCTTTTTTGTCCTTCTCTCGATGTTATGAAAATTCACAACAAAAGACCAAACAAAAAGTAAAAAAAGAATTCGAACAGAGAGAAAAGCTAAAGAAAACCAATCTCTAGTTCGAATTCCCGGCAATTTTGAATGAACAAACTGCTTCAGCTCTCAGCAAAGGCTCGAACCCAAAACAGAAAGTAGGAAAAAGAAGAACAGAGCAAGGAACGGCTGAAGGGTGACAAAATTAGAACGTGAATCTCACACGAGAAGGTCGTTGAAAAAAGGTATTATACAAGAAAATTTAAAAAAATAGTTTTTTTTCAACAAATAAAAAACAGCCGAGGAAAATGAAGGAAAAGTTATTATTATTATTTTTTTTTTTTTGGGAAATCACGAGAGAGAAAACATGGGGCGATGAAACATCTGGAAAAATTGAGAGGAAGATAGCCGAAACACAATTGTTAGAGAGAGAAAGTGCCGTGTGGACAGAGTGAGAGAGAGAAGAAAGAGAATTATGAATCAGAATATACGGGTTATGATAGAGTCCAACGCGTCTATTTGGAAATGGGTTTCTGGCCGTTGATTTTGCGCCATGAGTTTTGGGGGTTTTGGATCTGCGGTGTTGAGAATGCCACGTGGGATTTGGATGAATAAGACTGGTTGTACAGTTACGCAGACACTGATGTCAGTGCTTATGATGCCTAACTTAAGACACCTACGAGGCTACGACATTGTACTGAATGTTAAAAAAAAATCTATATTAAAGTTATAGTTATTTATTCATATATTAAATAAGTAAATGTTTGGCGTATTAAAATATTATATAAAATACTCAAGTTAATTTCTATAAAATTTATCGTCGCTTAATATAGTCCTTCAAAATTAAAAATTTAAAATATATCTTTTTCAAATTAAAATATTAAATAAATTAGTCATTTAAAAATAATCAGACAAATTAGTTTCTTAAAATTCATAAAAATGATTAAATTAGTCCTTATAATGAGAGGATCAACTAGTCCAACATCGTTCAATAGTAGGGACTAATTTAATCAATTTTATGAATTTTGAGAGACTAATTTATCTATTTTTTAAGGATTAATTTGTCCGACGTCTTAATTTGAGATGAATGTATTTTGAATTTTTATTTCTAGAGGGACTACTTACCAATAATAATTTTTATAGGAGCGAATATTTTGTCAAACAATTAACATTTTGTGTACACGTATACTATTAGGAAAAAAACTGTTTTATAAAATTAAAACCTTATTTAATTTTTTGGACATTAAAAGTACATTCAAACTAATAAAATACAATAATAGTCTTCAAAGGAACTTTAATAATATATTATTCAAATATCTAATTATATTGTTTTTATATATATAGTGAATTGACCAGAAAATTAATTTTAGTATATTGGCAATATATTAATTAAATATCTAATTATATGTTATTATACTGTTAGAAGTATTTAACACTTTTAATAAATGTTTCAAAAGTCATATACATCATCCTATATGTTTAATTTAATTTTAATCTACTGTCATTATAAGTGTAAAGTAATTTTACACATATAATTAATTATTAATTGATATATGATAAAAGTTTTTAATTTAATTATTTACTAACTAAAAAGTCACACAAATTAATGGATGTGATTAGTTGACAATATAAAATTTTTTACACTGTCAATGTATCATAGTTAAATTCATACTTATATTGTTGGAAAATTATTATTATGTGGACATGCATAAATTATTAATTACCAGATTAATTTAATTTTCAAAACATTGTAATTATTATTATTATTGTTGTTGAGTTACAAATGTAAATGTGAAAGATTATTTTATTTATTTATTTATTTATTTGGGCTAGCTGATGATAGGTGGGCTAGGCTCATTATTGACTAATTATTGGAGAGTCCCTATGTAACACCCTAATGATTAATCCTCCATGCTATAGTCATTTCGGACTAATTACTCAAGTGTCACTCTTGAACATCATAGCACGTGATACCTTTTTAAAATAATTACTATGAAAATATGTGGGAATAAATTTCGCAAATATCATATTTTTAAAATAGGGGCAACGTCATACATATAGTCGTCATAATACGTCATGCATCAATATTACATAATAGAGTACATGCAGTTTTAACATATTACAAATAAGTCTCTCACATCACACCATCACAAATATCTATAGTAATACCATAATTAATACATCAACATAAGTAGTTCCGGCTAACATAGGTCCGGTCTTTGACATAACATGCATAAACAAGTGAAACTAAAACAACTAGCGGATACTCAGAGGCCTCCGTCATCAAGCCCACCTGGCGCCTTCGGGTCCAGATCTGTCTGTTCACCTAAAATGTTTATCCACAGATAGGGTGAGCAACCAAAAGTCACTCAGTAGGGGAAGCCACCTCGGGTTTATTAAGAAAAGGTGTAACATGCCATTTTTCAATTCAGGTATGAGTTCGCAAATAATAATAGTTCCCGAAGTGTCTTGCCTAGGTGCGTCTTGCTCATTTTATACATATACATATACATATACATATACATGCACTATCACATACCTTACATGTATAGCCATATCCCTATGTTGTGCACTAAGTGTACCTAATCACACATACATAACATAACATAAAGTAACATCATCATCATCGTCATCATCATCATTGTTCTCATTCTTTATTTCTCTTTATCTGTAACATTATAAATCTTTTGGCACTACCCACCCTCTGTAACATATCCTCCACTTCACCGACCCCTAGGCATGAACTCATCCTAAACATATTGGGGAGAGGGGGGATTCACCTTCCCTCAGTGATAAAGTTGCATGTCGAGGTTGCCACCCCTCCCTTAGCAACACTACCACATGTCGAAGGCTACTGTGTTTTAACATATACTTTAACTTTCTCTGTGCGCCACCCGGTGACGTCCTTGTTCTTGTTATATAATCTTTAACATCAATCCCATTTGGGATCATAACCATTCTTATCTCATAAACATCATGAACGTCATACATACATCATCATAACAGCATCAAACATCAACAAATATCATCATTGTCATAATTTCATCAAACATTAATTAACATTAATCATGTAATCATTCATATACTATCATGACTTCATAATTCCAGAATACATTATGATAATCACAAACTCATTTCAGAATTACTATCATGACATAATCATCATCAAATTTAAAAACCCAATCAATTGCAGTTTTTGGGACAGATTCAACATGGTTTACCAATAAAATCACCATAATTATAAAATAATCAATCTGACCTCCATATTTTTATGAGATAAACTATACTGATCATTACAACATCTCCAACAAACAAAACTCAAAAATAATTTATACAGAGAGAGAAATAAATCTCGCAATAATGCTCATTACAAAGAATTCAGCACTGCACTTTCAGATTAAAACTTATCTTTACATATTTTTCTGTATTAATCTAGAAGGTATTTGATTCTGAAAATTTTCATCAAACATCCTATATATCTTAGCTTTCCAACAAATTTAATTTCACTAAATTTCATTTAGTATATTTTTAATTATGAATTTTTGAACACTGACTGCTTAGTTTAAGAGCCTGATTCTGTGAGTCAACTTCAAAAATTCATAACTTCCAAAATATAAAGTCAAATTAAGTGATTTCTGTTGGAAATCCTTCATAACTGAGTTAACTTACAGGGAAAATTAAAACCAACGAAAAATCATATCTGTGTAAAAAGAACTGAATTATTTTGCAAAACATGTCTATACGAGTTTTCTCCTAAAATTTTAGTAATATGAACTTCTTATCATCGAATAAATTTTAAATCTCATTATACCATCAGAAAATTATCAATAACATATACTTACACTCATATAAACATGTTAATATCATAAGTATGAAATATTATGCATTTAAAAACCCTACCTCAAATTGCATCAAGATTGAACAAAACTTCAACAAATTCTTCAACTCTCTCTCAATCTCGGGTAGCCTCTTTGAGGAGGTTAAATGATGAGTTTCTTGAGTGTTTTGGGGCTGCAACTTGAGGGAAATGAACCTATGGTGATAGTATATGGTATGGGTGGTGAGTTTTGGTGATTAAAGTGGTGGTTTGGTTTGATTTTGGTGAAGAAATTGGGGAAGGGAGAAGGTATACGGGATTAGGGTTCTTGGAGTAGGGTTTGGGATGAAAAATGGAGTGTTTGTGTTTAGAGGTGGCTGATGGGGTTATAAGGGTAAAGGAGGGGTTGTTTTGCAATTTTTGAAAGTTCGGGGGCCAAATTGCAATTTTGAGGGAGGGGCCTAATTGAAATTTTTCAAAACTTGTAAATGTCCCTCAAAATCATTTTCTTTCACTTTCAAATACATTTTATTTCCATCCAAAATACATTTTCTAATACTTAAAGCATATTTTCATATAAATACTCATATCAGTTGCATATATATATCAAACAATGCATATAGTACACACAACATTCCATACACATATAAGTCAAATAGGTCCTAATCAATATGTACTATCACTAATTGCCCTTAATTAGGACGTAACTGAAAATCGGGGTGTTACACCCTACCACTACCCATTTTAGCAGTTTCTTTTATTCTGACCTATTAGGAATAAAAGGAGTGGGTGAGTCTATTTTGACTCAGATGTTATTTTCACACTGAAAAGTGGGATAGTGAGTACATAACTCTTCTCTCTTGTTCTTCTGGTTTTCTTCTCTACTAGGGATTGGTGATTTCTTTGGATTGAAGATCATGAATAATGAAATGGCTCACATCACTTCCAATCCAGGTTTTTATTTCTCTTCTCATTCTTCCATAACTATTGTATAATATTCATATGCTATAATTGGATTGTATTATATGAATTATTTCTTTTATTTTTCTTCAATAGGTATCAGAGCCTAATTCAATTCTGATTATAGCTGTGAATTATAAGTTATTTTGTTGTATGATTATTGATATTTCTCTTAATCAATTTCGGTTTTATTTTTCGTGTTAATTAAAATTGAAATTGATTGAGGGTTATTGTTGCTTGTAATTTTCTGAGTTCATACATGTAAACAATTTCCAATTTGTTTTTGAATTGAGAGAGAATTTGAGCTTTGAAGTTATGAACCCTAGAAATTAGGTTTTTAATCAAATTTCTTTTTCGGTTTTGATTTACGGTCTACAACCTTAGGGCTTTTGTAGGCATGTCTGTTTCGAGTGTAACCCTCTTGAGTTTGCAAAATTTGGTTGAGAATTGTGTGAGATATTGCAAAATTACCGTATTCTTGAAACCTAACTTTCGATCAAAATCTGTTTTTCTCTGGACGTTTTCTGCGAAAATTAAATCATCAATCTTGTAGTACTCATTGTAAGGATTCCAACGCCACAAAAATCACTCAAATCCGAGGTCGTACGAGAGAGAAAGAGAGCTTCAAAGTTTCGGGTTTAACCGGGTTGCGAAATCCGACCCGACCCGACACCAGGACCCGCGAGAGGTTGATGGTGATGAACAGTGCACGCGCCGCGAAGCCCACTCGCGGGCGGCGGCGCGTGCGGCGGCCTGGAGACTCCAAATTTTTTGTATTTTTTATGCTATCGAGTGTCTTCAGTGTGATAAAATTTTTGGTGATTTTTATTTATTTTTTTGAGTACTGTATAACACCGTTTTTGCATAAAACTTACTTAAATGACTTGAAAATTAATAAAATTGTTTGAGTTTTATGTATAAAAATTTTGTGAGTATCTACTGGTTATTATTGACCGTATTATATTGTATTTACTGAGAATTCATGATATGATTATATATATTGATAAATATTGTTGATTATTTTGCATGGTTGAGAGCTCGCCTTCGCAGGACGGACTATGTTAAAATGATATTGGTTAAAATAATTTTTTGGATGTCTTACATGATTGTGAGCTCATCTTCGTGGGACGGATTTTGTCAAGGCATTATTGTGTTATATCATGTTGTTCCCTATTGTTGCATTAAGATTTATGTTGATAACAGTTTACCCTTCGGTTAGTTCTTGTCAATATGAGTCTTAGTGATTTGTGAATTGTATTCTTGAGGTTTTCAGTATCCTTTCGATATTAGCTTTAAGAATATAATTTTATGTCTTTTTTGAGCTCAACATTCTTTGTGGGTATATATTAGTATATGCGAAATGAAATCTATTGTTTATGTGTTCTATTCCAGCTTTGCCTATGCAATTAGGTTCCCTGGTTAAGCTGAATGGAACTAATTATGAGGACTGGGTGGAGTCTATAAAATTATTCTTGGCTATTTCATGTGTTGATTCTGCTCTTACGGAGGATAAGCCTGCTGACATTATTGCTACATCTTCTGCTGAGGACAAGGAGAAATTCCAAAAGTGGTCTCATTATAACAAGATATGTTGTATGACCATGAGGCATGCCATGGAGAAGACTATCAATGATAGTATTCCTGAGGGAACTGATGCTAAGAAACTTCTGGAGGACCTAAAGAAAAAGTTCAAGAAATTTGACAAGACTGAAAAGTCATATTATCTTAGTTTGCTGACTAAGACTAAGTATGATGGTGCTGGTGGTGTTCGTGAGCATGCTATGAAGCTCACTAACTGGTATCATAAGCTTCAGTCCATGAAGGTCACTTTGGGGGATGACTTCTTAGTATGGCAAATATTAGACTCTCTTCCTTCTGAGTTTGATATGCTGAGGACTTCTTATAATGCTCAGAAAGAGGAGTGGTCAGTTGATGAGTTGATCTCTATTTTATCCCAAGAGGAGCAATCTATGAAGAAAGGCAAAAGTCATGTGGTTCAATATGCTTCTCACAAGAATGCAGAGAAGAAGAAGAATTTCTGGAAAGGAATGAATGGTAAAGTTCAGTTTAAGAAGAAAAGCGGTGAAAAGGGTGGCTCTGCATCTGTTCCAGAGGTTGGAGAACAATCTGGGGTGAAGGCAAGGTTCAATGGGAGGTGCAAGTTTTGTGATATTTTTGGACATAAACAGGCAGACTGTTATAAGTTCAAAAACTGGCTAGAGAAAAAGAAGAAAGGTACTCTCTTGGTTTTTGTATGCTTCGAATCTAATCTTGTTGATATTCCTTCTAATTCATGGTGGTTAGATTCTGGTGCAACTATTCATGTTACGAATTCCCTACAGGAACTCAAAACCAGGAGAAAGCCAAGTGATGGAGAATTTTCGGTTGCAGTTGGCAATGGTGTGAGTGTTGAAGTGGAGCTCATTGGAACAACAAGTTTAAATTTAAGTAGTGGTTATGTTTTAGATTTGAATGACACTGTTTATGTACCTTCTATGAAGAGGAACTTAATTTCTGTTTCTGTTTTGGACAAGTGTGGTTATAC
This sequence comes from Aeschynomene evenia, assembly GCA_013621005.1. Taxonomy (NCBI): domain Eukaryota; kingdom Viridiplantae; phylum Streptophyta; class Magnoliopsida; order Fabales; family Fabaceae; genus Aeschynomene; species Aeschynomene evenia. The sequence goes on from CM024271.1 coordinate 16,823,230, forward strand.
TTTGACTTTTGTTAATGGTAAAGTTGATATCTTTTATGACTCCAAATTGGTTGGTTCTGGTGTTTTATTGGGTGATTTGTATATATTGAATCTTGATCCTCTTTCTGTTGTTCAACGTCGATCGGATATTTGTAGTGTTGTTGGTGGTAAGCGTGGCAAGGGAGTTGAAAACTCTTCCATGTTATGGCACAAGAGGTTGGGCCATATCTCTAGAGAAAGAATGAAGAGGTTGATCAGAGATGAAGTTCTTCATAGTTTAGACTTCTCCGATTTTGATGCTTGCATTGATTGTGTTAAGGGGAAGTTCACTGCAGGGTCTAAAAAGGCTAATGTTCTTAGAAAAGATGGGATTTTACAGTTGATTCATACTGATATTTGTGGACCTATTACTCCTGTTGCTATGGGAGGATATAGGTATTTCATCACCTTCACTGATGATTTCTCACGATATGGATGGATATTTTTGTTGCGTGAGAAGTCTGAGTCTGTAGATTCTTTTAAAGAATTTAAAGTTGCTGTTGAATTGAAGTATAATGCTCAGATTAAGTGTGTTCATTCAGATAGAGGTGGTGAATTCTATGGGAGGTATGATGAGACAGGTAGGAATCCTGGGCCTTTTGCTAGATTCTTACAGGAGTGTGGCATTGAGGCCATGTACACTATGCCTGGTACTCCACAACAAAATGGAGTTGCTGAGAAGCGTAATCGTACTCTTATGGAGATGGTGAGATGTATGCTGAGTATTCGACTCTTCCAGATTTCTTGTGGGGAGAAGCCTTAAAAACTGCTGCCTATATTTTGAATCATGTGCCGAGCAAGTCTGTGCCAAATACTCCTTATGAACTCATAACAGGTAAGAGACCTACTCTGAAGCATTTTCATGTGTGGGGTTGTAAAGCTGAAGTTAGACCCTACAATCCTGAAATCAAGAAACTTGATCCCAAGACTATTTCTGGCTTCTTTGTTGGATATTGCATTGGGTCTAGAGGTTGCAGATTTTATTGTCCTAATCATACCACCAGAATTATTGAGTCTGATCATGCAGTCTATTTTGAAAAAGATTCTGGAAGTGATATGATTATGCAGCCGCATACAGTTGAGTTCAGGGAGGAGCATATTGATATGCCTATTCCTGTTGCACCTGTTGGAGTGGTTCTACCGTCTGTTGTAGTTCATGATGATGTTGCTGACTCTATTGTTGATACTGATGCTGATGTTGATCATGTTGTACAGCATAATGTTCCTAATCCTAATGTTGTTGAATTGGTGCCTAGAAGATCGGGAAGAATTTCTACTTCTACTGAGTCTACTAGGTTCAAGGATTATTATGTGTATTTGCAGGAATATGAGTTTAATTCTGTTGAGGTCAGTGATCCTAATTCTTTTCATGAGGCTATTTCTAGTTCTGATAATTCTCAGTGGATGACTGCCATGGAGGATGAATTAGCTTCTATGAGGAAGAATAGTGTTTGGGATCTAGTGGAACCACCTGTTGGGTGCAAAACTGTTGGTTGTAAATGGGTCTTTAAGACCAAGCGTCATGCCAATGGTGAAGTAGAAAGGTATAAAGCCAGACTTGTTGCAAAAGGATATAATCAGAGAGAAGGCATAAACTATAAAGAGACTTTTTCTCCTGTTTCTACTAAGGATTCATTTCGTATTGTAATGGCTCTTGTTGCTCATTTTGATTTGGAACTTCATCAGATGGATGTGAAGACTGCTTTCTTAAATGGTGAACTCTATGAAGATGTGTATATGGATCAGCCTGATGGATTTGTTGAAAATGGTAAGGAGTACATGGTTTGTAAATTGAGAAAATCGATTTATGGCTTGAAGCAAGCATCAAGGCAGTGGTATCTAAAGTTTGATAGTGTTGTTACTTCTCTTGGCTTTAAAGAAAATGTTGTTGATCAGTGCATCTATCTGAAGTTTAGTAGGAGCAAGTTTGCTATTCTTGTGCTATATGTTGATGATATTCTTGTGACTAGTAATGATATTGATTTCTTGCATGAGACTAAGCAAATGTTGACGACTCACTTTGATATGAAGGATCTTGGAGATGCCTCTTTTGTTTTGGGCATTGAGATTTTTCGTGATAGATCTCGTGGTATTCTTGGTTTATCTCAGAAGAGTTACATTAAAAGGATTTTGGAGAGGTTTAATATGAAGACATGCAAGCCTCTCACTTCTCCCATTCAAAAGGGTGAGAAACTCTATAAATCCCAGTGTCCTCAGAATGATACAGAGACTGCAGAAATGGAGAAAATTCCTTATGCTTCCACTGTTGGCAGTCTCATGTATGCTCAAGTTTGCACACGTCCTGATATTGCTTTTGTGGTTAATGTATTTGGAAGATATTTGAGCAATTCTGGTCAAGCTCACTAGCAAGCTGTGAAACGGGTGATGAGGTATTTGCAAGGTACCAAAGATTTTATGCTGACTTATAAAAGGTCAGATCAGCTTGAAGTGACAGGTTACACAGATTCTGATTATGGGGGTTGCCCAGATGATTTCAAGTCTACATCCGGTACATTTTCTTGTTGGCTGGAGGTGCTGTTTCTTGGAACAGTGTTAAGCAAACACTTACAGCTACTTCAACCATGGAGGCTACTCGCCAAGCAGTGTGGTTGAAAAGTTTTATTTCTAAGCTTGACATTGTTGAAAGCATCTCTAGACCTCTTACTATATATTGTGATAACTCTGCTGTTGTGTGCTTCTCTCGTAACAACAACACTACAAAACAGTCAAAGCACTTCGATACGAAATTTATGTTTGTTAGAGAGAAAGTTCAGGAGTTTCAGACTCGTGTTGAGCATATACCCACAGAGCTTATGATTGCAGATCCTTTGACTAAGGGATTAACTGTTAAAGTTTTTGTTGAGCATGTAACCCGTATGGGTGTAGTGAGGTCTTTTGATGTATTGTTTTAGTGGGAGTATCATTCTGCTTTTGTAATTTTGTTTTTGGACCTCTTGTATGTTGGTCGTCATATTATTGAGATATTTATCAATAATAATTTATTATTGTGACAACAATTATCTGATATTGCCATAATTTTTGTTTGTTGTAATTTTCGAAATTAAAGTAGTTATGTTATTTTGTATGATGACATTATGTTGTTGAGACATATTGATCAAGTCTCAGTTTTGTTGTGCATCTTGGATGTGGATGCTTATTGTCACATATATTGCGCGCACTTATTGTTAATGTGACAATTTTTATATGACTTTAGTTGAGACATTTTGGACCCAGTCTCATGTTGATTATTGTGCTAAGATTATTTTAATAATCTTTTATGACATCTTGGGCAGATGTTTTGGGACTATTGTTTTCTTTCACATTTCTTAAAGATCACTGAAAGTATAAGTGTTTCATTTCTGTATGATATCATTATTCCTTCGAGTGTGATTTTCTGCAGTGATGAAATGTTTGTGCATTTTATTTTGGATCTTTTGTTGTATTATTTTGACAATCTCTATTGTGGCCATATATTGTGAATTGATCTGGTTATTATCAATATTGTGTTTTAATTTATGCTTTCCAAGTGGGAGAATGTTGGAAAATTACTATTATGTGGACATGCATAAATTATTAATTACCAGATTAATTTAATTGTCAAAATATTGTAACTATTATTATTATTATTGTTGAGTTACAAATGTGAATGTGAAAGATTATTTTATTTATTTATTTGTTTGTTTGGGCTAGCTGATGATAGGTGGGCTAGGCTCATTATTGACTAATTATTGGAGAGTCCCTGCCACTACCCATTTTAGAAGTTTCTTTTATTCTGACCTATTAGGAATAAAAGGAGTGGGTGAGTCTATTTTGACTCAGTTGTTATTTTCACACTAAAAAGTGGGATAGTGAGTACATAACTCTTCTCTCTTGTTCTTCTGATTTTCTTCTCAACTAGGGATTGGTGATTTCTTTGGATTGAAGATCATGAATAATGAAATGGCTCACATCACTTCCAATCCAGGTTTTTATTTCTCTTCTCATTCTTCCATAACTATTGTATAATATTCATATGCTATAATTGGATTGTATTAGATGAATTATTTCTTTTATTTTCCTTCATATATACCTATTTATACTGTTTTTATATATATAGTGAATTGACCATAAAATTAATTTTAGTATATTGGCAATATATTAATTAAATATCTAACTATATGTTATCATATTGTTAGAAGTATTTAACACTTTTAATAAATGTTTCAAAAGTCATATACATCATCCTATCGTCAGTTTTTTTAATTTAGTAATTATAATTTAAAATGTCGAAAATAAATTACTATAGTTTTTAAAATATTTCAGTTGATCTCTATCTCTAATTTTCGTTATAAAATTCTATTCAACCACATTTTAGAAATTATAACTATATTTTATTTTTATATTATTAATTATATTTTATTTTATTTAATATATATTTTATTTAATTTTATTTAATAATTTTTTTTATATTTTTTGTTATAATTAAATTTTCATTTATATAATATGACAAGGAAATTAAAATAAATAAAAATAAAAAATCAAATTACATGTTTATTATTTTTAAAATATAACATAAAACTAATTAGAAATAAAATAAGAATTAAAATTAACTGAGAAATGGAAAATAAAAAAATAATTTTGAACAAAAGTTAACTGAAAAAATATGACTAATGAAATCCACAACAAAGTAAAAGATTAAAAATAAAATAAAATGTAGAAAATATGAGAAAAAATATATATTTTGAAAGAAAATATATAAATTCATTAAATAGAAAAAATATAAATTTAAAGAAAAATAAAATATGAAAACAACATAAAACATATAAGAAAAAAATAAAATATGAATAACATATAATTAAAATTTGATAATATCTTTCTTTTATTTTGCTTTTAATGACATTTCCAAAATATGGAAAAATACATTTATGTAATATAAATTACAGCTAGGAACTCAATTGAAAACTTTTATAAACTATAGACGGGATTCCAACTTTTCAAATTATAGGAACTGAATTTAAAATTTAATAAAACTATAAGAATCTTTGATATAACTAAACCTAATATAAAATATTTTATAATAATAATATATTGAAGGTAATCTTTTAAATTTTTCCTTTAAGGTATGTTTGGTACATTACCTATGAATTACTTGCTAACCTAGATTATTACTGAAAAAGATTACCAACTTTTAAATTGTTTAATATGGGTGTTTAGTAAGCATAGGATAATTTAACTGGCAATTTACATTATTTTATTTATATGTAAAATAGATAAAATCACTAGATAATTTATATATTTTAATAAGTATATTATTATTATTATTATTCTATAATAACTAATTATTATTATTATTATTCTATAATAACTAATTGTATATATTATACTCATTAGTTATTATTAGTATTACTAGCTACCTCATACCAAATGCCATCTCACTTCTTCCACAACCACCTTTTCTTTCTGCCATTAAATAATTCAACAACAATAATATTTATTTTCAACATGTAATTGTCGAAAACTATTGATGATAAAAGTATTGTCAAAAACAGATATATTGACATTCGTTGATAATTGAAAATAGTTATAAACTATTATTTAACAATTAAGGACTGTTGATAATAATCATAAACTAGTTTTAAGTATTTTTTACGGTCACTAATTATCAATTTTATTTTTATTAACAACACTTTTACCGATACATATAATATTAAAAATGCTCATTTTTCTAATAATATCACTTGAAACAACAAATAATTTGATGAAAAATTTAAAAAAGTTTCATATATTATTTTATTAAAATTAGAAACCCATAAAATGTTACGAAGGTGTAAGAGTAAAGCTTTATATATATAATAATTTGAGTTCAATTACGGTAAAGTGATTTAAGGTTCTGAGATCACAAATTGAATTGTTGATTCTTTGTTTTTACTAATTCTTGTCAAGTTTTAAAGACTTGATCAATCTATGAGAATTTCAGGAAGTTTTAAATAATAAAGAAGCATTTGCGAAAAAGTTGGACACAACCAATTCACCCTCCCTCTTGGGTTGTGTGAAATGTAGCTTGGAGGTGTTTCTCAAGAGACCCTCACATCATCAATTGGTATCCAGAGCTCCGGTTTTTGCTAAAGTGAAATCAAGAAGGTTCTCTAACAAGAACAGAAGCAAGATCCAAGGAACAAGCTATGTCGAATCAAGCTAATTTTCAAATATCTGAAGGACAATCCATAAATAGACCTCCACTCTTTAATGGAAATGCATATGCCTATTGGAGAGACAAGATGCAACTATTCATTGTGTACAATAGTCTAGAGTTATGAGATATAATTCAAAATGGAGATCAAATTCCAGAAACTTCAAGAGTGCTGCTTGATGGTTCAATCGAAACTAAAGCTATTCCTAAATCCGAATGGACAAGGGAACACAATGAGATGGTCAGACTCAACTCCGAAGCTAAGTATTTACTTATTTGTGCTTTAACTAAGAGTGAGTATGATAAAATCATTAGTTGTAGTTCGGCTAAGGAAATATGGGATAGATTAGCTTTATTACATGATGGTACTGATGAAGTTAAGGAAACAAAAATTGATATGCTTAGATCAAAGTATGAGCAATTTAAAATGGATGAGAATGAATCAATAAATAGTATGATTACTAGGTTTCTTAGTATCATTAATCAATTGAGAGATCTCAACTATAATATGCCTAATGCTGAAATCGTGAGAAAAGTTTTAAGAAGCTTACCTTCTACATGGTTACCAAAAGTAACAGCTATCTCAGAAGCTAATGATCTAAAAACTTTGAAGTTTGATGCTTTAATCGGATCTTTAAAAGTGCATGAAATAGAATTGCAAAATATTGCTAGCACTAAGAATTTCAAGGATAACACGGCTCTTAAAGTTTCCAAGAGGAAAAAGAAGAAAAAGGCTTTGATTCTCAAGGAAGACTCTGAGTCAGAATCTGAAGAGGATGGCTCTAAAGATGATTCGGAAATTGATCCAGAACAAGTGGCAGTGTTTATCAAGAAGTTTAGAAGGATGTTTAGAAAAGGAAGCTCAAGCAAAAAGAATCCTAACATCTTCAAGAAAGACAAATCAAAATCGGATCAAGTAATTTGTTATCACTGTAATGAGAAGGGTCACATCAAACCCGATTGCCCAAAGCTGAAAGAAACATCATCAAAGAATAAAGGGAAGAAGAAGGCTTACAAAGCTACATTGAGTGATGATGATGATTCTGAAGATGAGGAAGAAGTTTCAAACATGTGCTTCGTGGCTGAATACACCTCAGAAGCTGAACCTTCAGAAGCTGAAACTTCAGAAGCTGAAATTTCAGAAAATGAAGACAATGAGGTTTAGAAGCACAAATGCTTCATGGCTGACTATAGCTCAGAAGCTGAAACCTCAGATGCTGAAGACGATGAGGTAACTTTCGAAGAACTCATGTGTAATTTTAATTCTCTTTTAAATACTTATGAGAAACTTCAGATTAATCATAAAAAGGTTTTGAAAAAGTTTTCTGAAGTAAAACAAGATTTAGATTATCAAAAGCAAATCAATTCTGAAATAAGTATTGATTTAGAAAAGTTCAGAAGCACCAATTCAAAATCAAGTATTAACTTTTCTGAGGAAGAAAATGATTTGGAAAATCTCAGAAAAATTAATTCGGATCTTGAGAGGGACTTAGAAAGATTAAGAGATGCTAATGATCTTTTGATGATTGAAAAAATAGATTTAGAAAACGATATTAGCTATCTTAAAAATTCTAAAGAAGCTTCAGAAGCTGCGGCAGCTTCTGACACTTCGGGTTCAGAAAGTGAGTCAGATTCTGAAGTGGATTCAGAAACCAAAGAACTTTCTGAAAAGTGTGTTGATCTTTTGAAAACTAATATTCTTTTGAGAAAGGATTTGGAAAAGTTTGTTAATGGTACTAAAAATCTTGAAATGATTTTAGGATCACAAACAGCTTATTTTGATAAAAATGGTATTGGTTTTGTTCCAGAAAGTAAGTTTGCCAAAAATAAAAAGTCTTTTAAGAAAACTTTCAAAAAGACAAAGTGCTTTTATTGTTCAAAAACTAATCATGTTTCTGATGATTGTTGGTTATATAAATATAAAGGAAAGTATGATTCTCACATCAGAAATCCGAAGAAAACTAACAACAAAGGATCCAATAAAATTTGGATACCAAAAGTTCATTTGAAACTACTTGCAGAAATGCTTGAAAACCAAAACCATGGATCTGAAGCTATGGCATGTGGACTCAAAATGTTCCAGACACATGACTGGACAAAGAGAGTGCTTCATCCAATTTAAACAAAAGAACAAAGGTCAAGGTAGAGTTGTCGATGGTACATGTGCTCAGGTTCTGAGGGTGAAAATGCTAATGTAAATCCTAAAAATGAAGTAAGAGAGTTTGAGGAGATAAACATCAACTCAAAGGGAGTTCAGAATCTGAACTCAGAAGCTACTCAGACTCATACTTCAGAAGCTGATGAGATTCACACTTCAGAAGCTACTCAGTATGGTACTTCAGAAGCTACACAAAGTGGTTCTTCAGAAGCTATGCAGAATCATAATTCAGAAACTACTCAGAGGAAGAGTCCAGAAGCTCATGGTTCTGAAGAAAATGTGGTAACTTCAAACCATTTATCTCTTATTAATCATGATATTTCGTGTGAAAATATAACCAAAGGAAAATATGAATTAAAATCCTTTGATCAAAATCTAATAATTGGTGATATCTCACATGGTGTTAGAACTAGGAGATCAATTAATGCTTTTTTATCTCTAGAACATAATTTGGCTGACATTTTTACCAAACCCCTATCCGAAGATAGATATGTATTTCTTAGAAATAAACTCAACATTATATCTATTTAAACCTTTTTGATTATGACAAAAAGGGGGAGAATGATTAGATGTAATTTTTCTTCTTATCTGTCTTCTTGAATTGGGAGAATGATTAGATATAATCTTTCTGAAAAATGTTTCAGAAAGGGGGAGTTTAAGTTCTGAGGATTCCAGGATCTGAAGACATTAGGATCTGATGATATTAGGTTCTGACGTTTATACATATAATTTCTAATATGAATATGTCATGTAGGGGGAGATATATATCTTTATCTTGTATGAATATTATATGTAGGGGGAGATATATTTCGATATTTTGATATAATGGTTCAGAAACTGTGATATATATGGTTCATAAACTAACATGATACATATTGTATATTGTGTTATATTTGATATTATCATATATGGTTCTGAAAGTATATTTTTGAAAAGTGTTTTCGAAACTCTACATCAATGCTATGTTTTCATTTTAAAAATTTGAGAAAGCATTGAAAGATTACATGAGTTTTGTCATCATCAAAAAGGGGGAGATTGTTAATGTAAATCCTCATTTGGTTTTGATAATAACAAAACTAATGTAACTTTGTGAGTTTACATTTAGAAGCTACAGTGGATGAATTGGTAATATTTCAGAAGCTCTTGTATGAGAAACCACTATTAGTATATATTTTATATGCTTCGGGTTGTGTAATGTAATATTTGTAATTTGTAAGAGAAGCATAGAAATAAGATTAGTGTTGTATTAGACTATATAATGTATAATCTGTAATACACACTTGAGGAAGCTAGAAGAAAGGCTTCAGAAGCTGAAGAAAGGTTTCGGAAGCTAGAAGAAAGACTTCAGAAGCTCGGAGGAGACTTCAGAAGCTCGGAGGAGTCTTCAGAAGCTCGGAGGAGACTTCAGAAGCTCGGAGGAGACTTCAGAAGCTCGGAGGAGACTTCAGAAGCAAGGAAGAGGCTTCAGAAGCTGGGAAGCTACTTCAAAAGCACGGAAGAGGCTTCAAAAGCTCAAAGGATATTTCAGAAGCACGGAAGCGTGGTTGAGATTCTGAAACGTTGAGAAAGTGTGGTCAGAAGCTCAATGAGGTTCTGAAGTTATTGAGAAACCCATTCAGAAACTTAATGAGGTTCTGAAGGTTATTGAAGCTACGATAGAGACTTGATGAGTTTCTAAGGGAATTTAATTGCACGTGCTGAAAAAGAAAAAAGAGGGAATTAGTTTTAAATGTAATTAGATAACTCTTATCTAGTTTTGTTTAATTTCCCGCCAAGAAAAGTGACTGTTGTAAAGTTGATTGTAATGAGCTCTCTTTATAAGAAGGGTCTCAAGTTGTAATAGAGTGAGAACGGTGAGTGAATCACACACAATTGGGAAAAAACAGAGAGATAGAAAAAATCACTCTGAGAGAAAAAAGAAAGGGCTGAAAAAGAAAAGAAAAATCTGAGAGAGGCTCAGATACACTAGTGAGAAAGAAAGAAAAAGAGTCTTGTGTTAATTCGAGAAAAAGAAAAGAAAGAGAAGGCTCAAGAGAGATCAGGATAAAGTTCTGACTCAAGATCGAAGAAGTAAAGAAGGAGAAGGAATTTCAGAAGCTCAAAGAGTCTGAAATTGATCAAGCTAGAAAAAGTTTGAGTCTTAGAGAAGATCAGAAGCTGACTTTAAATCGATTTCTTGAAGCATTGGTTCGTGGATTTTGTGATCAAGATACAAGGTTCTGAGAAGTCCTTGAGGGGATATCAAGGCGGAAAATCTTCCTAGAGGGGATATCTAGGGAGTGGAAATCTTCAGAAGGGGATATTCTGGAGTGTCGAACCTGAGAAGGTTGCAAAAGATATCGTGTATTGATACCTGTGTATTGTTGATACAATTTCTAGTGGAACTCAATCTTAAGAGATTGAAGAACTGAATGTAGGCTTCATTGGCCGAACCAGTATAAAAATCGGTCTAATTATCTTACCCTCATCTCCTTATATTTGTTTGTGTTAATTGCATTTAATTGGTGTAATTGAATTTCATTGATTGTTTGCTCAGAAGCTGGTGTGATAACATCAGAAGCTGAAATAGTATTTCTGTTTTAATTTGTTTTCTGGAATATTTCAAGAACAATCTTTAATCAATGTAAAAGTTAAAGAAACTTAAGTAAATACAATCTTTATGTGATTAAACTTTGTGATATGTGATATTGATCATTTGGGTAATTGAATTTGAGATAAACAATTAAAGAACTAACTTCAGAAGCTGTTTCTTTGTTCTTTGCATAATTGTTGCTTAGATTCTGAGAGTATGTGAAACATATATCATATTGCATATTGTTGATTGATTGTATTTGAAATACTAGTTTTAGAAGCTAATAGGTTCTGAAGTCAGAATCTGAAGCAGGTTCTAAAATAAAGTTCAGAAGCTGAATCAGATAGTGTTCAGAAGCTAAATTTCTGAAAGAGTTATTTTGGATATTTGATTTGATTGTTTCAGAAGCTTGATAATATTTGAGTTGTGATATTTGTGATCATATTCCGCTGTGCAAGATAAAAATTAAATCATTGACATATTGATTTCTGTGTATGTCAACACATGTGATTTAAGGTTCTGAGATCACAAATTGAATTGTTGATTCTTTGTTTTTACTAATTCTTGACAAGTTTCAAAGACTTGATCAATCTTTGAGAATTTCAGGAAGTGTTAAATAATAAAGAAGCATTTGCGAAAAAGTTGGACACAACCAATTCACCCCCCTCTTGGGTTGTGTGAAGCGTAGCTTGGAGGTGTTTCCCTCACATCATCAAAAACGATTATTGGCACAAAGTGGGTGTTCTGCAACAAGTTGGACGAATCCGAAAAGGTTATGAGAAACAAAGCAAGACTCGTGGCACAAGGATACAACCAGCATAAGGAATCGACTACGATGAAACCTTCGCGCCAGTTGCAAGACTAGAAGCCATAAGGATGTTACTTGCATTCGTTGCACACAAAAGAATAAAGCTATATCAAATGGATGTGAAGTCCGCATTTCTTAATGGTGTCCTCAGTGAGGAAGTCTACGTCAAGCAGCCTCCAGGTTTTATCAGTGAAACCTATCTCGAGCACGTCTATCGTTTGTCTAAAGCGTGATACGGTTTTAAACAAGCTCCTAGAGCTTGGTATGATAGACTTAGTAGCTTCTTGACTACGAATGGATTCACTCGTGGAAAAGTGGACACAACTCTTTTCACTCTAACTGATAACTCTGATTTATTAATTGTGCAAATTTATGTTGATGATATAGTATTCGGTGCTACTAACGAATCTCTATGTAGAAAGTTTGCAGATCTAATGCAGCGGGAGTTCGAAATGAGTATGATGGGAGAATTGAAGTTCTTCCTAGGACTTCAAATCAAGCAACAAGCTGATGGAACCTTCATACATCAAGAAAAGTACACCAAAGAACTTCTCAAAAGATTCTTAATGGACAAGTGTAGTCCCATGAAAACTCCGATGCATCGATCACAAGTCATTGACAAGGATGAAGAAGGAGAAAAGGTGTCTGAAAGCACCTACAGAGGTATGATCGGGTCCCTGCTTTATTTAACTGCGTCTAGGCCTGACATACAGTTAAGTGCTGGCATTTGTGCAAACTTTCAATCTTGTCCAAAACAGTCTCACCTAACTGCAGTCAAGCGTATCCTTAGATACTTGGCAGGTACTACTAATCTTGGCCTTTGGTACAAGAAAGGTATCTCCTCTATGGTTACAGGTTTCTATGATGCTGATTACGCCGGAGACCGGGTTGACAGAAAAAGCACCAGTGGATGCTGTGTGTTCTTTGGGGATGCACTCATCACATGGAGTTGCAGAAAACAAAATACCATTGCACTATCAACCGCAGAAGCAGAATACATATCTGCTGCAGGATGTATCACACAAATTTTATGGGTAAGAAATCAATTACTTGACTACAATCTCAGGTATGATAAATTTTCCGTTATGTGTGATAACACAAGTGCAACAGCTTTGGCTAAGAATCCCATTCAGCACTCTAGATCTAAACATATTGATGTTAAACATCATTTCATTAGAGATCATGTGCAGAAAGGCGATATTGAGTTAAAGTTTGTGAATACAGAAGACCAAGTGTCTGACATATTTACAAAACCTTTAGCTGAAGATCGTTTTAGCACGCTGAAAGGTTTACTTAACCTAAAGAGCTTTTAAAAACTCTTTTCGAAAATCTTTTTGAAAATTAAAAAGCTTTAAGTATACCCCACAAGTTGGTAAGTATTCAAGAAGATGAAGAAAAATCAACATGCCAACAGTCAGAAGTCAACAAAAAACAGTCAACTACTAAAGTCAACTGAAGACCAATGAAGACTGCATTTTGTGCTCCCCTCTCTTCATCATTGGGCCAAATTTCAAGACTTTTTGAAGACCTTGGGTCTGTCTCAAGTGTTTGAAGACTTTTTGAAGACCTTGGGCCTGTCTCAAGTGTTTGAAGACTTTTTTGAAGACCTTGAGCTTGTCTCAAGTGTTTGAAGACTTTTTGAAGACCTTGGGCTTGACCCAAGTGTTAGAAGACTTTTTGAGGGCCTTGAGTTTTGTCTCAAGAGTTTGAAGACTATTTAAGAAGACATATGAGCTTCAGAAAATTTTTCTGAACCTCATTTGAAGACCTTCTGAAGATCTTTTGAAGAAACCAGGTGTACAGTATTGTTAATTACTGCATGAAGACCACCCGTAACGAAGAAAAGTTGATGGGCTTTCGTATGGCCTTGGGCCTCATACAAGTTTTAGGCCTTAACTGGGCCTCGAACTACTGATGGGCTTTGGGTCTCAGGCAAGCTGTAAATGCTTGTATCAAGATTATTGGGCCTCAAAAATAATTATGGGCTTTGATAAAATCAATGGGCCTCTCATGTCTCTACATGAGCCTCATGGAAGAAAAATTAAAATCCAAGAAGACCCATATAACTCAATATTTTTGCCCCATTATTGGAATTAATGGTGAATATATTTTAATTTTTCAAATATTGTTATTTATTATTTAAATAATGATATTGAAAATTAAGATTATTCCTATTTGGATTTAAATGGATATTATCTAGATAAAATCTAGATTTAGTGGAAGAGATCTTTTATAGAAAATCATTACATATCCTTATTTTCCACATCATATCTTTTTGATTTACCCTCTCTATTACCATATATATATTTTTCGAATTTTCTCTCTCTCTCTCATGAAAAATAAATTTTATTTTCTTAAATTATTGTCATTTAAATTAAATGATAATATTGAGAAATATTGTTTATTCTGTCTTGATTTACAATGTTCTTTTCTAAGAGTATTTTGAGAGATATTCATATGGAAAATCCTTGCATATATTTTTTTTTATTTTCCCTCATTTTCCCTTCCTTTTTTTCGAAATATAGCCCCCTCCATACACCATCTATATATTTTTTCATCCCTCATCCATCAAACACAACAAGTTTTCTTTTCTACTCCTATTTCTTCTCATCTTTGCGCAAAACATACACATACATACACCCATACACAACCTCAAACACATCCTATTGATCCTTAAGCATCATGAACCTTGTTTGCAATATAAAATATGGTATGGATGCTGAAAAGAGAGTGTTCTCTTACCCACAATCACAAGAAAGATTTGAGCAACTCTTCCTTATGAGAGACATATCCATTGAGAAGGTTTTACAAAAACCAACTCTTGAAAAGATGCCAGAGCTTAAAGACATTCTAAATATTCAAAAGAATCTACTTTCTTTGATTATGGAGGATGAACCAATCTATCCAACGGCTGTCAAGGCGTTCTACTCTTCTCTCAAGTTGGATCATCACTACGGATGGGTTAGTAACATTGGAAGTCATCCTTTCAATGTCTCCGAAAACACATTCTTTCGTGTTTTTGAGTTGGAAGATAGCGGTGTAATCATAACCAACAAGGCTAGATGGTTCAATGATGAAAAACTTGATGAAGAAGATGTTTCAAAGATTTTGTGCACTAATCATAAGATACATCCTCTGTCTATCAAAGTACATCATCTACGACCAACGACAAAGATTCTTTTACACGTTGTTAGGGAAGCGTTTCTCCCTACAAAGGAATCAAACAACTTCTAGAGCCCAAGAGAATCAATGTTAATATTCTTTCTTCTTATCTCTGTCAAGGTCAACATTGGAAGATTACTCTTTGGATTTATGATTCATTCTACAAGAACAAAAAATTCGAATCTTCCATATGGAAGGCTACTCACTCGAATTTTTGCTGACAAAAAGATGGACATGGCAAGATTTGAATTCTTCTGTCCAACAGCTTATCTCGACCTTCCATATCAATCATTCTTAAAGAGAAAAAGAGTAACCTTTGCCGATGATGTCAAGGACAATGAGAAAAAGAGGTCATCCTCTCCTATGTTGAAAAAGGTAACCTCTGGCCCACATGATTCTTCTTCTTCTTCTACTTCTACTCCACTCTCATCCGTGATAACAACGGACATTGACAAGTTTTTTGAAGACAACCCATCTCTTGATGTGGATGAGTATATTTTCAAGTGTGATGCTCCATTCGGGCATGATACCTCTGAAAAAGAAGAAGATATTCTTTGTTCAAGTTCAATACCTTTGGTCATTGAAAATCGAGAAGAACATATGGTACCTTATCAAAAGGAAGAATGTCCCATTATGGGAGAGCATCTGTGTTTTGACCAAGAAGCTCTCAAGAAGACAGTTCTTGAAATGTTTCAAGTTGACGGGGAAAGCATTCCTTACGAGAAAGTCAGAAAAATCCTACACTTCATCGGTTTCGACAACTCTCTTGTTCTTAGTTCAACATCTCAAAGGGACATGACCGTTGAAGAATTTCGGTATCTTCTTCTAATTCTCAAGAATTGAAGACCTTTTTGATGAAACAAAGGGGGAGAAGATAATTGAAGATAAAGGAAGATTTTTTCAAGAACTTTGAAGCATGTAGATCAAGAACATCAAGAACTTATCTAGCTCTAGGGGGAGCTTAATTCCTTTTTCTATGTTTTAAAACTCTTTTTAAGTTTTTTTTAAGTTCTTTTTTAAAAGTTCTTGCACTTGTTAGTTTTTCTTAATTTCTTTTATGTTTTGTTCTATTTTATTTCATGTCTATGTTTATTCTTTTTTAATTTAATTAAAGTTTCTCTTTTTAGTATTTCTCTTCTATAATTTTTTATTATTATATTGTTTATTTGAAAATAATTTCCTAAGGCTTCAAGTCTTAAGAAAATATTTTCTCTTGTAATCAAATCAAAATCTTTATTTCAATTGGAATTGTTATCATCAAAAAGGGGGAGATTGTTAGCTCTAAGAACTCTTTACCTCATCATTGAAGGTTTTGAATGATAAAATTCTTAATTAAAATAAAAGTTTTAATTTGGTTGGACTAATGGTTTGTTAAGTGTGTTTTAGGATTTAATTTATTTGACAAAATAAAAAGACACATCTTGACCACCATGGACAACAAAAGTGGCGCAAAGATTCATGCTTGGAATACAAGTTATTCTAATTTTTGAAGACCAAGTCAAAGCTTTTCTAATTAAGGAAAGTTTGATTGGAAGACTCTATAATTTCCCATAATTTTATTTATGTAAAGTACATGGAATTAAATAGAGAATCTTCTTTATTAAAAATCTCTATTTAAATATTCATGTATAATATATATACATATATTTCGAAATTATATATAAAATAGGGAATCAAAATCAAATCACACAATATTGGTTAATAATTTCGAAATATATATATATATATATATGTGTGTGTGTGTGTGTGTGTGTGTGTGTGAGAAATCTAGAAAGATCTTGTATGGAGAATTAAATGCAAATTATTAAATAAAAAAAATAATTTTCTAGAATTTATTCTAGAATATATTTTGCATTTAAGTAACAGAATATTTTTACGGACACTTTAAAAAGATTCTGTGAGCCTCCTAAAGATTCTATTTGAATCTACAAGATTCCCTGAAGATTCCATGCAGGATTAGAAGATTCTGTCGAAGATTCTACACGATGTTAGAAGACCTTAGAAGATTCTGTCAAGATTTTCAAGTCTAGAAGATTCCCGAAAGATTCTGTGAAGATTCCAGAAGATTCCCGAAGATTCTATCAAGATCCCGAAGAATCTCAAGATTCCAGAAGAATCTCAAGATTCAAGAATATTCAAGATTCAAGAATCTACCTACAGAAGATTCCCTGGAAGACCATGTTTGGTGTTTTAGGATTTTCAAAAAAATGAGAAATTGTGAAATCTTAATTCGTACCAACATGGAGTAACACTTGTGGAGCAAGAAAAGCTAAAAACCCTAGCCTTTCTCTCTCCCAAGTTGGCGCATAATATGCTAGCATATCTAGCAAGATTTTGTGAAATTATGATGAAACAATGCACACCACAAGATCAAGGCACAATTCAAATTCAAGGGCCAAGATGAAGTTTCCTTATTTCAAATGCTGGGTTATAAAGTTTCCATATTTAAGATCAAATAATAACATTTGGATTAAAGGGAATTATTTGAATCAATGGTCAAGATGAAACTTCCTCTTATTTGATTTTTCTATTTTTGGAAGATCAAATTTCAAATCATATCAAGGAATTCTCACCATTGGATCAAAAGATTACAAATTCAAATCAAGGGTGGAGATCAATCTATGATTTTCGAATTTGAACTCAGCTTCTGGTGTTTTACTCTCGATTATTATATCACAAATATTAACACAACACTTAAAATATCAAGCTTTCAAAACAATCAAAAACAATATCCCGAAATGAACTCTCAGAGCCTCTTTCCGATACAGTTTATGATCTAGCTTCTGAACTCCCTTCAGAATCTGATCCAGACTCTGTCTTAGAAGATGTGTTCCTGAGAAAGCTAATTACAATATGATATGTCTTTTACATGCAATCAGAAATCACAATAATTATACAAAGAACAAAATACACAGCTTATGAAGATGTGTTCTTGAGAAAGCTAATTACAGATTTCACAAACACTAATTTCTCTTCGAGTAATATGTTCTTTAAAATGTTTCTTTTAGATTCCAAATACCCAAAACACAAATATCATATATAAAAAAGTTAAACACATAAAAGATTCCTTTAACTTTGGTTTCTTTAACTTTTAGATTGTTGTTTCAAGTTGTTCTTGAGATATTCACCAGAAATAAAAAACAAACAATTAATGCAATCAAAACAAGAGAGTTAAGGGTAGAGAGAATTGGACCAATTTATACTGGTTCGGCCAATTGTGCCTACATCCAGTTCTTCAACCTTTCAAGGATTGAGTTCCACTAGAAATGCATCAACATACACATGTATCAATACAAAGATATCTTTTGCAATCTTCCCAGGTTCGACACTCCATAATATCCCCTTCTGAAGATTTTCCACTCTCTAGATGTACCCTCTAGAAAGATTTTCCACCTTGAATCATACCAAGGAGTTTTCAGAACCTTGTATTTGATCACACTCTCCACGAACCAATCTTGAGAAATTGAACTCAGCTTCTGGTGTTTTACTCTCGATCTCAAACTCTTTGAGCTTGATCAGCTTTTGAAATATTTAATCTCAGAACCTCCTTTTCTTCAATCACGATCAAAACATTATCTTGATCACTCTTCTTCTCTTAGCACAATGAATCAGAACATTTTTCTGATCACCTTTCTTGAGCCTTTCTTTTCTCTTTTCTAGCACATAGCTCTTCTATTTCTTTTCTCAAAAATGTATCTGAGCCTCTCTCAGATTTTTCTTTTTCTTTTAAGCCCTTTTTCTCTCAGAGGATTTTTCTATCACTCTGATTTTCTCAATGTGTATGTATGTGATCCTCTAATACAACTCGAGACTCTTCTTTATATAGAGAGCTCTTTTAATTTCAAATCACACAGCTGTCATTAACAGCTATAATAAATGGCGGGAAAGTAAATAACAATTAACTAATTTCCCTCTTTATTACTTCAGAAACTCATTAAGTTTCTGTGTCAGCTTCTGACCCACGATCAGAACTTATTAAGCTTCGAAAGCAGCTTCTGAATAGGCTTCTAGACTAGCTTCTGATCTGGCTTCTGAACCAGTGTAAGACCCCAAATTCTAATTATACCTTAATTAAAGGAATTTGATTATACTTACCTTGATCAAGGCATAATTGGAATATGTGGGTCACGGGAATGCATTTTGATGTGTATGTATTACTTGATATGTGTTATGTGTATTACGATGATAGATGCATTGCATGCGGGTTAAAATATGATAAAATAGACTAAGAACCTAGGGAAGGAAGTTAAGAAGCAATCATGAGAGATTTTAGGTATTAATAGTTATGTTTAAGTTTATAGAGGTGTAAAAAGGATGACTAGGGTGTTAGAAATTGTTAAGAGGGTGTTAGATGCATTTTGGAGTTTTAGATGCTTAAAACTGCTACTGCTGCTGTCATGTATCAGTAGCCGCTCGCTAGCGACCAACTCTAGTCGCTAGCGAGTAAGGCGGCAGAAGTTAGTCGCTAGCGGCCGTGATAAGGCGCTAGCGGGTAGTGCGGCGTGATCGGTCGCTAGTGGCTGCATGATGCTCGCTAGCGACCAGTATCGTGACAGAACATGATTTCTGCCATTTTTCATTTTAGACCAAACCCTCCATCTTTTTAATATTGCTCATAGGTCCCTCCGTCCAGGACCTCCTTATAACTTCAGAAGAGCCACTTAAAGCTATCAGAAACCTTTCTTCACCATCAAGAACACCCAAACTCTCTCAAAACTCCCTAAGCTCACAAACACTCAAACCTCACCTCAATATCACCAAAACTCATCACATCAAAGAACAAACATCATAATCAGATTCTCCTCATCAAACCCTTTCATTCTAACCGAATAGAAAACATCAGAAATCATAGAAATATCATCACCATCATCAAAGAAGCATAGGTAGAGTTTTAAGCAAGGAATTCAAGAAAAGAAGTGATTTCTAGCTTGGATAGAGAGAAACTACAAGAGGTAGGGGTTTAGACTTATGTTAAGTTATGCATTAAAGTGCACGCGCTAGCAACTATGTTACAGGCGCTAGCGGGTACCTTGAACCGCCTTGGGCGCTAGCGGCCTTAAGGGACGCGCTAGCGACCAGATCGCAGATTTATCTGCAGAATTGAGTTTTCTGATATTTTTGTATTATGATGACTTTGACTCTATATAAGATCTTTGAAATGGTACAACATGATAAATACATATATGTTTATATAAATATATGTCGGAAATATATTTTGATTAATTAAAATGATTGAGTTGATAAAAAGATGATATATGAAGTTATTTATGTTTTTATGATTACATGTATATGATATATGTGATACAATGAGCATATAATGTTTAATATGCATGCTGATATGTTGAAGAAGCTGTGAAAGATCATGTGAATCAGAAAATGAGTTTTATAAGTAGCTTTCTGTACAAACAGAATTGGCAAGGGAGGTTGGCACCCTCGGTCCCCAATACCGATTTGTAAAGAAAGTGAATAAAAACCCTCTTCCCCATAGAGATCTAGTAGAAAACTAGATAGGTATGAGCTCATAGCCTAGGGGCCAGGTGTATGCGGAGGTAGAAAGAGAGAGGGTAGTGCCAATGATTTGAGAAAGTTATAACACATGACACATATAATTGTATGCATGATGTTGATTGTGCAACTGTTGTATGAATAATTATGTTTAGACTTGTGATTGTATGCATGGTATTGACTGTGCAACCGTTACCTCTAATGAACCTTATTTCAGTAACCAATGTCAGTATAATGTTACCTTTTTATATAACATTCATATAATTATCCAGATGTATGTAGGTAAGAAACTCCGGAACTAAATAATGTTTATGAAAATATTTATTAAATGGACTTATGCATATCTCACTTATTTCAAAATAAACCGGAGTGATCCCCCTATTGAGTCCGTGGAGCTCACCCCAATTCCACCACCCTTTGTTTAGATTCAGGTACCTTGCTAAGAGAGCAGATTCAGACTTGCATGGAGATGAAAGCTTGGATATGCGAGAAGTTTAGGACATTAGGAATTTAGATATTTCCGTATATGATATTTATGTTATGTTATGTACTATATTTTACTCAGAAGGATTTATAAGGGAAGTATAAGTGTATGTACAAGCTTATAGTTCTCTTAGAAATTCTAGTATTTAAATATTGTAATACCTATTTTGAATCTTACGTTTATATGTATTTCCTTGTGTACGTGAAACTATATGTATGTTTTGGGCCAATTATGTGTATTATATCATTTTGATTGTATGTAATTCGTAAGCTCATAGTTGGTATATCAGATTATACCTTGTCACGTACAAGCCGAGATTTTTAAGTTGCGTTCTCTTACGAAAATTATTGGCCCTATTTTTCGCGTATTCTTACTTTCAAACTTGAACTCTGAAACAAGATGATAAATTCCGGTAATTAACTCGATATGACTTAAGCATAAAGAGGTAATTATTTGGGGTGTTACAACCAGCATCTGAACCAGCTTCTGGACTATGCTTCTGAGCCATGCTTCTGAGCCATGCTTCTGAGCCATGCTTCCAGCTTCTGAGCTTCTAAAGCCTCTTCCGTGCTTCTGAAGTCTCCTTCAAGTTTCTGAAGCCGCTTCCTAGCTTCTGAAGTCTCTTCCGAGCTTCTGAAGACTCTTCCTAGCTTCTGAAGACTTTCTTCTAGCTTCTGAAGATTTTCCTAGCTTCCTCAAGTGTGTATTACAGGATTATACATTATATAACCTAATACAACACTATTCCTATCTCTATGCTTCTATTACATAATACAAATATTACATTACAAAACCCGAAGCATATATAATATATTCTAACAGTGGTTTTCCACTACAAAGAGCTTCTGATCTATTACAATATTCATCCACTGTAGCTTCTCAATGTAAACTCACAAAGTTACATTAGTTTTGTTATTATCAAAAACCAAATGAGGATTTACATCAACAATTAGACTAAGTGTTGAAGGTTAAAGTTTTAACCTTTATCATTTAGAAGAGCTTGAAAGTAAATATATTTTCAAGATCTATTATAGCCTTGTCTATAGGCTAAGTTTTTGTTTATTTACTAACAATTGTTTTCGTTGTGCAAGACAAGTTTATACTTGATCTTTATTTTTTAAGTAATTTTCAGAAACAATATTTATAGTTGGAACGTGATTCAATCCCCCTTCTCACGTTTCACTACCTTCACTACCTCTACCCAATATTTAGCACTACGGAAATCCAACTTTTATACTAAGATAATCTAACATTAATAACCACT
Organism: Aeschynomene evenia; assembly: GCA_013621005.1. Lineage (NCBI taxonomy): Eukaryota > Viridiplantae > Streptophyta > Magnoliopsida > Fabales > Fabaceae > Aeschynomene > Aeschynomene evenia. The sequence goes on from CM024271.1 coordinate 16,845,370, forward strand.
CAATCATATTTATAGTTACACAATTCAACTTTTATATAGAAAATATAAAAATAAAAAATAAAATAAAAAGTAAATGCATATAGATGCATGAAAGGAAAAAAAAAAGGGAAGTGAAATGGGAAGGAAAATAGGAAAGGGAGCATACAAGTGTGAGAGTGTACAAGTGTGTCATGTATTTGATAAAAAAGTATAAAAATACGTATTATGTATTGGGGGCTGATTAGTGTGCAATTTTAGTATACGCAAAACATTTGTATTATATATTTTAGGTAAACTACACTCACTTTCTCTGAGGTTTGGCGAAATCATACTCAAATCCTCTCTATTTTCAAAACCTGCATCAGAATCCCTTAAACATTTAATAATCTACATCGACCTCCCCTAAAAAGATTTGACTAATAATCAAACTAACAGCAAAGTAAGCATTTGAGCGACACTTAATCATTAATAACACTTTTGTAAATAGTAAGTCTTTTTTTCATAATAAAAGTACAAAAATATAATAGCCCTTATAATGATTTTATAAAAACTCAAACAAATCAATACTTTACACCCCCTGCTGCTTCGAAAACAAAAAAAGAAAATCAAGACAAGTTTCTCCTCCTACATCAACTAGGTTATTACTTTCTTAAAAAAAAAAATTCACTCATTTATAAACTTTATAAACTCTTCTCATATTATCACTTCCTACAATATTTTATTTACTCTTTAGAGTAATATATTTAAATAACATGCTAAAATTGCACTTAAATAATATGTTGATAATATTTAATCTTTAGAGTAATATTTGAATAATATTTATTCTTTAGAATAATATATTTAAATAAATCAATAAAACTATATTTACAATGCAACTAAAGTGGCCTACCTTTATTCATCTATACCATCTGCCACACACGACCCAATAGGAATGATTTCAGCGCCCCTCCCTAGATAAGAAGCAGAACATCTGATAGGAACCCAATCAGAGGATGATTCATAGGATCTATATAGGAGTTATTTACACAAAGAAACCCAAGGAAAATTAAGAGTGAAATCATAAACAGAAATTTGAAAATAATATATCACAGAAAAGACAGTAATCGAAACCCAAAAATATAATAACAGAATGATTCAGAAAACACTTCAGAAGCTAACACATAGGATATGGTTCAGAAACTATTTTAGGAATTGGATCAGAAACTGGCTCAGAAATCGGGATTCAAAAATTAGTTCAGAAGCGGGTTCAAACGCTGAACCAAGAATAATTCATAAAATTGGTACAGAAGCTAGTTCAGAAAGACAATTCAAATTTAAAGCTCAGAAGCTACTTAGAAGCGATGGTTGGTGCAGAAAAATTATAAATAATAGTTCAAAAGCTTATCAACTTCCGAATTGAATCAAATTAAATTAGGTAGATTTGTAGAACAAATAACAACCTAGGTCATTCTTCCCAAGGAATTCAATGATTAAGAATTGATGATGCAGAAACAAGTTAGGATTGAGGATTTGAACATTCAGTTTAAAAGAAAGTATATTCAATTAGGACTTTTATCAAATATGTAGAACACTGCTCAAGAAATTCATATTGTAAGGTTCAAATCATTGATTCATTATTCTTTCATATATTCTTTCAAGAATTCAATACGAATTCAAATCCAAAAGAAACCTCTATTTAGATTTGAGTTCACTCATGAAAACCTCCATGAATTCATCTCAACATACTTGAATCAATTGTGAGATCTCAAAAACCGAAGTCAAGATGTTGAGATTGAAGCACAATTTCGATTTACTTAAATCAGAAACCTCTAGATTTAAGAATTCTCTCAACTTTAAAGTGTCAATTCATAATTCAGAAATCTATAGAATTATCAATTGAACCCATAACTCAATAAATCAGAAAACCTTCATGATTGATTGAATCATGGAGAAGAGGAAAAGAGAAATTCGAATTCAAGATAGAATTATGAAAGGAATACCTCTAGAATTTCATTGCAAATCTCAATGTTCATTACAATCCTTCACCCCCAAGCTAGCTAGGGATTTAGTTCTTCATGATCATGAAGACCTCAGAAACCAAGAGGAGAGGAGGAGAGAAATTAAAGAGCTAGAGAGAAATGTAAATCCTAAAATCTAAAAATGTAAAAATGAATTCAAAAGTTCTCCCTCCAATCTGAGCTTGACCTTATATAGCCATCAAAGAGAGGTAAAATGACTAAAAAGTCCATGCACTAAACTTTTACAAACATATAAATCAAGGGTAATTTGGGCACTTGTACAAAATGTTAAAACTAAGACCTCTCAGCAATCTGCAGCTTCTGTCCGCGAAATTGCAGCTAGCTTATGAATCCTTTAATGAACTCTTTTGTCCTCGAGCTCTGAAGCATAGTTGTGGCTCTTTCTCTTAGATTTCTAGCCACAAAGATCATCAAATTCCAGTAAGTGTAGCTCGAGATATTGCAAATTTACTTACTAATGCTCCAAAATGTTGTCACAGATCACTGCATTAACTTTGAGTCCAATTCAGAGCTCCTTAATGACCTCAATTGATTTCGAGCTCTAAAGATGAAATGCAGCCTTGTGTCTTAGTTTTACAAAGCCATTGAGATCAGGTGATTCCAACCTCTGTAGCTCCAGTTTTGACCTCTGCAACACAGACTTCTAAGAAATGTTTCTGTAGAATTCTGCATCAAGGATGCCCTGACTTTCAGCTGCATCCTGAAGTCCTTAAGCTCTAAATCAGCTTTCGTGCTTCTCATGAAAGTTGCATACCTGTTTCCTAGATTTCCATCAAAACAAAGAACACAAAATTTCAGTTTCTAGAACTCAAGTTATGAGTTAATTACAGAAAAGTGTTAGGAAGTATAAAATGGTGGAAAATGCACAAAGTTTGACATTGAGTTCCAAATGCCAAATATGATGCAAAAGTACTCAATTAAGCTCAAAAGTGGTTAAATGGCATGCATACAAAGAGTATTACGTAATGCAAATTATGCTTTATCAGAAGCTAAGAATGAGGGTTCAGATCCTAAGAATAATAGTTCGAAAGATTGAACATTAGTTCAAAAAAACCAGAATAGTAGTTCAGAAGCAAATAATATTAGTTCAGAAGCTATTTCATTAGTTTAGAAGCATGATTAAGAATTCAGAGGCAAGAAATATGAGTTCACAGCCTATGACCATTAGTTCGAAAGCAAGTTTAATAGTTCATAAGTGTGATACCCCGTATCACAGTATCCCTTTGGAAGGACTCAATTATGACGCGTCAGAACGTGTCACTCTTTGCTGTCAGCGAGGGGCTCGCTAGCGAGCAGGCTGTAGCTCACTAGCGAGAGGCTGGTCGCTAACGACCACATTTTAGTTGCTAGCGACGGGAGCAAGTCCCACATCACTCAACGCAGAATGTCAGCTTTTCCCCTCCCCCTATATATATGAGCTGTTAGTGTAGATTTTCCCTCACACCTCATACTTTCGCTTTATCAGAGTAGTGCTTTGGGCATCCTTGATATCTTAAAGGAACTCTAGTGAAGTGTGAGTCTAACGTCTTGGGGATATCTCTGTGCGAGCAAGTTCCCGACGGTGAGTAAGAAAAGATGCTTCTGTCCTTTAGTGCGTTGCCCGCTAGCGAGCAATAGGAGAGCGCCAGCAACCAAGTTGTCACTAGCAACAGGCTGTATCTCGCTAGCGATAGCGTAGTGTGAAACCTAGTTTAAAGTTTCTATTTTTCCTTTATTTGGCGATCCTGATGGGTCTTTTTGTAATTCAGGTGCAAACACGGTGCCGATAGCTGAAGTCGGAGCTACCGGTGCTTTCAGTCTCAGGATTTTCCAGGTGAGTGGAGGTTTTAGGGTTGATGTGCCATGTGTTGCCACATAGTAGCATTTGTATTTGTTTATTTGTTTACGTTTATATGCGTAGGTAGATAACATGCTTAGGTAGATAATGTTGGTGTATGCCCTAGAGGGTCATTCATAGTTGCATTTTATTATGATATTATGACATTTTATATTATATGTTTATATATATATATGAGGCATTTTATTCATTAATTGTTTGTTTATTTTAATGAACATTATGAAGTCCTTTGAATGATATTATTTAATATTAGGTACATGACCTAGTAGTGAGACTCCATTCTTAAATGTCCCTAGTCGAGTATTACTAAAATAACAGGACAACAATAATGCGTTGAGACTAGTATGTATATGGACAGATAACCTTTTCTCACAGGTTATGAATATGTGATATCAAGTCTACACGTAGGTATAATGGTAGTATACTGGACAAACCCGCCATGAGAACACCACATGGATCGTAACGTGAATGTCATTGCTGATTCTCATAGTGACGATGGTACATATGGTTCTTTGACTTGAAGTTACTGCAATCTGCTGCATGAGAAGTTATATGTTTTAATACCGTCAAACGTTATCCGTAACAAGGTAATTATAAAGTTAGTTATTGGACATATTGCAAATCGTGTAGGCAGATGCGAGTAATGTAGATAGGATTTGTCTCTCTCACATTACGAGAGATATATTTGTGGGCCCCTTGATGAGTAGGACTGGGTAAATGCATGGTCGTGCTGAAATTAATTAATTTGTGACATTAATCTCACTTAATTTTATCAGGCTACTCGAAGATCAAGAAACTAATGATTTAACTATACAAGATGACTGATTCTATGCTTGTATTAAATCCAGATATTTGGACAAAGGGACTGAATTGTACAGTAATGTCAATCACGGAAAAGTTATGTCAAACTGTTGACTTTCTTATAACTTGGGTAGCAGTGAAGTGTTGCTAGCGCTCACTGTTTATATTATTAAATAAGATTTAATAATATTTCCAACATTATAAGAACCTATATGGTCGCACACTAAAGTAGTTTTATATTGATATGCTTAATTAGAATAAAATTAGTTTGACTAATTTATATTGGGCTTGCATGAGATGGGCCCAAATAAGGCTTAAGGATTTTCTATGGGATTTGTGTGGAGTTTTGGTGATAGAGCATAATTTTTATTACTTAATCCCCTTTATATCCATGTCATTTAACTATTCTTCGGCTTAATTAACTACTCTTGCATTAGATTTGGCATTTGGAACTTAACTTGAAACTTTGTGGATTTTTCCAGCATTTTATACTTTCTAACACTGTTATGTAATTGCCTCATAACTTGAGTAATAGAAAATGGTATTTTGTGTTCTTTGTCTTGTTGGAAATCCAGGAAACAGATCTACAACTTTTACGAAGAAAACGAAAGCCAATTCAGAGCCTAAGGACTTCAGAAACAAGCTTCAAGTCAAGGAATCCTTGCTGCAGCACTCTTGAGCAGTCAGTGTTGCAGAAATCATAACTGGAGCTACAGAGGTTGGAATCTCCTGATTTTAATGGCTTTGAAAAACTAAGACACACAGCTACGTTTCATCTTCAGAGCTCGAAATCAATTGAGGTTACTAAGAGCTCAGAAGTGGACTCAAAATTGATGCAACATCTGTGACAGTATTATGGAGCAGCACTCAGTATTTTGACAATATCTCGAGCTATACTTTCTGGAATTCGATGATCTTGGTGGCTATGGAAAGCTGAGACGTAGAGCCACAACGTTTCTTTAGGGCTTGAGGCCAAAAGAATTCATTAAAGGCTTCAGAAACTATCTACAACATGTCGGACAGAAGCTAAGCTACACATTACTGAGTTGTCTTAGTTGTAACCTTTTGTGCAAGTTCCAATTTACCCTTACCTTATATGTTTTTAAAGGTTTAGTACATGGGATTTTTAGTAATTTTACCTTGTTTTTATATCTATATAAAGCTCAGCTCATATTGGAGGGAAAGCCTTTTGAATCATTTTTACATTTTCAGATTTTAGGATTTAGGATTTACATTACTTTTCTCTCAAGTATTTCTCTCTTTTTCATTTTTCTCTTCTCATCTCCTCTAGTTTCTAAGTTCCTCATGATCATGAGGAACTAAATCCCTAGCTAGCTTGGGGATGAAGGATTGTAATGAACATTGAGATTAAAAATGAAATCCTAGAGGTAATTCTTTCATAATTCTATCTTGAATTCTAATTTCTCTCTTCATCTTCTCCATAACTCAATCAATCATGAAGGTTTTCTGATTGATTGAGTTATGAGTTCAATTCATAATTCAAGAGGTTTCTGAGTTGTGAATTGATGCTTTAATGTTGAGAGTAATTCCTAAATCTATAGGTTTCTGAGTTAGGTAAATTGAAATTGTGCTTCAATCTCAACATCTTGAATTCGGTTTTTGAGGTTTCAGAATTGAATTAAGTATGTTGAGATGAATCCATAGAGGTTTTCATGAGTAATCACGGATCTGAATTGAGGTTTCATTTAGATTTGGAATTCTTGAAAGAGTTTATGAAAGAATAACAATGAATCAATGATTTGAACATTACAATTTGAATCCTTTAGCTACTATGTTCTACCTATTTGATGATAGTCCTAATTGAATTTGTTTTTAATTTGAATGTCAAAATCCCCTAAATCTGACCTAACTTTGCATAATCACTTTTCAATCATTGAATTCCTTGGGAAAATGACATAGGTTTTCCACTTTTCTACAAGTTACTTAGTTTTAATTTGATTCAATTCGGCAATTGATCAATTGGCTATAAATAGAAACACCCATGAGCTTAGTAATATATCCAAATTCGCACACTACTCCCATACATAGAGAAACAAAATTCTTATTTTCTGTCCTTGTCGCTACTAGGATAGTGAAGGAAAGAAGAGCATCAAGGTGGACGTGTGACGCCCACAACTGTTGTGTGGATATCTTTAGGCCGTCGCTACTACTGCGTCAGGACGAAATTGACATAACTCTTTTGAAGATCCCAAGAACAAGAGTTGTTCATTTTTCTGTGGCTGTCATGCTTCAACAGGTAATTCAAATATGAACTATGATATTTCACATGGGTCTATGGGAGGGAATCACATACAAGTTTTTGTTTTCCGCTGCGCCTTTATGCCCGCATTCCCCAACAGATATTATGTTCAGGTAGATAACATGCTTAGGTAGATAATATGCTTAGGTAGATAACATGCTTAGGTGGATAACATGCTTAGGTAGATAATATGCCTTAGTAAGATAACATGTTAGGAATGGTTAGATAACATGCTTAATTATTTGTTTGTTTATGTTAAGTGTTATGACTACCCCCATATGCTGGAATGACTTATGCTATGATACGTTATATTGTAGAACATGTTAGACTCCCATGATATATGAATAGTATGATAGTTCATATGCTGATAGTATAATGACTGTAGAATTGTTTGATGATTGTCTACATAATCTGCGAAACGGTCGTAGTATGTATTATACGCTATAGCCCGGATGTAGCTCCCGGTCAGATTTAGCAATGACATGCTACCACGCAGCGCCTCGAGTCCCACCCCAGATACCTATACAGTTTACGACTGGCCTCACCTTGGTGGTTGCAGGGGTCCAGATCACAGATATAGCAGGACAACTCGTGTTCCGTCATACAACTGGCCACACCCGAGTCGTAGCAAGGCCCAGATCACAGATATAGCAAGGCAGTCATGTTCCATCATACGACTTGCCATACCCGAGTGGTAGCGAGACCCAGATTACAGATATAGCAGGGTGGCTCGTGTTTTGTCATACGGTTTACCGCACCCGAGTGGTAGCGAGGTCCAAATAAAGTTTAGCATGGGGGCTCGAGTGCGGATACCTCCAGCGGTACACGTCCGTCGTCAGAGAAGCGCAACTATGTAGATAGGACAATGTATATGTGTTTGATAACATGATATTATGTGTTGCATGACATGCATGATACCCCATCACTAAGCTTGCGACTCATTCCACCGCAATTTTGTTTCAGAGTACGATCAGGAGGCTGACGTGGGACCGTTGATCCAATAGAGGTCGGTTGCAGTTGCTTTTGGGTGAGCTCCGCTTCTTTCGTGGAGTCCAATTAGCTGATAGTAGTTTATATTTAGTTTATGTTTTACAGACAGATCTTTTATGTTCTAGTTTTGCTCCAGACTTTAGAGGCATGATTCCCTTTTGAGTTATGATTCAGTTTATGGATTAGTATGTATGTTTCAGATGATTACAGTATTCCACCCATAAATTATACAGTTATTTTATATTAGATTATTATTATTATTATTATTATTATTATTATTACTACTACTATGATATTATTGTTTAGCCCTTATGTTATGTTTAGTAGCATGTTCGTAGGGATAAACCCCTTCGCACGGACACCCCTTAGTAGTGGGTGTTACAAGAAGCAAGATCAATAATTCAGAAGCAGGACTATGAGTTCAGAAGCTATGATAATTAGTTCAGAAGCAAGATTAATAGTTCAGACGAAAGAAAAATAACTCAGAAGCAAGAATATGAGTTCAGAAGTTATGATCACTAATTCATAAGCAAGATTGATAGTACAGAAGCAAGAACAATAATTCAGAAGCAAGAATATGATCTCAGAAGCTTTAATCTTAGTTTAGGAGCAAGATGAATAGTTGAGAAACAAGATTAATCATTCAGAAACAAATTTGATTAGTTCAGAAGCATGCATAAGAATTCAAAAGCTAAGAATAATGGTTCAGTCGTTCAAAATCGAAGAATAATAGCTCAGAAGCAAGGACAATAATTTAGAAACTAACTCGAGGATGAAGCACTAAAGATGATTCACAAGATTATGAATATAGATATAGTATGAATACCACATAATTATATAACAAGAATTAAAATGAAACAAAGAACAAAAACAAGATAAATAGGTGTTGCTCCAAAGGAGATAAGCCCAAACGCCACAAAGGAAAAAAAATTTGCCTTTGATAAGTCTAAAATGTGTTCAGTGAAGAATAAAGAGATTGAAATTCTCGAATTTGAATTGAATGAAACTGACTTGTTCTTCGAGTTACAATGAATTTCCTATTTATAAGCTAGAATGGCTCCTCCTCCATACTCCAGCCTAGACCAAAAGCTTCCACTAACAATCCTTTAATTTTAAAACTCATTATTGAGCAACTAGGACACGACACTTGTAAACACCGTATTTTGTCCGAATATTTATTCAAAAATAGAAAAAAAAATAAAAATAAAATTGTTATCATAATCCCAATTAAATCATACATAACCTCAGTAAAATCAAATAAAATAAAATCAGAATAAAAAATATGATCAAGAAAATCAATCAGAGATTCATTGAGAGATTCATTACATTAATTCTAGATATTATCTTGGTATCTATAAAATTAGTAGCAAATAACAAGTAAAAGGGGAGCATTTTTGTTTTCCGGATACACAGGAAAAACAAAAAAATTAACAAAGCATTTTTATTTCTTCACTGCATCAGCATCATTATCATGGCACTGCCGCCGCTCCCTCCATCCCTCTGATCTTAGCCACCTCCCAGAAGCAGTCACGACCGACCAACTCCAACAGCGGCAAAGGAAGATCAGCAGCAGCAATTACAACACCATGACTGTTTGTGTATGTCTTAGAGGGCCAATCATAGTTGCATTTTATTCAGTAATTGTTTATTTATTTTAGTGAACATTATGAAGTCCTTAGGATGGAATAAATTAATATTAGGTAAATAACCTAATAGTGAGACTCCATTCTTAAAAGTCTCTCGTCAAGTATTACTAAACGAACATGACATCAGTAATGCATCAAGACCAGTATGTATATGAACTGATAACCTTTCTCATAGGTTATGGATATCTGATATCAAGTCTACACATATGTAATATGATGAAATACTGGACAGACCCACAATGAGAACACCCCATGGATCGTAACGTGAATGTCATAGGTGATTCTCATAGTGATGATGGTACATGTGGTCCTTTAACTCTAAGTTATTGCAATCCGCTGCACGAGAAACTGTATTTTTTAATATCGTCAAACTTTATCTGTAACAGGGTAATTATAAAGTCAGTTATTTGACATATCGCGAATCATGTATGCAGATGTGAATAATGTAGATATGATTTGCCCCTCTCACATTATGAGAGATTTATCTGTGGGCCCCTTGATGAGTAGGACTGGGTAAATGCATGGATGTGCTGAAATGAATTAATGTGTGACATTAATCTCATTTAATTTTATCAGTCTACTCGAAAATTAAGAAACTAATGATTTTACTATACAAGATGACTAATTCCATGCTTGTGGTAAATTTAGATATTTGGAAAAAGGGACTGAATTGTACAGTAACATCAATCACAGAAAGGTTATGTCAAACCATTGACTTTCTTATTACTTGAGTAACAATGATGTGTTGCTAGAGACCGCTCACTGTTTATATTATTAAATAAGATTGAATAATATGGCCAACTTTATAAGAACCTATAGGGTCGCACACTAAAGTAGTTTTTATTGATGCTTAATTAGAATAAATTAGTGAGACTAATTTTATTTAAATTGAGCTTACATCAAATGGGTCCAATAAGGCACAAATTAGTTTTAGTTTTTCTGTGGGATTTGTAACACCCCGACTTTTATTAAGTCCTAATTAAGTGAGATTAAGAGTAATTGACCTTGGTTAGGATTTAATTCGGTTTGGGTGGATAAGTTTCTTCTAGTCAAACCCTTATGTGTGACGTGATTTAAGTGTGTATATATGTGTTCATTCTATGCTATGTGAATTACGTGTGTAAATTATATGTCATGATAATTATGTGTATTTATGTGAGTGTTCATTGTGTGTGGAAGAGTATGTTGGATGCATATATGAGTTTTAATTGGTATTTAGATGATGCATGAGGTTAAGAATGATGATATAAAATATTTATATGAGTTACATGATGTTATTGGATAATGTTAGTGTTATATATTATTATTTATTTTATTTTATTTTATGTGCCTATGTGTGTATTTTAATTTATATTTAAATATTAGAAAAATTATATGAGCATTATAGTATTATTTGGGAGGATTTGTAGTGTTTTAGTAATTTAAGTGACGGAGGACCCCACAATGACTCTTGACTTAGCCACTCCCTATATAAACACTAGTAACCCTCTCCAATTGAGAAAAACACTCTCCTCCTTCTTCTGAGCCGCCATAGCCATCTTTCTCTCAAGAGCTCCCTAAGCCATTGATACTCCAAAACACGAAACACCCATCAAACCTCACCCAATCCAGAAAATAAATTCATATTCTTAATCCTCTCATCAAGCCGGAGCTTTCTACCGATTCCGTTTCTCCGTTAAGAGTCTCCGGCGTCACCAGACCGTTCGTGGGGCTAGAGAGAGAGGTTTCAAACGAGAGCAACGTCGGGAAAAAAAGGGTTTCTCTTTGCATTCTAGCTTTTTGTTTTCAAGAGGTAGGGGTTAGGCATTCTATTTTCATGCATATTGATGATGATGATGATTTTGTGCCTTATTATTATTATTATTATTATTATTATTATTATTATTATTATTATTATTATTATTATTATTATTATTATTATTATTATTACTACTACGTAGTTCTATATATATATATATGCGTATGGCTGCGAGCAGCACTTGGTTTTTGTTTTCTTAATTGGCAGAGCGTGAGTATATATATATATATATATATATATATATATATATATATATATAAATAAATAAAAAGACAGTTTACTAGTATATGTATATTACTATTACATATTATTATTACATAAACTTATACCTATTAGCATGTATATTAGTTAATAATAGGTAGATAACAGGTAGAAATAATAATAATATGATAATGATAGTAATATTAATAGGGAAGATAATAATAAAATATTAACCCTAATAATAATAATAAAAGAATAATACAGTAAGAACAACAACATGTATAATATATGATATGTAATGATAATTGTAATAGTAACAATAATAGTATAGAAGACAAGATTGGTGATGAATAAAATATAAGAGTTTACAAGATACTTAAGGGTAGAGTACAAAGTACAAGTAAAACTAGAATAAAGTATAAGTAAGAAATAATAATAAAATAAACGAGATCATATGACATGAAAGGTATAGAAGCACTGAGAATAATATTTATAAGTAGTTGTATATCATGTTTATTTGATAAGGAGTTGTATTTATTCTCCACGATGTCAGAGTAAGTAAGTGTATATGCTATGTTTATTCCATGATGTTAAAGAGTATAAATTGACATGTTTTTACCCTTTTATGCTCCCTAATGCGTTATACGACTTGTGTATTTGAATATATAATTATTTATGAGATATATATGTTATACTAAGTATATGTGTTGTTTCTATGATGAGTTAAATTGTTGACATGATTATATGATTTATATAATGATTAATGATGAGATATATGTGATGAATGTTATATGCCTATGATTATGTAATGTTAAAGTTAACCAAAACGCGCTCAGTGACGCTATGTTAAAACGTCACGAAGTGACGCTATGTTGAAACGCCAATGGGTGACGCTATGTTAAAACGTCACAAAGTGACGCTATGATAAAGGATTACCCCCCTCTCCCTATTATTTTAGGATGAGCTCATGCCTAGGGGCTGGTGATGTGGAGGATAGGACAAGATGGCGGTTATGTCTCACAGTTAAAGAAAGATAAAGATGTTTAACGTGTTGAAATGTATTTTATGATGTATTTATTGTTTATGATTTAAGGGCACTAGTACACGACACCGAGACGTTTATTTATTTATGCGATGATATATGTATTAATAAAATGAACTAGACGCACTTAGGTAAGACGTTCCGGGAAAAGATTATTTTAAACTTATATCTGAAATGAACTCATTCATGCTTCACTTATTTTATAATTAAACCCGGGGCGGCTTCCTCTACTGAGTCACTTCCCAGTGCTCACCCTATGTTTTTCCCACCTTTTAGAGGAGCAGCCAGAGCAGGATGTCGGAGCACACGAGGAGATCGTGCAGACTTAGTTTATGATTTAGTTCCTCAGATATCAGAGACATGTTTTATTTCCTTATCAGATGTTATGATTTTTATGCTTCCGCTACGTTTATTCATTTATTATGTTTTCTGAGTCCGGACCTTTGTTAGCCGGCAACTATTTATTTACTCATATTTATGGTGGAGTCTCATAGGTCATAGTTTTTGGCTTATGGGGTGAGACCTAGTATTTATTTCATGTTTGTTACTTGATGGGAGTTATTTATCTAAAGAGGTATTTTCAATAAATGTTTGTATCGCTTATATTATCGCTTATCATATGCGCAAAGCCCTAATTTTCTATTCTGCGAATGTTTACGAAAAATCTACTCCCGCCTATTTTCCGCGTATTATATTTTAAATATAAAGATAAAACATGATAACAGGAGGTAACCCTTATGGAATGGCCTAAAATGACTTAAGCATTAAGGGCTATCTAGTAGGGTGTTACATTTTGGTATCAGAGCAAGTCTATCCTACAGGGCTTGGGGTAATGGACCTGTTATGCTATTACTGCATGTACTGTAGTTATATCATGCGTATGCCTCTTATGTGTTTTAGTTAGTTTTGAGGTGCATGATCGTTTTGCTTGATTGTCAGAGTAACTGTGCATACCTAGCATTGATATGGAGCCTGATCAACTCAATGTTGATTGTTTTGTGTGCACAGGGACATGGCACCTAGCAGACGTAATAGGGACGATGCTGACGATCACGAGGATGCAGGACAGGACAACAGTGTTACTCCTGAGGCTTTCATGGAGATGGCCAAGGCCATGCACCGCATGGTGGACCACATGACCCAGCAGCGCACTACTCCGCCTACAACACCACCTGCGGGTAATGGCAACGGCAGCTCACACTTTGCTGATTTTAAGAGGGCTAATCCCTCTCCTTTTCTCGGCACTACGAACCCTTCTGAAGCCGAGGATTGGCTGAGAGGTATTGAGGATATCTTCACCGTGGTCCAGTGTACAGAGGTTCAGAAGACACAGTTGGCCACATTCATGCTACAGCTGGAAGCACGCTCTTGGTGGAACGACGCTCGTCGCGCTTCTGATGCGGCGGGTGTAGCTATCACATGGGGCATGTTTAAGGACATGTTCTATGAGAAGTACTTCCCGGAGACTGTTCGTCGGGACAAGGAAATGGAGTTCCTTGATCTCCGTCAGGGCACCATGACCATACCCGAGTATATCGCCAAGTTCGAGGAGCTCATTCGGTTTTCAGAGATCTACCAGGAGAACCCGAAGGAGAGCTGGAAGTGCATGAAGTTCTGTGCTGGGCTTAACCAAGGCATCAAGAGGATGGCTAAGCACATGAAGATCAGAGACTATAGAGAGATGGTGGATACCTGCAGGATAGTAGAGGGTCGAGATTCAGAGGAGGGGTGCGGCACCTCAGCAGACCAGCCACGCCGCCCCTGCTCCCTACCAGCCTTATGGTCCGTCACCCATGGCCCAGCCTCAGCCTCAGCCTCGACCACCCCAGCAGCAGTAGCAGCAGCGCCCAGCCGCGACGGCACCCCGGGCACTACCCGCTCTGCCACCATGTGCCACGTGTGGAAAGCGTCACACTGGGGCATGTCGCCTCGGTCAGAATGTTTGTTACCGCTATGGCCAGTCAGCCCATTATGTCAAGGATTGCAAGTGGATGGGATTCCAACCTTCTTCCTCCTCTAGGCCACAACATCAGGGGCGCGTGTTCACAGTAGGTGCAGAGAACGTGGAGCAGTCAGATGATCTCATCAGGGGTAAGCGTTTATGTTTTTCTTGTTTAATGTATCACGGTGATGACTAGCCTTAATCATCATTGTTTGGAAACCCATTTAGTGCGTGAGTACGGTGGGAATTGTGTGATGCATGTCTAGGCCTGACGCTAAGCTACTTGTAGTTTTGTTAGGGTCTAGTTGAGGTTAGTTAGTGATAGTCGACCTTAGTTAAGAGTTGACTGCCTTGGCTAGTTAACCATGGATGGTTACTAATCTCTGGTTGATCTTGTCCTCCATATGTTTTCCTGTGTATTAATCACACCCTTGTGTTTTGTTTAGAAAACGAAGTGAGAAGTGTTTTCGAAAAAAGGGTATTTCATGTTAGCTACAAGACCTATTTTCAAACTTGTTTTTCACCTTTGTTTTCAAAAGGATGATTTGCGAAAGTGATTTCAATAAACAAGAGTGTTTTTGCTTCGGCCTCTTTCACAGCCACGATGGGATAACTCTTAGGAATGATCATGTCCTTCTAGTTGAACCCTTTTTCCTTTTAGGGATACCTTGCGTCCTCACATACATTGATAGACGGAAGCCTGTGCACCTCTAGGTACCCCCTCTCGCACATCAGAACCTATGAGCCCATGCACCACTATTAGGTTCCCGTCACTATCGACTACCAGCAATACTCCTTGACTACGTTCTGTCATGTTTCCCTTCGAGCTCCCGAAACACTATCCTCCAAGTGCCTTAAGTTGAGAAGGAACCTTACCTACACACACCGTTTGCACGACCCTAGAGAGAGACCACACTCCCTATATATAGCCTACATCCTCTTAGAAAACGCTTCGACTACTTACATAGGTACCCACACAAACCCTACTACTACAAGCCACCCCATATATTCCGACTCTACCGAACCTCAGAATCCATTAGTCTCCCGACATCACATGCCGTTAGTGAGACCTAATAGAATCCTTGAGAAGCCATGTGAGAGATAGTTTTACCGTACCCCATCATGTCATCATGAGCACATTTCTCCTAGTGGCTTTGGATGTACGTCGGAGATGTTTAAACCTCTTCTCTTGTTTTGTTTTCAAGTGATTGCAAAAATTTGTTAAAATGACGCTTGGTTTTCAACTTGGGTTTTAGAAAATGATTTCATACCCCATCGACCTTAAGGTACGAAGTTCCTTAAGGCTCTTTTTGCAAACCATTTAGTTGCGAACTTGAAAATCGTTTTTGTTTTGTTTGAAAATACCTTGGGGATGTCTTACGGTGTTAGTTGTAATTATTAGTCCTAAGGTCCAATGTGTTTTCCTAGTTTTGTGGTTATTTAAATTATGTGTTTTGGGCATGGGTAGATGATTTCTAAAGTAACGATATAATACAAGTTGAAAGAAGTTTTCGAAAGTGTTATGTCATGTGAAAATGTATGTGATTAAAGGCCGTAGGAGTATAGACAATATGTTTCCATTAGAGTGGATGTGAGAAATCTGAAATCTATTTTGAGAGCAAAGAATTGCCTTTGATCGCAAACAAGAAGGTTTTGAGCTTTTATTTAGTTTTTGAAAATTAAATAAACGTGTTTTGAACTACTAGGGATTGGGAATTAACTTGGATTTTCGAAAATTCCTAGGATGATGTTTTGAAAATAGAGATGAAGCTTTTTGAGGAGAACATTGATGTTGGATCATGGACCCTAGGAACATAAGGATCAATTTGCCTTGTAAGATTATGGATTCATGCCTTTATCATGGAAAAATGTATTTCGGTTGTTTTTATGTATTTGCAACAGATGTTTTTGTTTCTTGAACTTGTTTTCTGCACGACCTGTTCATTCAGGTTAGCTCCTTGCGTGTGGACCTTCCCTCGAGTCTCCGCGAGGGTAGGAGCTGTTATGTTTTGTGTTGTTTGTGTTAGAAGTGTCGAATTTCGAGGACGAAATTCTTTTTAAGGAGGGGAGAAATGTAACACCCCGACTTTTATTAAGTCCTAATTAAGTGAGATTAAGAGTAATTGACCTTGGTTAGGATTTAATTCGGTTTGGGTGGATAAGTTTCTTCTAGTCAAACCCTTATGTGTGACGTGATTTAAGTGTGTATCTATGTGTTCATTCTATGCTATGTGAATTACGTGTGTAAATTATATGTCATGATAATTATGTGTATTTATGTGAGTGTTCATTGTGTGTGGAAGAGTATGTTGGATGCATATATGAGTTTTAATTGGTATTTAGATGATGCATGATGTTAAGAATGATGATATAAAATATTTATATGAGTTACATGATGTTATTAGATAATGTTAGTATTATATATTATTATTTATTTTATTTTATTTTATTTTATGTGCCTATGTGTGTATTTTAATTTATATTTAAATATTAGAAAAATTATATGAGCATTATAGTATAATTTGGGAGGATTTGTAGTGTTTTAGTAATTTAAGTGACGGTGGACCCCACAATGACTCTTGACCTAGCCACTCCCTATATAAACACTAGTAACCCTCTCCAATTGAGAAAAACACTCTCCTTCTTCTTCTGAGCCGCCATAGCCATCTTTCTCTCAAGAGCTCTCTAAGCCATTGATACTCCAAACCACGAAACACCCATCAAACCTCACCCAATCCAGAAAATAAATTCATATTCTTAATCATCTCATTAAGCCGGAGCTTTCTACCGATTCTGTTTCTCCGTTAAGAGTCTCCGGCGTCACCAGACCGTTTGTAGGGCTAGAGAGAGAGGTTTCCAACGAGAGCAACGTCGGGAAAAAAAGGGTTTCTCTTTGCATTCTAGCTTTTTGTCTTCAAGAGGTAGGGGTTAGGCATTCTATTTCATGCATATTGATGATGATTTTATGAGATTAATGTGATGGTCGTTTTTCCCATTAGGAATTTTTGTGCCTTATTATTATTATTATTATTACTATGTAGTTCTATATATATATATGCGTATGGCTGCGACCAGCGCTTGGTTTTTGTTTTCTTAATTGGCGGCGTGAGTATATATATATATATATATATATATATATATATATAATAGGTAGATAACAGGTAGAAATAATAATAATAATATGATAATGATAGTAATATTAATAGGGAAGATAATAATAAAATATTAACCCTAATAATAATAATAAAAGAATAATACAGTAAGAACAACAACATGTATAATATATGATATGTAATGATAATTGTAATAGTAACAGTAATAGTATAGAAGACAAGATTGGTGATGAATAAAATATAAGAGTTTACAAGATACTTAAGGGTAGAGTACAAAGTACAAGTAAAACTAGAATAAAGTATAAGTAAGAAATAATAATAAAATAAACGAGATCATATGACATGAAAGGTATAGAAGCACTGAGAATAATATTTATAAGTAGTTGTATATCATGTTTATTTGATAAGGAATTGTATTTATTCTCCATGATGTCAGAGTAAGTAAGTGTATTTGCTATGTTTATTCCATGATGTTAAAGAGTATAAATTGACATGTTTTTACCCTTTTATGCTCCCTAATGCGTTATACGACTTGTGTATTTGAATATATAATTATTTATGAGATATATATGTTATACTGAGTATATGTGTTATTTCTATGATGAGTTAAATTGTTGACATGATTATATGATTTATATAATGATTAATGATGAGATATATGTGATGAATGTTATATGCCTATGATTATGTAATGTTAAAGTTTAATAACCAAAACGCGCTCAGTGACGCTATGTTAAAACGTCACAAAGTGACGCTATGTTGAAACGCCAATGGGTGACACTATGTTAAAACGTCACAAAGTGACGCTATGTTAAAGGATTACCCCCCTCTCCCCGTTAGTTTAGGATGAGCTCATGCCTAGGGGCTGGTGATGTGGAGGATAGGACAGGAGGGCAGTTATGTCTCACAGTTAAAGAAAGATAAAGATGTTTAACGTGTTGAAATGTATTTTATGATGTATTTATTGTTTATGATTTAAGGGCACTAGTACACGACACCGAGACGTTTATTTATTTATGCGATGATATATGTATTAATAAAATGAACCAGACGCACTTAGGTAAGACGTTCCGGGAAAAGATTATTTTAAACTTATATCTGAAATGAACTCATTCATGCTTCACTTATTTTATAATTAAACCCGGGGCGGCTTCCTCTACTGAGTCACTTCCCAGTGCTCACCCTATGTTTTTCCCACCTTTTAGAGGAGCAGCCAGAGCAGGATGTCGGAGCACACGAGGAGATCGTGCAGACTTAGTTTATGATTTAGTTTCTCAGATATCAGAGACATGTTTTATTTCCTTATCAGATGTTATGATTTTTATGCTTCCGCTACGTTTATTCATTTATTATGTTTTCTGTGTCCGGACCTTTGTTAGCCGGCAGCTATTTATTTACTCATATTTATGGTGGAGTCTCATAGGTCATAGTTTTTGGCTTATGGGGTGAGACCTAGTATTTATTTCATGTTTGTTACTTGATGGGAGTTATTTATATGAAGAGGTATTTTCAATAAATGTTTGTATCGCTTATCATATGCGCAAAGCCCTTATTTTCTATTCCGCGAATGTTTACGAAAAATCTACTCCCGCCTATTTTCCGCGTATTATATTTTAAATATAAAGATAAAACATGATAACAGGAGGTAACCCTTATGGAATGGCCTAAAATGACTTAAGCGTTAAGGGCTATCTAGTAGGGTGTTACAGGATTGGTGTGGGGTGTTGGCTATAAATAGCAACACCTATGAGCTTAGTTAGACACACAACTTGCATACATTCTCATTCACAGAGAAACCTAATCCTAATTTTCTCTCCTTTCTTGATACTAGCATAATGAGAGGAAGAAGAGCATCAAAGTGGACGTGTGACGCCCACAGCTTCTGTGTGGATTTCTTCAGGCTGTCGTTGCTACTGCGCCGGGAAGAGATTGACATAACTCGTTGTTGTATTGTTGCCACGCTTCAACAGGTAATTCAGATATGAATTATGATCTTTCATAAAGGTATATGGGCACACACACGCACACACGCACGCACGGACACACACACACACACACACACATACACACACACACATCATCACCACCACCACCACCACCAGTGTTGTCCCTGATGAAAATCATTTTACATATAAAGTATTTTATTTTAATTGAATAAAAATGATATATAGTGTTCTTATTTATCATATCATGAGATACATGTATATGTAATAAGTCTTTATGTGCCTTAATCGTTTTATTCCATTATTATGTGTATATTACATGCTTTATATATGTGTGTAAGATACATGTATGAAAAGTTGTATGTTAAATGGTTTAACACTAAATGGTGAGATCAAATTTTGAAACCCCTCATTATAAAATATTAAGTCATGATAGCGTTCCAATGCATAACACTTGCCAAGACTATTATCGATGTAGTGTGGGTCTGCCAAAGCAGGGCACTCTTATCTATAGCAGTAAGACGCGATGGGACAAGCAAGTACTTTTCAATTGCTAGTCATTGGATTTGACTTAACTAAGTGAGATTCAATAGGGTTGAGAGGCTTAGAAGCAATATAAGTTGAGCTTTAATTCATAAGATGAATTAGAATAAGATGTTATTCACCCAACTATCTAAGAATTGTATAGGATACAATTGGAAAGAGTTTCCTACCTAAATAGTCGAACTTTAAGCGATCAACCAAATTTGACTTAAAGCTAGATGAAATATGGATCTTGGCCCGCTATAAAATATCTCAAGTGGAAATGTTACGAATCAATGTAGAGGGTTATTGATTTGAACAAAATAGTAGGAGGAATATTTAATTAAAGTCCTAATTAAATATTGTATGTCATGATACTCACTTTTCATATTTACTTTATGTAGTTTACTATGACATCACACGCATCAACTAACCTGTCACTGCGATCTATCTTTGAGAAGGATAAGTTGTCTGGAACAAATTTTCTGGACTGGTACAGAAACTTGAGGATTGTCCTCAAGCATGAAAAGAAATTTTATATTCTTGAAGGACCTTTTCTTGAGGAACCACCAACTGCAAGTGCTTCTAGGGCTGATAAAGATGCTTACAAGAAGCATTAGGATGATGTCTTAGATGTTTGTTGTCTCATGCTTTCTACCATGACCCCTGAGTTGCAGAAACATCATGAGAGCATGGAGGCGTATGATATGATCATAGATCTCAAGCAACTCTATCAAGGGCAAGCAAAGCATGAGCGGTTTGAAGCTTCCAAAGCCCTTTTTAGCTGCAAGATGACCAAAGGAAGCTGTAACACCCTGATTTTCATTAAGTCCTAATCGAGAGAAATTAAGGGCAATTAACCCTGGTTAGAATTTAATTAGGTTTTGGTGGATAAGTTTCTTCTAGTAAACGATTACATGTTATGTGATCTAAGTTTATATATACGTGTTTATGGTATGTTATGTGATTTATGTGTCTTTATCATGTGCTATGTGATTTATGTGTATGTATATGCGTGTTCATTATATGTTGTGTGATTTAGGTGCATATATGTGTTTTATTTGATGTTTAGATGATGCATAGGGTTAGGAATGATGTATGAATGTTTGTAGCACGAGTTGGGATGTTTTTGAGGTGTTTTTAGGCTATTTTGTAGCCCTGTAATCAATTATCACAGGATGGTAATCGATTACAGCCCTTTGGTTTTCATATCTGGGCATTTTTGCTGTCGGTAATCTATTACATCCTGTTTGTAATCGATTATCGTAATCTATTACATCCTTTCTGTAATCGACTACCGTAATCGATTATAGCCTCGTGGTAATCGATTACGACCTGCGTTGTGAGCGTTTTTAGTGCGTTTTAAGTTACGTATGGGCCCCACAACGTCTCTATAACATGCCTAGCCATGTCAGTTCATGAGAAACCCTAAATCCCTATTTCAGAAACACTCCGAACACTCTCTCTAACCCTTGTGGCTCCATTATTCCACAACACCAAACTCATATCAAACCTTACCCGATCACAAAACAAATTACATATTCTTAATCCTCTCGTCAAATACAACCTTTCTACCGATTGCAATTCTTGAAGAGGAGTCATCCTTGTATTCCTACCGTTCGCGGGGCTAGTGAGAGAAAGTGAGAACGTGTTCTACGTCGGGAAAGGGTGTCTCTACGCATTACATAGGAAGCCTACAAGAGGTAGGGGTTCTAGGCATCCTTTATTCTCTGTAATTTCAAGCATGATAATGTGTATTTGATGAGATTATTGTTGTTGTTCGTGTTTCCATTGGGGTTCATGAAAAGGGTTATTTTTACCGATTGATTTTCAAAGAGAAAGAGTTTTTACCGATTGAAAAGTGTTTTAGAAAGTATTTTACCAATTGGTTTATGTTTATCTATGTTTTCTATTGATTAGAATGGTTCTAGATTAAATTTTTAGCCATTGGCTCATGAAAATCGTGTTTTGAAACCCTAGAATCTGATTTCCCGCATTCGTAATCGATTACACGGGTTCGTAATCGATTACGAGCTGAGAATCCCCAATCGCGAGAAAACATGTTGTCTCGGTAATCTATTACGTAATCGATTACACCCTTTATATGTAATCGATTACACTGCTGTAACTTCTTCGAAAATTAACTGTTTTGACCCTTTATGTGGCCTAATGTGTTCTACGACTTATATGAATGTTATATATGATTTACCTATGGATTATATGTGATATTTATGAGTTATATACATTATTATATGTTAATATGTATTATGAATTAATGTTATGATATATATGATGTTATATGATTATGTTATGTAATTACGATGATATGTGAATGTGTTATGCTGTCGTATGATTATGCAATGTTAAAACATATGTGTTAAAGGACAAAGACGTCACCGAGTGGTGCACAGATAAAGTTAAAGTTATGATAAAACATTGTAGCCTTCGACATTACAATGAGAGTTGTTAAGGGAGGGATGACAACCTCAGCATTACAACTTCATTGTTAAGGGAAGGTGAATTACCCCCTCTCCCCATTAGTTTAGGATGAGCTCATGCCTAGGGGCCGGTAGAGTTGGAGGTTGACAGGAGGGTGGTCAGGCCAAATATTAATGCAAGATAAAGTTGTTTGATTAATTGTATTGTGTTACCTTATGATTTATCCATTGTATATGTTTAGGGGCACTAGTACACCACACAAAGACGTTACTTGTTTATGCAAATATTAACTGTATAATTAAAATGGACAAGACGCACTTAGGTAAGACGTTATGGGATAAGACTTCTTTTTAAACTAATACCTGAATTGAATGCATTCATATTTCACTTATTTCTTAATTAAACCCAGGGCGACTTCCTCTACTGAGTCACTTTCCAATGCTCATCCTATGTTTTTCCCCACATTATAGAGGAGCAGACAGAGCAGGATCATGAAGCTAGCGAGGAGCAGGCACAACCTTAGTTTATTTTTAGTCTTCCGTTTTATGAGCTTATATACATTGATTTATATTTCAGTTATGGATTTATTTCAGTTATTTGTTTTATTGTTTTAAGTTCGGACCTATGTTAGCCAGCAACTATTTATTTGACATGTATTTATGGTGAAGTCTCGTAAGTCATTGTCTTTGGCTTATGAGATAAAGCCTAGTATTTATTCAGTTTATGTTCATTGATTGATGGGAGTTATTTATGTGATGAGGTTATTGAGTATATGTTGGCATGATTATTTTATTATCGATTATGTATTCCGCAAAGCCCTTACTTTTATATCGTTAATGAATTTCGAAAATTTTACTCTCGCCTATTTTCCGCGTATATTATTTTAAAGGAAAAGAGAACACATTATGAAATCAGAACGTGACCTTTTATAATTGGCCTACAATGATTTAAGCATTAAGGGCTAATTACTAGGGGGTTACAGAAGCCCTATGGGTGCTCATGTGCTCCAAATGATTGGATACATTGAGAACCTTGAAAGATTGGGCTTTCCTCTAGGCCAAGAGTTTGCCACTGACCTAATCTTGCAATCATTGCCTGAGTCATATGGACAGTTCGTCATGAACTATAACATGAATGACTTCAATAAGACCTTGCCTGAATTGCTGAGCATGTTGAGAACAACTGAGAAAAATATTAATAAAGGCAAAGACAAGGCAATCTTGATGGTTCAAGATGGAAAAGGCAAAAAAAAAAAAAGCGAAGCAGCAAGTCCAAGGACAAAGGCAAGGCAAAAAGCAACGACAATAAGAATCCCAAGTCGTTCCATTATCTCAATCTCACTTATTATCTATTTAATTTTAATTTATATAATTATTAAACTAAACTAAATAAAATAAAATTAATAAAAATATAAAATTAAAATTAAATAAAAATAATAAAAATAATAAAAATAATAAAAATATAATATAATGTGTACGAAGCATAGTAATTAAAACTGGACCGAATCGGCCTATTCAACCGGGAAACCAGTCACTAGTTCGGTTCGTGTGAGCAATTGAATCGGTTCTGCATTGAATCGGTCAAACATTGGTCAAACCTGATCAAATTCGAAGCAAACCACCTATAAAATTGTTTTCAAAATTCCACTAGGTGGGGGATCCAACCAAGGCCATCAAAGAGAAGTTAAGTGCTAACCACTAAGGCATCTTGTTTCCTTGTGATTGTAGTATAAATGAATTAATATATTCAATTTCTTAAGTGAATTAAACATTAAATATCAATAAATGAGAATGTTTAATAGATTATGTGAGTCATCTAAATATACTTAAATCAATGAATTATAGTTTATATTGTGCATTATTTTTCTACAAAAAGTATTTATTATATACTATTATTTTTAAAACTTATTTTATACAATAATGTATTATTTTTCTATAAAAAATATTTATTATATACTATTATTTTTAAATTTTACTTATTAATTAAATATATTTAATATGTCTATTTAATTATTATACGGTTGAATCATTGACCCACCAATTAAATCACTAACTTAGTAATCCAGTACTTCGATCAAGTCAAATTATCGGTTATCGGTGGAGTCTGATAACAATGGTACCAAGTGTCTCACAAAATAATAGTATACATTAAGAGAAAACTACATTGATTCTGAACGAATAAAAAATCACTTGATTTTGCACAAATATCGCAGGGGCGTGTCAAATTTTCCAGCCAGGCAGAACATGTGTAACGGTGATGCTAGAGTTAGTGGAGGGAAAATTAAAATAAAATAAAAATAAAAGAAAAAGAGTGGTGGGCATGTAAAGCAACAACATTATGTGAATTCCTTTTCCCCTATATATTTCAAGAGACAAAAATAAATCGATAGAAAATGATTGATCAGTGACATTTATTTAGATTTTTGTGGCAACTCTAATTATTCTTAGGATTTACTTTTGATTCATTGATAACGTATAATTTTTTTATATAGTAATTTAATTATGTGTTGTCATGTTATTAGTTATAATTATTTTTCTCTCTTTCACTGTTTAAAAAGTCATATAAATAAAATATTTTAATTAGATAACAATATAAAATAGAGTGATGTTAAATGCATAATAAAAAAACCCGTTAAACCAGTCAATAAATGAGATTTTGGACAACAATTACTCAACCAATTACAATTTCAATGATTATTTGGGTTTAAACCAAAATCAAAATGGGCTCATTGTTTATATTGACTGGTTTTTCATTATTCATCTAGCATGATTGTATAAAATATATTTACATTATTGTCGGTGTGTATTAAAATTAAACTCTTATCTTATAGTTGTCTTTGAATTTTATGCGTACACTTTTAAACAAAGCTATGATTAGTTTGTATTTGTGGCGATGTGCTTAATTAAATAGCTTAGCTACGTGAAGATATATTTTCAAATTTCATTCCTTAGAAATTTTCTGATGTACTAAAAGAAAGTGAAAATTGTGTTGCAAATTTTGTTAAAATTATTTCCATTATTATGAGAACCGGACCGAACCAATCAATCTAACCGGTTGAATCTTGAACCAGACCACTCTTTGATCCGAGTTGAATGAAAAAAATTGAAAATTAAAAATTCGATCAAAAACTGAAAAGATTGGCGAAAAATTAGTTGAATCGGTCCGATTGAACAAATCAATTTATTCAAAATTTAAAAAATATGTTTTTATATTTAATTTTTAGTTGATAAATATAATATAAAATTAACATTAACTATTTAAATTAGTGGCTATTAAATATTAAAATCTATTAAATATATTATATTTTAACTTTAAATTAATATTTTAAATAAACTTTATTTTTTATAATATATAATTTATCATATAATATTTTTTTCTGAGTAAAATACCACTTTGGTCCTTCACTTTATATGCGTGAGTCACTTTGGTCCCTCACTTTTTAAAATAAGTAAATTAGTCCATCACTTTACAAACTGTAAATCACTTTGGTCCCTCTCTTTTCAAAATAAGAGAATTGATCCTTCGCTTTTACAAACTGTGAATCATTTTGATCCCCTACATTTCAAACTATGAGTTAAGTTAGTCTCTTTTTTAGTCCACTTTAGTCTGATGAGAGAGACTAACTTGACTCATAATTTGTAAAGTGAGGGACTAATTTGATCATTTTAAAAGTAAGAGACCAAAGTGATCTATAGTTTATAAAGTGAGAGATCATTTTATTGTTCATTTTAAAAAATGATGGACCAAAATGACTCACGTGTGCAAAGTGAAAGGCTAATGATATTTCACTCTATTTTTTCTCTAATAATTGCTCATTACAACCATAACAACGAAACTAATGGGAGAAAAGCATAAAGTATTCCCATTAAAAATCTTATATATATATAAATCTTTAAATATATTTTATTATATCTAGTTGAATCTCTAAATTTCTGAATATGTATCTCATTTGATTTAATATTTGATCCAATTTTCACAATATTGATTATTTTGCTAAAATGAAAATAAGTGAGAAACTTAAGAATTAGAGGGGGACATAAGAGTAAACCTTGTCTAGTCTCTCAATTTTAGTATTAGACAAGATGATCCTTAAAAATTGAAAATATTCTAATTGGTTCCTGATAATGTTAAAAGTCGAATACGTAAGATCATTTCATGGAAAAGTTAATGGTTTTAGCGAGAATTTTATCTTTAGACAAATTAGTCATTGACAATTTTATCACTGAAAAATTGGTTCATAGTTTTATTTAATTTTTTTACTTCAACTTTAAACATTCTCAAATTAATAGAAAAGTTAACGATTTTAGCGAGAATTTTATCTTTAGATACAAATTAGTCATTGTCATTGAAAAAATTGGTTCATAGTTTTATTTAGTTTTTTTACCGGCCATTTATCTCATTCATTATAATATTCAACTTTAAACATTCTCAAATCAACTATTTTTTCCTCATTTAACTACTGTCACTAAGTTTTAATATATTTAATTTAATATTTGTAAAAAATCATTTATTAACTCTTGTTATTAAATTTTCATATTTAAAATTATATATAAAAACAATTATACTAATAATCAATATTAAATATAAAAAGTAACTATTATAAATTATATAAAATTTAGAATAAAATAAATCTATTATCTTTATAAGTATTTTAATATTTTGAATAAAACAAATGAAAAGTTGATTAGACAAGATAAGAGGTGTGCCACCTAAAATTTTTTATAGTTTTAGTATATTTTATATATCACTAATTTTTTAAATCTCAATTTTCATATATTATTTTAAATGTTTATAATTTATTATTTATTCTTTAATTTTTTTTCTGATATATGATCGTATTTTTACTCGATAAATCTAAAAAGAAAATTATGTTTGGTGATAATTTTGCCAAGATTATAACTAAGATGTAAAAAAAATAATTACCTCCCATTTAACTTCAAAATGATATAATGAATGTCATAACGTCAGGGTGCCATGACAAAAAAAAGAAGAAAAAAAATGGAGTCGCTACCAATTTTATTTATGGAAAAAATTGAAAAACCTTTTGTTTTGTAGAAAACTGATCTATTTAGAGATTATGTTCGGGAGTCGAATTATGATTAGGGAAGGGTGAGAACTTAATCCCACTACACCCCTAATACATCCGTATAAATACAACTACCCTAGAGTTCATTGTGAAAATCTATATTTATAATTTGATAATATTTATTTTCCCCTTGAATTCAAAATGAATAAAACTAATCGCATAAAGGATGAACAAAATAATTTTAAAAATTAATTTTGGATTAACAGGTTGTAACCTGCGTCGACGTATCCTCCGGTGCAATGAGGAACAAAAACTCACGTCGTTCTTCTAGAAAATTGTTGTGTGTTAGGTGTATTTTAGAAAATGTTAGGTAGAGGGCGATATGGGTTGCACAAGTACCTCAGATTTATAATCCCGAGAGGATGATTAAATCATACAATGAAATAATAAATTGTAAAAAAGATTTTTAGATTTGTTTTGATTTTAATTAAAAGAAATAAATTGCTTTGAAAATGGAAATAGTTTATTTGATAATTTTAGGAAAAGAGATATTTTTAGGGTACAAAACGGTATGATTCATGCAAATACCTCACAATTTACAATTTTGAGGATGATCAAATCATACAACAAAATAATAAATTGTAAAAAAATATTCAAGAATTTTGTTTTGATTGAAAAGAAAATAAATGAATATTGTTTAAAAATAACTTTATGATCCAAAGACCAAAAAAGGAAGGGCAGAAAAAAAAAAGAATCAGAAACCAAAAAAAAGGCCCCAAAAAAGGAATTAGAAGATGAAGAAAAAAAAAGAAAAGGTGAGGGCCCAAGCCCACCTCACCTTATCCTAATCCTCGTTCTAGAGGGAAAAGGGAAGGAGGTGGAGCCAATGCGAGGTGCGACCAGGGCAGAAGGGGGGAGAGGGAGGTGAGGTGCGGGTAGGAACCAAGGGAAGAGAGAGAGGGCACCACTGCAGTGCGGTGATTGCGCAAAACCGAAAAAGGAGATGGAAGGCGTCGTCGCGGTGGTGATGTGAAACCAGAAGGAGAGGGAAGGCGCCGCGAAAGGGAAAGGCGGAGGCGGCTCAGATGCGGACCTCGTGCCTCTGTTGTTGGGGGAGGTATTTAATCTAAACACCTCAAGCTAAGGCTTCACAACCCAAGAGAAGGGGTGAATTGATTGTGATAACTTTTTCAACCTTTGATGCTAATTATTATATTTTGCAAATCTCAAATTAATCAAGTCTTTTGAACTTGTTAAAATGTTAGTTTAAGCAAAATATTCAAGATGATTATCCAATGCAATTTGTGATTTTAGCAAAACTTGTATAAGATTTCCAATATATCAGAATCAATATATCAAACACATGTGTAATATGCAGTGGAATTATTAATCATAAATACTTATGATAATATGCATCAATTAACAAGTTTCAGGTTTCAAGCTTTATGAACTTTACTCAGAATGTATTTTAGAATTAACACTTCAGAATCTCTTTCAGAATTATTTCAGAAACATCTATTTGAAATATCCTTCAGAAATCACTTCAGAAACACATTCAGAATTTCTTCAGAATTTGTTTATGTTTCTGAACTATTAGCTTATGATGTCTCAAGCTTCTGATGTCAAGAACAATATTTATATGATCAGACTATGTTAAATTAATTCATACACATTTAAAACAACATGTAAACAATTATGTCAATCAAAATAAAATTTCAATTATATCGGAATTGTTATGAACACATAATCAGAATCGTGTTCCTTCATAAGCTAGATTATACTTAGTTTTATGAATAACTTTGATTTATCAATCTGGATACAATTCTTTGATCAACTTAATATGAATTCTAATTAATCAATCAACACTGAATAAAACCCAACAATCTTTTTTTAAAAAGATTCCTAATCACTTAGTTCTTTGAATCTTTAAGAATGTATGATCATGCACTGTTTTACTTTCTTGTTCTTCCTTGTGAAAGATTATATTCAATTCAATTCAATCAGATATTCAAACAATTAAAGAATGATTAACAAATGTAAATGCAAAATTGAAAAGTTAAAGAGTACGAGAGTTAAACCAATTTTTATACTGGTTCGGCAAAAGGTGCCTACATCCAGTTCTTCAATCCACTTGGATTGAGTTCCACTAATGAATTCCACAGCTTCTGATTACAAATTCCTGATATCTTTTGAAACCTTCACAAGTTTACTACAAGCCTCGCCTATAGAATTTTTCCTGCTTTAGGATGTCCTCTCCTAAAGACTTTTGCTCAAGGATATCCCCTCCTTAAATCTTTCACTGCAAGATATATCCCCTCCTGCAGATTTTGCCATTTCAGAAACACCTTTCTGAAGATTTTTCCTGCCTTGATATACTTTCAAGGTCTTTTCTTGTAATCAAGCTTTTGAATCCACGAGTGATTGAATTCTATAATTTCCTTTCTCCTTTTCTTTTCTTGATTCTGAATTCACTTTTCAGAACATTCTTTTCTTCAAATTTCTCATAGAATCTTCTTCTGCATATTTCTCCTTTTTCTTTTCAAGAATCTGAATACTCTTTTCTCTTTTGTTATTTTCTTTTTCAGCTTATCACACTTTTTTCTTCTTTCTGTCAGAGTGTATGTGTGTCACTTTTTTCTTCCTCTGAGTTTCTATATCTGTGTGTCTTTACACTAGAAGGTCATCCCTTTTTTATAGAGATGATTTACAATCATGCAAGCTGTAATCACAACTGGTTCTAACTAGCTTAAGAGCCTATTATGGATAAGCACTATCCATTTACAATTAATCACGTGCTCTTAACAATTCAAGTATAAAAAACGTGTAAAAATATAACTCTGAACTAATGTTTAAGCTTTCTGAATATGCTTTCAACCTTGATGCGGGACAACCCGGAGTGTCGTTACTTCTCCAAGTTCCGATCAATTTAGTAAATAATTTGTTCAACGGGAAAACAAAGGTTTGATTTAGCTTACACACGAGATAGCGATAAACTAACCCAAAGTCGTCTCTTGAGGAAACTACTAGTAATTCTTGTTAATTTTAAAGGGGATTTTTGTGTAAGCATACAAATTAAAGGTGATGGAAATTTCAGTTACAAAGGTGTTCTAGTGTTTATAAAGAAGACTTGCATGAATTCATCCATCATTGACTCATAAAAACCATGAAACATGCATGAAACAAGAGTGTTTAGTTCACTTTTATCATTATGCTCTTGATTAAAGGTGATCATACAAACATATTACTCACTTTTAACCACTGAACTAACCATTTTACACATTAAACCATATATAATCTGATCTTATTAGTGAATTCAACTTAATCTTTACCAAGAATTAATCTCATACAAAGGAGTTGTTTAGTCAAGTTGTTAATTCATAAACCAATTCATTAACTCCTCAATTAAACAAATCAAAACATGCACAAATCAATAAACTTTGTATCATACACATTCTGATCATCCACCATATATCAGAAAATCATCCTCAACATAAATGGATTAAAACCAAAGTACAAGAACTCAAGTTCATACATGAAGAACACATGAATTTTATTTATCTCAAGACTCCATCATGCAAGAATTCAATTACAAACACCAGAACTGAAAAGTTTACTCTTCCATAACTTAAATTACAACAACAATACCAGAAGAATTCGTGCAAGAAAGATCAGAATGGAGGTTGAGTGTGGAAGAAGGTTGGAAGTGTTCTTGGAATTCTAGAGAGAGGTGAGAGCTTCTCTCACTACACTATTGATATCAGAATGATTGGGGAGGCTAGAATGATTGCAGACAAGCTCCTGGAGCTCCCTTGTATCAAGGGATCACGGGTTGGAAGGATTAGAAGAGCCAAACTTGAAAATAACAGCTCCACTAAATGCTGCTGTTTTCTGCGATATTGGTCGCTAGCGGCCAGATCCCCTCGCTAGCGACCACACACGCGCTAGCGCGTTAAAGGTAGGCGCTAGCGAGCTCTTGATGGGCTCAGGGAAGATTGGGCCGAGAAGTGACGCGGGTTGGGCCCTTGATCCGTGTTGGCCGCTAGCGGCTTCAAGTTGGGCGCTAGCGGCCGGTGCGTTCCTGGACAGAATTTTTTCTAAGTGTTCTTTGCTTCCATGCTTATTCTTCTACCAAATGTGTCCCTGAAATTAAAAACACAACAACTTTTATTTAATATTTTGCAAAACCAAAATTAACACTTATTTCAAGCATTATATACAATTTATTTACAATGTGTTCAAAGTGAAAATATAATTAAAACTATCTAATGCATGGATATTGAAGCAAGAACATGAACAAATATATCAAGTACAGAGGTAAAAAGTGTACAGAATTTCACACTTATCAATTCCCCTACACTTATCTAATTGCATGTCCTCATGCAATTCAAAGCAATGCAACGTCCAGGAACATATTGATTTTATTGTTAATATATATATATATATATATATATATATATATATATAAATATACACATTATATTATTTTCAATCATCTAAATTTATTTATGTACACAAAAGAAAATAAACTTCACAAAATAAATCATAAGTATTCAGAGAATCGATGAAATGCACCACTAATTCAATGTTATGATACATATATTCACAAATGACACATGTTAAGAGTTGACCACATCAAACACAGATTTTTACAAGAAAACCTCACAGATAGGTGTATACACTCAAATCTCTCTAGTGTTTACGTTTGATATTTATACTCAAATTAACCTAAAAATTGTTTTACCATAGGCTTGCATTAATTCTAAATTCTCCATTGGTCCTCTAATTATACACAATCATCAGGAGGGCTTTAATATGGTTGTAACGGGGCTTGGGTGAAGGTAGGATAGTGTGGAATATGTAAGCTTGATTTCCAGACAAAGAAAAGTTAATGCATATTGAATTTACACATAAACAAAACCATCTGATGCAACACTTTTATCAATGTCTAAAACTATCCTGAATCATCAAAAATTATGTATGTGTGCTCCGTACTAACTATACAATATATATATATATATATATATTTATTATTTATTTATTTATTTATTATTTTTCATCATTTTTTTTAAATTTTTTTTCTTTTTTTTTTTATATTTTTTTACTATACATAATCTAAAAAAAAGGAATAATTTACAATGAAAATTTTGTACATAAATGTGAAAATACAAAAATAAAGAATTAAAATAAAACAAACTATTACTATTATGATGTAACCATACACAAAACCAGTGAAAATTAGTCCCCTCCCCCACACTTAAATTAATGCATGTCCTCATGCATAATTGTGTGAATGAACCTGTCGTAATGCAGCAATAACTTTCCTAAGTCCAGAAATGGTTAAATTTAATTGTTTTTCGCTTAGGGTTGTATTTAGCTTAACAAATAAAGGGTAAAAGGCTCAAGGGGGTTAATCAATGGATAATATGAACATGGTTATCTTTATGGCTAGTAGCTAAAATAACAACAAAAATGCCTCCATCATATTAACTGTGTACTCAAAGCAACCTGTTCCGAAACAGAATAAATGCAAGCTCTAGAAAACAATCACTAATTCACACAAGAAAGAATGGGTGATTCAACAAAACGTCTACCCTATTGTGGCTCAAAAGCTCACAATGGTAATTCCTGTAAAACTTGTACACCTGTGGTCCTGTCTATACATGTATCAATATGTTTACAAAGTAAAGCAAAGATATCAATGGTGCAAATCATTGTGACTCAATCCAAAAACCTTATGATTCAACCGAAAGAGTTCAAAGCAAAATAAGCAAAACATATTAAGGCAACGGAACCAGTAGTAATAACACAAGAAATAGTAGTGAAGTACTAAAGTATTAACATAATAAACAATATAACTAAAATATCAAACATACAAGTCCAAAAGTATAAACAAAGTACTGAAAGTAACATAATAATCACAAATAAGAAAGTAGTTTGGTGATGGCGACATAGATCACTAATCATCATCAGTCTCGGTCTCCTCATCATCACCGTCACCATCCTCACCCTCCTCCTCATCATCATCATCCTCGTCATCACCCTCCTCCTGTGGTGCTGGCTCAGGGGCCTACGGCTGACTCGAGCTCCTGAAATACTGCGCAATCTTCCTCAGCATCCGCTCCTCGGACTCACGAATCATCATCGCAGTGTACGCCTTCAGCAACCTAAGCATCTTCTTCCTGGCTCTCCTCTGTGCCACGCGATCATCAGCAATCTCCTTGCGGAGATTCTCTATATCCTGGTGTGTGGCTGGAGTATCCATCCCTCCCTGCGACGAGGCCGTACTAGGACGTGTGCTGATGTCCGGAGCGTCAATAGGTGCCTCAGAAACTCGTTTCTTCTTGTTGCTGCTCCCCGCCCTGAGGTTGTTGATCTTAGTGAGATCAACTTTGTCAATGGATAGCTGGCGGTCGTCATCAGGAAGCTCTGACGCATGAACAGCTCGTGCCAGCCGTGTAATCATGCCAGGATAGGGCAGCCCAGTGTTTTTGGCGGCTGCCCTCATCTCCCCCAACATGTGGTGGATGTAGGAGGCTAGGCAGAGGGGCCTACCCGTGACACAGGCAAAGATGAGAATGATCTGGTCGATGGTCACGTCCGAATGGTGGCCAGTAGGGCGGACATAGAAGTTTAGGGCAAACATCCATGCCCTCGCCTCTGTAGTAAGGTATCGAGAGAGAATGCGGCGAGGGCGCCCATCAGTCCCATAGGCCCAAGGAGTATCTGGAGCAGCAATGACCGCCTTCATCATATCCAATTGCTCTAGGCTCTGATTTTCCATCAACTCAGCAAAGTCTGCCACTGCATCTTCGATCATAGGAATATGGAGGGTCGTTGCAATCGTACGGATGTCTATAGGTACTTGGATCCCCCTCACGTAGACAACTGGAGCATTGCGGTTTCTTATATTTGCGTAGAATTCACGCACAATGCTACAGTTGGCTAGCGTGGGGTTCTCTAGCATGAACCCCCATTGTCGGCTCAGCATAGCACCGACTACCCCGTCAAGTACCCCCTTTGGGGAGTTCCTGTATCTGAGTTGGGACTCCTGGATGCACGACCTTCCACGGAAGCGTTCCTCATATATTTGCTCGCATCCGAGGGTCTCAAAGCGTTGGTCATTGGCTGGACCCTCAAGTTGATCATCAGTAAATGCCGGAGCTTTCCCTTTCGAGCTCCTCTTCGGTGCCATCTGTTTATGCAGTAAGAAACTCTAAGATATTAGAACCACTTACTAAATAAGAAAATCAATTAGGTTCAAACTTTATTTACAACATTACCAAACAATTACATAATTATATCACAACTACTCTATACTTTTATGAAAATAGCACATAATTAAATACAACAACAACATGCTACTATATACATACTTTAACACATCATGGTCTAAACCTTCAGTGCACATATAACTTAAATAAACATATTTATGTACAAGTTAACATAATAGCATGAAAATTTTCACTTAGACACATAGTTAAATCAACATAAACATAGAGAAATATATAAGCACATTTCAATAAATATGTTATACAATTCAAAGTATAAACTACTGTGTAACCAGATTCAATATGTCTCTAACTAGTAATACACTATATTGACATAACCAATAATAATTGCAGCATAATATCCTATTTATGTACAACAACCAAAACCGATAGAGCCTGTTAATTCAAAGAACATCCATATAATCCAGAAAATTGCAGTGCATATACAAGGCAGTGTTTAACATTCACAGCAACACAAACTTATACAGAATTTCACAATGTACAATCATCAATATAACCTCATATACTAATTCCAAAAACGTATACACAAAGAAGTATCTTTCACAAATGCACATAACCTAATACACTAATTACACCATCAACACAATTCATTCCACAAAAAATCATTATACAGAACAATCCTAATTAGATTTCTAGAATTCAAAGTTCCTAATTCTAACATAATCAACAAATGTCAACACGTTTAATCAGCGCAACATTGCACATTCAAAGCAACCTGAACATATAAAGAAACTCACAAGATATAACATTATGCAACCAATGTAATGTCAATGTAATACCTACATAGTTCTTAATGTAATATCAACAAAGAGAATCAACAAGAAGGTAATACAGCTCTAATCCTAGTATTCCATCCTAACACTAACAAAATATTATTCAGTCAATTTGTCTAGTATAATCAACTAAGAAAAACATTACAGATATAAATTAGCATAATCTTCTAACTTATATTTGATAAAAATTGACAATTCAAACTAAATAAAATCAATTAAAACAAATTACAATGCATATAGACTAACCAGAGATGTTTAGAAATTAAAGATGCGGTGGTTGTGGTGGCGGTCACGGCGGCTTGCCGTGAACAGTGACAGCGACGGCTAAGTGGTGGTGAGAGTTGGAGGATTGGGGGTTTTTGAGAAGAATGGAAGAAGAGAGAGTGGTTTGGTGGAGTGTAAGGTTGGTGTGAGGGTGTTGAGGGTGGTGGTGCTGGTTGATGTGCCGCGGTGGTGAGTGGTGGTTGGTGGTTGTTTTGTGTTTTTAGAGT
The DNA here is from genome assembly GCA_013621005.1 of Aeschynomene evenia. Classification (NCBI taxonomy): domain Eukaryota; kingdom Viridiplantae; phylum Streptophyta; class Magnoliopsida; order Fabales; family Fabaceae; genus Aeschynomene; species Aeschynomene evenia. Next base: position 16,881,480 of record CM024271.1, read on the forward strand.
GTGTGAGTTTGAGAGATAGTGAACCGAGAAGAGAGGGAGAAGAGGATGGTGAGGCTGGCGGCGGCGCTGGTGCGGCGGTCGACTGGGGGTTTGCGCGGCGGTGGCGGGTTAGGGTTTAGAGAGGGAGGGAGTGTGTTAGAGACAGAGGGAGGAGTTGCAGAATGAGGCGGAAGGAGAGGGTCTGCGATGTTAAATCGCGTTCTGGTCGCTAGCGCGTGACTCACAGACGCTAGCGACCATGTATCCGCTAGCGCGTTGGTAATGGTCGCTAGCGACCATCAAGTGAAATGGTGTGTTTCACTGAGCGCGCCTCTCTGTTTTTGAATTTAATTATTATTATTATCTATTTATTTATTATTATTAATATATACATTTTTTTATATAATTGTTATTAATATTATTAATAAATTATTATTATTTATTATTATTATTATTATTTTTAGTTAATGTTACTCTCTTTATTTTTTTTATTCATATATTACTATATATGTATATATATATATATATATATATATATTTTTTTTTTATATTTCTATTTTATTTTTATTTGTTTATTATCATTATTATTATTATTAATTTTTTTTATATATCTAATATTATTACTATTATTATTATATATATATATTGTTTTAGTTAAATATATATCTACAAACTCCATATATATACATATTTTATTTCAATTTTTTTATAATTTTATTATTATTATTATTATTATTATTTTTATATATATATATATTTTTATTTAAATTTTTTTTATTATTATTATTATTTTTTAATTTTATTATACTTTATTTTATTTTATTATTATTATTTTTTCTACTGAAATGAAAGAAATACTTACAAGTGGGTTGTCTCCCACCAAGCACTTTTATTTTACGTCCTTAAGTTGGACGGTGTGCATCTGATTATTGATACTGTCGAGCTGCAACATTCGCCCCATCAATTGTTTCCTCTGGTACTAGACTTCCCAGGAGCTGCTTAAGCCTGTGTCCATTTACTTTGAATGTGTGTCCCTGTTGGTTTTGGATTTCTACAGCACCATGGGGAAACACCTGTTTTACCGTATATGGACCTTCCCAGCGGGATCTCAGCTTCCCTGTTGTCCAGCGGAATCTGGAATTGTACAATAAAACCTGTTGTCCTTCTTTGAAGTCCTTTCGCAAGATATTTCGATCGTGAAAGGCCTTGGTCTTTTCCTTGTACAATCTGGAATTCTCATAAGCTTCTGATCTCAGCTCTTCCACTTCCTGCAATTGTAATTTTCTTTCTTTGCCTGATATTCCTAGATCCATATTGCATTGTTTAACAGCCCAGTACGCTCTGTGTTCAAGTTCCACAGGTAAATGACACGCTTTACCATACACCAATCGAAATGGACTCATCCCGATCGGAGTTTTGTAAGCTGTCCTGTAAGCCCACAGTGCGTCTGATAACCTGGTACTCCATTCCTTTCGCGAAGGTCCAACCATTTTTTCCAAAATCATTTTTATTTCTCGGTTAGACACTTCAGCTTGCCCGTTGGTCTGAGGGTGATAAGGTGTTGACACCTTATGCATTACCCCATACTTACGAAGCAAAGCCGCAAAGGTTCGGTTCAGGAAGTGAGTACCCTGATCACTTATTATGGCTCTAGCGATACCAAATCGACAAAAGATATTTGACTTTACAAAAGCACACACAACAGATGCATCATTAGTTCTAGTGGGGATTGCTTCAACCCACTTGGAAACATAATCTACTGCTAACAATATATACAAACAGCCAGCCGAAGCTGGAAAAGGTCCCATAAAACCAATACCCCATACATCAAACACTTCACAAAACAAAATCGGTTATTGAGGCATTTCATGTCTTCTTGAGATTTTTCCAGATCGCTGACATTGTTCACAAGCCTTGCAGAAGTTGTAAGAGTCTTTGAACAAGGTGGGCCAGTATAGACCACAATCAAGCATTTTTCTTGCCATTCGATTTGGTCCAAAGTGTCCACCACAGGCATATGAGTGACAGAACTTCAAAACAGAATCAATCTCAGTCTCAGGTATGCATCGCCTAATTATTTGGTCACTACAATGTTTCCACAAGTAAAGATCATCCCACACATAATATTTTGAATCACTTTTGAGCTTTGCAATCTGTGCTTTTGAAAAATGTGTTGGAATGACTTTAGCAACCAAATAATTAACGATGTCAGCAAACCAAGGTATAACAGATTTAATACTCAGGATTTGTTCATCAGGAAAAACATCGTTAAGAGGGGTAGAATCATCTTGGAGATGTTCTAACCGACTTAAGTGATCTGCTACAACATTATGGCTGGCACTTCTGTCTTTAATCTGTAAATCAAACTCTTGCAACAATAACATCCACCGTATCAAACGGGGTTTTGCATCGGCCTTTTTCAAAAGATATTTTAGTGTAGCATGATCCGTGTATACAACCACTTTAGTACCAAGCAAATAAGATCGAAACTTTTCCAATGCAAAAACAATTGCTAAAAGCTCTTTTTCGGTGGTAGTATAGTTGGTTTGGGCCGGATCCAATGTTTTCGATGCATAAGAGATGATGTGAGGGATCTTACCTGATCTCTGGGCTAATGCCGCTCCAACAGCATGATTGGAGGCGTCACACATCAGTTCAAATGGTAATTCCCAGTTTGGAGGTTGCACGATGGGTGTAGAGGTAAGTTTCTCCTTCAATGCATCAAAAGCTTGTTTGCATTTCTCATCAAATCTGAATTCAATGTCTTTTTGAAGTAACTTGGTCAAGGGATTTGCAATTTTGCTAAAATCTTGGATGAACCGTCTGTAAAAACCTGCATAGCCAAGAAAAGACCGAATCTCCCGCACAGTTGCGGGGTAAGGCAGAGAAGAAATCACATCTATTTTGGCCGGATCCACGGCAATCCCGTCCTTTGAAACAAAATGTCCCAAAACCACACATTTTTCTACCATGAAATGATATTTCTCAAAGTTTAAAACAAGGTTGGTTTTGATACATTGCTTCAAGATTTTGGATAGGTTTTGTAAGCAAGCATCAAATGAGGATCCATAAACTGTGAAATCATCCATGAAAACTTCTAGACATTTATCCAAGAATTCAGAGAATATGCTCATCATACAGCGCTGGAAGGTACAACATCTAGACACTAAAAATAATATCGAGGCAGGAAAAAGTACAGCGAGATAGGAAAAATAACACTGAGGCAGGAATAATAACATCGAGATAGGAAAAAATAACATCGAGGTAGGAAAAATAACATCGAGGCAGGAAAATAACTTCGAGGTAGGAAAATAACATAAAGGCGGGAAAGAGTTAAACCTCAAATTGGTCCCCCACTTTGCATGCATGAATCAAATTAGTCCTCCACTTTAATTTTTGCTCAAAATAGTCCTCCACTTTGCAATATGTGAATCGAGTTAGTCCTCCTAACATTCTTTTGTTATAACTTCGTTAACTTCTGTTAATGTGGACTGTCTAATACCAACTTGACAAGTGACATGTAATATATACATACATATAACTCATATTAGTCCTCAATTTTACTTGTTTTGAATCAAAATAATCATCCACTCTTATTTAAAGAGAACTATTTTGATTCAAAACAAGTAAATTGGAGGACTTATAGGTGTTATGAATTTCTAGGATTACATGGTACTTGCTAAGTTAGCAATAAATAGTTCATATAGGCAGAAATTAACAGTTATAAAATAAAAAATAAATTAAATAGAGGACCAACTCGATTCACAAAGTGTAAAGTGAAGGACTATTTTGAGTAAAAATTAAAGTGGATGACTAATTTGATTCATGCATACAAAGTGAAGGACCAATTTGAAGTTTAACTCGGCGGGAAAATAACATTGAGGCAGGAAAAATAACATCGAGTTAGGAAAATAACATCGAAGCAGGAATAATAACATCGAGGCAGGAAAAATAACATCGAGTCAGGAAAATAACATCGAGACAAGAATAATAACATCGAGATATGAAAAATAATCATGAGGCAGAAAAATGTAACATCGAGGCAAAAAAAATAACATCGAGGCAGGAAAATTAACATCGATGTAGGAAAAATAACATCGAACAAAAAAGTAACATCGAGACAGGAAAAATAACATCGAGATAGGAAAAATAACATCGAGACAGGAAAATTAACATCAAGGTAGGAAAAATAACATCGAGGCAGGAAAATAACATTGAGGTAAGGAATTTAAATCGAGACAATGAATTTAAATTGAGGCAGGAAATTTAAATCAAGGCGAGGAAATTAAAAGTTATTTGTTGAAAATCTTGAATGATGATATGTATGTGATGCATGTTATGTGAATGATCTCGAAGAAATGCTTATAATGTGATGCATGTGGTAATGATAATGGTATGTATGTGGTCATGATAATGTTGACAAGTTGTCTTTGTCTATTTGCATGCTTTGTGGATGATCTCGAAGAGATGTTTGTGATGCGTGATTATGCAAAAGTGTATGCGATGATTTTTACTTGAGGGATAAATTTTCCCAAGTTTGCTTAAACAAAGTAAACGATTTTCCAAAACATACCGCAAATTGTCCCTGTACTAATGAGTGCATGATATGTTAAGGTGAATGTACTATGCATTGATATGTGCAATGTTGATGTAATATGCACTGGTTAATGAATGAATTGATGTATGATGCGTGTAATGTGGATATAATATGCATTGATACTGAAGATAGGACAAATTTTGTCCATATTGAATAGATTAATGCATGATGTATGCATTGATGCATTGATGATCAAGACGGGAAAAATTTTTGTCCCAGTATATGCATGATATGTGTACTGAATTGATTGATGTACTACCGTGTGTGTAATGTGGATGTAATATGCATTGATTTGTGCAATATGAGTTGATTGAAGGAAAATAATAACAACACTATATTTAGTTTTGATTATAGCATGTGATAAACAAAAGGGTAATGGGAAACAGAACCTGGATTGAATTAACTAGAAGTGATTGACTTGTTTCTCGTTCATTGTTTCTCCTCACACCAAAAGCATCTGGTGTCTGAAAACAGAGAAAAGAGAAAAGAAAGGAGGAGAGTGTGTACTTGAGAGTCAAGAGACAGGTTACGTTGGTTAGGCTATGCATCATATTTATATTAATTTATTCCTAATAGGGCGGAATAAATATTGTCAACTGGTCAACAGTAGGGACTTTCCAATGTTAGATAATGATGAGTCCAGCCCACCTTTCATCAGCTGGCCCAAACATGATTTATTTCACATTTTCACAATAATATATTAATATAGTCCAATAATAATAATATTAATAAATATAATAATGGCTACATAATATTTAATAAATGAATTGATCTGGATAAATACTAATTTATGCTAGTCCACAAAATAATTATCCAACAATCTCCCACTTGGACAACATAAATTAGAGCACGAGATTAATATCAATCCAGATCAATTCATAAAACATTTTGGCAATAAAATTAATCTGCACTATTTGCTAATTTGTGTAAGTCCACAAAATAAATTTCCAACATTCTCCCACTTGGACAACACAAATTAGACTAAAAGAAGTCAGACTAGTTCAGATTAATTCACACAATGTGTGATCAAAACAAAATGCCAAACATCACAATATAATTAACCATAAGGTCCAAAATAAAATGTTGTATCTCATCTCTGCAGAAAATCTCACCCGAAAGAGCAAAGATATCATACAGAAATAAAACACTCACATCTCGATAACCTTTATGAATGTGAAATACATTAGTCCCAAAACATTTGCCCAAGATGTAATATGAGATTCAAACAAAATAATCTCATCACAATAACAATATGAGACTCGGTCCAAAATGTCTCTATGAACAAAGGAATAAATAACTATAATTGCCGAAAACCACATTAAACAAAATACGACAATACATGAAGATTGTCATCATAACAATAAATAAATGTTGGCCTTAATATGACAATCTTAAGCATGATGTTCAAACAATACGTGAGACAGACTCACACTAAACCAATATATCATAAAACCTCATTATATACACTGTGTTGGATGAAGACAAACTGAGCTTGCCCATACAAGCCAAACCAACACAGACCACCACATATCCTTAATTGAGAGTGTTCACAATATCACAATAATTAATCAAATTGTATACGTTAATCTGATACTCAATATCCAATAATAACTAAAATTGATTTATGTAGTCCACAACAATAGCAAGACCAACAATTCTCCCACTTGGACTACATAAATCAATTATCAGATTATCAATAATATGTATACATTATACATGGCCACAATAGTATACCAAAACACTCTTAATAAACAACAAAATTAAGATATGGGTAGAAATTAAGGATTGCACAACAACAATATCATATAAAACAAAAGCAATCCTTAAATCAACTTGGTCAAACGATATGCCAAGACATTCAATAACAATATATTATTATGAGACTAACCTCTAGGGTCTCTACAAAATGTTAGTCATTACTGACAATCATTTGATTTATGTTAGTCCATAACAATAAGTTATCAATTCTCCCACTTGGACTACATAAATCAAACATTACAAAATGTCTCATAATAAGCAGAGTCGTAACAATAGTTACAAAATGACTCCACTAACTCAATGCACTAAACAATTTACAATTTCTTACTAACTCAATGTAGACTTGAAAATACATTAGATTAACGACAGCGGAAGCAAAAACAATATTTTCAATAATACACAAAATTCAAGTCACTATGAGTAGCAAGAAGAATGTGTACGCTATGACACTTGAAAAACATCATATCCTTAAGGCTAATATCGAGAGGATACTGAGAACCTTAAAATATGATTACAACTAATCAAGAATTGCATCAATGAAAGCAAGCCGAAGGGCAAGACTTTTATCAACACAAATTTTAATGCAACAATAGGAACAATAATATAAAATATCATTATGTCTTACATAATCCGTCCCACGAATGTGAGCTCTCAATCATGCAAAACATCAACAAATTTCTATAAAATACAATACTATCTTATCATGGTCCGTCCTGCGAAGGCAAGCTCTCAACCATGAAAAAATAGTCAATAATATACAATAATATAATATACCAATATTTATAAAAACAAAAATATTCAATGATATTTTTCATAGTTCGTTCCACGAAGGTGAGCTCTCAACCATGAAAAATATCCAACAATATTTGATGAGCAACACAATAATAATATTCATAATTGAGTACTAAAATATTTAATCAATATTATAAACAAGAACAATAATATCTTCCATGGTCCGTCCCGCGAAGGCGAGCTCTCAACCACAAAAAATATTCAACAATATTTATAAACAAAAACAATGATATCTTTCATGATCCGTCCCACGAAGGTGAACTCTCAACCACGAAAAATATCCAACAATATTAATAAACAAAAAATACAAAATTATTCAAAAAAAAAATATCAATCTCAATTATGTGAAATGCTCATCACAATTTAAATCTTAACAATGCAACATTTGTTAACATTATAAGAATTATAAATATTGGGTGATTTTGTCACAACCATAATGGGAGAAAAATAGAATTTTACTTGTATAAATATGCTCACATAATTAACAATAATTTATTGAGATTCAATAAATTAGTCACAATAGTTTTTAAACAGAAGAAAACTTGTGAGCCAAAAAATCAAATATCTCCCAAAATGAACTCAAAAGGTTGTGAAGTAAAACATAGAAAGATTTACAAAATAAAACCTATTATCTTTCTTAAAACTTCACCCATTATAAATTTCTCATTATGAGAAATAGGATTTTAGAAAAACAATAATAATAATATAATTTGATTGTCATAAAAGGTCCCTTGACATATCATAAATAATCCAAATGATTCAAATTTTAAGTACTCACAAAAGCTTAAATCCAATTCTGATTTATGTAAGTTCAAAAATAAATGATTATTAAATATTTTCCCACTTGAACGACATAAATCAGATAGAACATATTTATAAAAAATATTGTGCAACATAATATGAGAGTACAAATATGTCAAAATAAAAAATTTAAACAAAATGCACAATATAATTTACAAAATAATATTCATCTCAGATAATGAATCAAATTATAATCGGTGCAAAAAATATTCAAAATAATACCAATAATATCACCAATAATTAATATTTAATTAAAATATTAATTTAGAACAAAAAATTGGTGAAAAACGAACCCAAAATAGGTTATCCACACATTGGTACGCACTAAAATACGTATTTTGCACCGATTTACGCACGACACGAACTTACACATGCAAACACGTGGACAAACACGCCAAAACGCGACGCCACGCGCCGCCCAGGCGCCACCACAAGCTGCACACGCGCTTACACGCTCAGGCACGCGCCTCCACGCGCTCTCACGCGCCCACACGCGCGGCCAAGCGTCTGCACGCGCCCGCACGCGCCACCATGTGCCTGGAAGGCTGCTGGCGACACGTGGCCGAATCCGAGAAAGCCAGCGACTGCAGCATCGGACGGCCCATAACTGGAAACGTGGCGCAATCCCGACTGCAGAGCCTACGCCAATTGACGGTGTATAAGTCGACACATGGCCGACCAGAAGAGCAGCGCCTGCTCGGATCTGACGGTCCTAGAGAAGACACGTGGCGAAAACTAGCAACGTCAATCCAACGCCCCAGAGTGCGACACGTGGCGCAATGCGGAGGACCTGGGCACTGTTCATCTCCCCTAACCTCCAGCCAGGTCGTGAACCGGGTCGGGTGGGGTTCTTCGCGATCCGCGAACCCGCAAACTTCTCTCTTCGATATCTCTCTCCACAGAGCTCCGTTTCATGCGTTCTTGGTGTCTATGGAATCGTGAGGTCGTCCTCTTCAAGAATATGCAATTAATTCGAACCAAAGATGCCCAGAAATTAACAGAATTCAGACGATAGAGAAGGGGTTTGAAACGCGGTTTTTGATCGATTTCTCACTCAATACTCAACGAAAATCGACGATTCAAATTGTGTTTTGTTCAGAATCAAATACTTTACAAAAGCCCTAAGGTTTTATTGCACAAATATACCCAGAAAAAATAAAACCAGAATCGAAAGAGTTATTATACGAAATTAGGGTTCATAACTTCAAACTCCAAATTCTCTCTGAATACTCAACGAAATCGTACATGTCATATGTCGATTCAATCAGAATAACAAGAGCAACAATATCCCTCAATCAATTTCGGCTTTAATCGGTTAAAACAATGAATCATAATTTTAATATTAGGGTTCATCATAAAACTGATTTTACAAAAGTTTAATAATGTATTATCAAAAAACAGTCTCAAGAAACAAAATAAAACCCTAAATCAAAATTAGGATTATCATAAAAATTAACAACAAAATAAAACTGAAATTGAAACAAAAACAACAATTATACACAGCCATAATCAAAACTAAAATTGGCTCTGATACCAATTGAAGGAAAATAATAACAACATTATATTTAGTTTTGATTATAGCATGTGATAAACAAAAGGGTAATGGGAAACAGAACCTGGATTGAATTAACTAGAAGTGATTGACTTGTTTCTCGTTCATTGTTTCTCCTCACACCAAAAGCATCTAGTGTCTGAAAAAAGAGAAAAAAGAAAAGAGAGGAGGAGAGTGTGTACTGGAGAGCCAAGAGACAGGTTACATTAGGTTAGGCTATGCAGCCTATTTATATTAATTTATTCCTAATAGGACGGAATAAATACTGTCAACTAGTCAACAGTAGGGACTCTCCAATGTTAGATAATGATGAGTCCAGCCCACCTATCATCAGCTGGCCCAAACATGATTTATTTCACATTTTCACAATAATATATTAATATAGTCCAATAACAATAATATTAATAAGTATAATAATGGCTACATAATATTTAATAAATGAATTGATCTGAATAAATACTAATTTATGCTAGTCCACAAAATAATTATCCAACATTGATGTCTCAATTTTAATGAATGAATTGATGTAAGATGTGTGGAATATGGATGTAAGATGCAATGATGTTGGAGACAAGAAAAATTTGCCCCAGATTAATGAATGCACTAATGAATGGTGTTTGTATTGTGAATGCATAATGTGTGCATTGATGCATTGATGCTTGAGACAAGAAAAATTTGCCCCAGTTTAATATATTTACTAATGAATGATGTTTGTATTATGAATGCATGATGTGTGTCATGTTAATTTTAAGACAAATATGCTATAGTTTAGTGGATGAATTGATGCATGATATGTGTGATGTAGATGCGCTCATGATGGTATAAAACTGGCGTGAACAAAATGTCTCAATTTATGGTCTTTAATCATTGTTCTTTCAAAATTTTCTTTCTTTAATTGATCCAAGATATCCTGTTTCGAGAGCTCGCTCCATTTGATTCTGCTAGCAAAGTGATTTTCTTTAATTCAGTATGTCCCTGTTTCCAACTTCCTTTCATAGCCCTGACTTTTGTAAGACCCCAAATTTCAATTATATCTTAATTAAGGGTAGTTAGCAATAATTAGTCTTAGTTAGGATATAATTGATTTATATGTGTATTGTATGCTTAGGTGAACTTGATTGCATTGTTTCGCATGTGAACTGTATGTGTTTTGTATGTATGAGTGAATAGGTAACTTCAAATATGATCTAATGAATTAGAGTGTTCTTAGAGCTTAGTGAAAGTGATTTTGAGAAATTTTGTGGATTAACGGTACCTATATTATGTTTATATGTTAAAATTAGAAAATGTGCTTCTTGGTTGTCAACACGTGTTTTATATGTGAAAATTGGTTAAAATAGATTTTAGGAGTAAAATAAATGATTTTGGGGGAAATTTCATAAGTTTTGCAAAATTTTATATAGGTCCCTCCCAAATGTTGCAATTTGGTCCCTAGACTTTCTAAAAATTGCAAATAAGCCCCTTTTTCACCCTTATAACCCTTCTTACTCCCTCATAACCCTAATAACACTAAAAACACTCCCAAACACTCCAAGAAACCCCAATTCCCGTAGCTCTCTCTCCCTCTTCCATTTTTTCATCAAATTCACTCCAAATCACCACTTTAATCACAAAAACTCATCACCCATACCATATACTATCATCATAGACTCATTTCCCACGAATTGCTACCCCAAAACAATCAGAAGTCCCCCTCTTTTGCTGACTCAAGGGTAGAACCCGAGAATTTGCTCAAGGGTTTCGAGAATTGGGAATTTCTTGAAGATTTGCCCAATTTTGAAGCAATCTGAGGTAGGGGTTTAGATTTTTTTGCATGAAATTTGGGTGTTCTTGAGGGTTTTGAACCCTAAATTGAAGATTTTATGAAATTATAATTTTATGTTATGATTATTGACTGATTGGTATGCTTATGTGAGTGTTTAAGTGATTAAGAGTGAGGATTAAGTTGGTTTTGATGATTTAAAGTTATAAGGAGATTATATTACCCAAAACTTTAAGAGAGAACTCGTATAGACAACTGTGCCAAAATAATTCGATTCTTTTTACAAAGATTGTATTTTTTGTTCATTTCAATTTTATCTGTAAGTTAACTCAATTTTGAAGGGTTTCCAAAAGAAATCACTTAATTTGGCTTTATATTTTGGAAGTTATGAATTTTCAAAGTTGACAAACAGAATTAGGCTCCTAGACATGACAGTCAGTGTTTAAAAATTCATAGTTAAAAATATGCTGAATGAAATTTAATGAAATAAAATTTGTTTGAAAGCTAAGAGATGTAGGATGATGGATAAAAATGTTCAGAACTAAATTCATTCTAGATTAGTACAGAAAAATATGTAAATATAAGTTTCAATTTAGACGTGCAGTGCTGAGTTCTTTACGGAGTGTGATATTTCGAGATTTATTTCTCTCTCTGTATAATTTATTTTTGAATTTCGTTTGTTTGAGATATTAGAATGATCAGTTTAGTTCATCTCATAAAAATATTATGGTCAGATTCAATATTTTATAATTATAGTGATTTTATTGGTAAAACATGTTGAATCTGCCTCAAAATTCTGCAATTGATTAGATTGTTGAAGTTGATAATGATTATGTTATGATGTTAATTCTAAAATGAGCTTGTGATTATGATAGTGTCTTATGGAATTAAAGTATATGTTTCAAGTTTGAAATCATGTATATAATAGATGTATGAAAATAATATGTATAGACATTTCCACGTGCATGCTAAGTACGTAAAGAATAATATGAGATTGTCATGTGAAATGATAAATGAGATTCTTAAGTAGCTTTCTTCGACAAATTGGGTTGGCAAGGGAGGGTTGCACACCCTCAGTGTCCATCACCAATTTGTGAGTGAAAGTGAATAAACCCCTCTTCCCCACCAGTATCCTAGTATAGACTAGAGAGGTATGAGCTCATAGCCTTGGGGCCGGAGATGTGGAGGTTAGATAGAAAAGAGGGTGGTGCAATTTAAAGTAAAGAGATCATGACACATGACAAATGAGTGAATTTATGTTATTGCATCTTAACTTATGTTTGCATAAATGATATTGAGCATGTAATTGATGCATCATTTATGCAGTAAATAAGACGCATATAGGTTAAGACACTCCGGATTAAAGCTATGCTTGCGAAAACACCAGTAATACGGAAAATTGCATGTCTCTCTTATTTCATAATAAATCGGAGTGATCCCCCTATTGAGTCCGTGGAGCTCACCCCAATTCCACCACTATTTGTTTTAGATTTAGATCAGGATACAGGTACCTCCACTAGGTGAGCGAACCGAAACTACGGGAAGACGGAGACTCAGACATTCTGAAGATTTATGCATTGGAGTCTTGTTCCTATGTTACTCTTTGTATTGTTATATTATGTATTGTCTGACACTTAGCTGAGTTTATAAGGGAATCATAAAGGATTGTACAAGCTTATGGTTTTCTTAAAAACTTTAATATTCTACTATTGTAATATCTAGTCTATGCTCACACTTATGTGTGTAACATTTGTGTATGTGAAACTATATGTACGCATTGGGCCACTTTTGTGTGTTATTATACTATGAATGGTTGTTTTATTCAGGTTCTCAGATAGGTGTGAAAGATTATACCTCATCACGCACAAGCCACGATTTTAAAATCTGCGTATTTTATCTTGAAAAACTTTGGCCCTATTTTTCGCGTATATTTTCAAACATGAGTTCTGAAACAGTATGATAAATGCCAATAATTAACTCGATATGACTTAAGCATAAAGAGGTAATTATTAGGGTGTTACAACTTTCTCTAGAATCTTAGCCTTTTCGGAATCAAAATTTTTGGTCTGTGATAAGCAATCACATTTTATTATTTTTTGCTCTAATTTTTTGCCTAGATCGCCTTATCAACTTTTCAATCTAGCGAGCTTCTGTCTGGTTTTTTAATTATTTTGCTCTAATTTCTGCCTAGTCCGCCCTTTTGGGTTTTAGATTTAGCGAGCTTCTAGATTTGATTCTAACTTCATTTAGTTGATGATTGTGCATGCCTAAGAATGAATTGTTTAGTGGTGGAAGATACTGGAAGGGTGAAATAAATAGTGGAATGAAGGACTTGGATTTAGAAATGTATGAGAGAAGAAGAATTATAGGAGGATAAGAATTAGGGTTTATCATGAGGGATGTGCAATGCAGATTTTATTTGAATGTCCATTTATCAATCTATTGACTATGATGATTACAATCTTCTTGTTATGTTATGACCTGCCATTGACTTGTTGATTATATTCTCGATCTTCTATGATGATGATTTTTCTTTTGTCATTGAACCTCAATTTGCCCTGGTTTGACATGATTTGAAATCCTCCGCTAGATCGCCCTTCTGGGTTTTCAATCTAGCTTGCTTTTTATGGCTCTAACTCTCGCCTAGACTGCTAATCTTAGCTTTTTGTCTAGCGAGCCCCTGCCCCCCCCCCCCTCCTTTTTTTTTTTCTTTTTGCTCTAATTTTTGCTTAGACCGTTTCTTGAGTTTTTGAGTCTAGCAAGCAATATTGGTAACTCTAATTTTTGCCTAGACCATGTCTTGAATTTTTGGTCTAGCGAGTTTGTTTATCTTCTTTGTTTTCTCTTTTGTTTTCTGCATGCGAATTAGCCAATTTGATTGGTTGGCTCTTTCTTTGATGTTTATACTGGGAAATCATTGTGCTTGTTATGGCTAAATCGAGGTCTGTCTTGCTTTTCCATCATGTGTCGCAACTATTACACCAAAAGTTAATGAGTTGCACTGCTTAAAGATTAAATCAGGGTGTTTTAAATGACATTTTTTCCTTTGGTGATTAGTTGTTTGATCATCTGTCACTATGTTAAACTTCTAGACAAGCTAGCTGCATAACTTTGAACTTCCATCAAGACAATGATTTTTCGAGTTCATAATAATACAAAGATCTATACATGAGTTCTCAAAATCATCTGCATGGGGTATGTCTTTGTGAAAGGAAGAATAAATGGTTTCAAGAATGGTAAAGAATATGGAATGCAATAAGGTGAGAAGATTATGCATGTTCATTTGAATGGTTTGAATGAAATCAAATTCAGATCTTTATATATTTTTTATTTTTTTCATTTTTTGATGTCTGCTTATTGACACAAAGTCTTTTCTTCACTTCTAAGACTCCATTGAACTGAACATTGTTGAGAATCAAGACTGTGAATGGTGTCCATGAATTTGGAGACCTTTTTTGTAATGTCGCTCACTTGCTTCATAATCTGCTTGGTCCTTTTGCACCCTTTTTATTTCTTTTTATCTCATATTGTTACTTGGATCAATCAAAAAAAATTTGAACGTCGATTCAAGACCTAAGAGTGGAGCATGCATGCATGAGGTTTTTTTTGGAAATGTATGCATTGATGATGAAAATGCCGATTGTAAATGCATATTACTTTTTTTTCTCTTTTCCTTTCTGGTAAGGAATGCATGGTTGAATGATATACCTAATGCGAGAAAATAGGCCATGAAAGTGTTGGTGTATGTCCTAGAGGGCCAATCTTAGTTGCATTTTATTATGATATTGTGACATTTTATATATTTATGTATATATATGAGGCATTGTTTTCATTAATTGTTTATTTTTTAATGAACATTATGAAGTCCTTAGAATGGAACAAAGATTAGGTACATAACCTAATAGTGAGACCTCATTCTTAAATGTCCCTAGTCGAGTATTACTGTAAACAACATGACAACAGTAATACGTCGAGACTAGTATGTGTATGGAATGGTAACCTTTTCTCACAAGTTATGGATATGTGATATCAAGTCTACACATAGGTATATATGATGATATACTGGACAGACCCGCCTTGACAACGCTACAGGGATGGTAATGTGAATGTCATAAGTGATTCTCATAGTGATGATGGTACATGTAGTCCTTTGACTTGAAGTTACTGCGATCCGCTGCATGAGGAGTTGTGTGCTTTGATACCATCAAATGTTATCCATAACAGGGTAATTATAAAGTCGGTCATTAGACACATCACGAATCATGTTGGCGGTGCGAGTAACGTAGATAGAATTTGTCCCTCTCACATTACGAGAGATATATCTGTGGGCCCTTTGATGAGTACGGCTGGGAAAATGCATGACCATGTTGAAATGAATTAATATGTGACATTAATATCATTTATTTTATCAGTCTACCCGGAGATCAAGAAACTAATGATTTAACTATACAAGATGACTAATTTCATGCTTGTGTTAACTATACAAGGGACTGAAATGTACGGTAACGTCAATCACGGAAAGGTTATGTCAAACCATTGATTTTCTTATAACTTGGGTAACAATGATGTGTTGCTAGATACCGCTCACTGCTTATATTATTAATGTGATTTAATAATATTGTCAACGTTATAAGAACCAATAGGGTCGCACACTAAAGCAGTTTTATGTTGATGCTAAATAAGATTAAATTAGCGTGACTAATTTAATTGGGCTTCCATGAGATGAGCCTAATAAGGATTAAGTTTAAATTAGTATGACTAATTTAATTGGGCTTCCATGAGATGGGCCCAATAAGGCTTATGTTTATGTTGAGTGTTGGTTATAAATAGAAACACCCAAGGAGCCTTTTTGTATGTGAAATTCACACACCACGTAGCCTCCCCAGAATTCTTATTTCTCTGTTTCTCACTACTAGCATAGAGAGTTTCAGAAGAGTATCAAGGTGGGTGTTTGACATCCACAACTGTTGTGTGGATATATCTAGACTGTCGCTACACTTGCTTCGGAAGAGTTTGACATAGCTCATTGTGAAGATTTAAAGAATTCAAGAATTCAAGAATTGTTGAGTTCAAGATTTGAAGAGTTCAAGAATTCAAGAATCCAAGAATTGAAGAGTTCAAGAATAGAATAGTCCAAGATCTGAAGAATTCAAGAATCGAAGAGTTCAAGAATTGAAGATTTCAAGAGTTGAAGAATTCAAGAACAAGAACAAGAACTCGTGAAGAACTCAAGAACAAGAGTTGTTCGCAAATCGCGTTGCAGTCACGCTTCAACAGGTAATTCATAAATGGATCATGATTATTCACATGGGTCCTTGGGTGAGAATTGCATAAAAGTTTTTGTTTTCCGCTACGCCTTTATGCATGATTTCCTAACAGTGGTATCAGAGCCTCTTGTGAAAACATGATTCTTTTTTAAACAACTATCTATTGTTTATATGATAAACACGGTTCTGTTATGTTGTTTATGGGATAAACACATTTTTTTAGTTTTTATGCAAGAAGTGATTTTGATCATATGGTGATATGATTTTCGAAATTCTCATGTTATGTGATAACATGGTTTTGCTTCTTTGCCGATAAGGATTCGCAAAAAAGGTTCAAGAGTTGAATCCTTATTTTCGAAATGTTTGTTTTCGAAATTCTTGTTTTCGAAACTAATCCTTGTTTTCGAAGCTAATCCTTATTTTTGAAATTCATCATTGTTTTTTAAAAATTTGGTGTTTGATAATTGTTTTCGAAAATTGCTTGTTGTTTCCTTTTTTTTTATTTCAAAAATTACATGATGAATGACTAGGATTCATTTGATTTGATCTTGTTTCAATTTTAGTGAAAAGTAGATGTGGTATGTTGATATCATACATTTTTCAAATTTGAAAATCTTTTAACTAATGAGATTAATTAAAAGGGGGAATATGTGTATCATATCCTTTCAAATTTGGAGTTATTTTAATTAATATTGATTAATTAAAGTTTGGAGTTATTCATGTGGATGTTACCATTGTCCACATTTTGATTTGGACAATATAAACCCTTTTTCTTTCTCTTCCTTCAAGTTAAAATTTTGGATAGTATTGTAATTTTATTATACTCACATTTATTAATATTTTTAATTTTTCTCTCACCTAATTAATGCATACTCTACTAATTATTTCTACATAAATTACAATTGTTTTTCTAAAAATCATATTATATTATTATACTCTAAAAGAATATTATAATATTATTTCAATAATCAATAAATTTAAAAAATATAAATAATTACCTTATACAATTATATATTCAAAATTTTATAAAAAAAAATCTAATATACGCATGTATCTTGGAAAAGGCATGCATGTATTTATTTAATTTGGAGTCAAATGTATATGTTGAGAGGGATTATATTCAGTAAAATGAATTTCTACTCAAAAGACCGAAATTCAAGTATTATAAAAAAGAGAAAAGTAATGGTAATGATAATAGTAATAATATAGTAATATAGTTCAAATTTTACGGCGTGAACTCTAACCCAAAGTTATAACCAAAGCTAGAGTTTTGGCATATGTTTTTATTACGGAATATTCACAGTAATATTCTTTTGGATTTGAGAATACTCACCTCATAATAGTAATAATACTAGTCTTGTACCCGTGCGATACACGGGGATTATATCAAATTTTACATTTAAGATATTAAATAATTAATGAAAAAAATATTTGTATAAAATGAAGTTAAATGAAAATATGTTATTCATAAAAACGTCCCAACTCGTGCTATAAACATCCATACATCATTCATAACCTCATGCATCATCTAATCATCACTTAAAACACATATATACACCTAAAACACTCCACATACAATGAACACTCATGTAAGACCCCAAAATCCTAATTATGCTTTAATCGGAGGGATTTAGTGAAAATCGCTTCAATCAAGGCATAACTGGGATATATGTGTGTTAATATGTATTTTTGACATGTATGATTGACTAAATATGTGTTATGTGTACTATATGGAAAAATGTGTATTAGAAATGATAAGTGCATTGCATAAGATTGAGAAGTTAGTATAATGTAAACTTGAATTAAGAATGATGATCTAGGTAGGGAATTTAAGAAATAAATGGTAATTTTGGTAAGAGTATGTTTGCACAAGTGTATAATTACTAATAGGAATTGTTGGTAAAGGTTTGGAGTGAGTTAGATGCATTTTAGGAATTTTTGGAGTATTTTGCTTGCTGCTACTGTCATGTAGTAGTACTCATCGCTAGCGGCCAGCTTAGCTCGCTAGCGGATGAGTCGGTAGAGGTCCCTCGCTAGCGACAGAAAGAAGGCGCCAGCGGGTAATGCGGTGAGAGCGGTCGCTAGCGACTGTGAGACACGCGCTAGCGACCGGATCGAGGACAGAACAACATTTCTGCAATTTTGCATTTTTCAAGCAAGCACCTCATCTTTTTATAATTGTTATTGGGTCCCTCCGTACCAAAACACTTTTCCTTGCTCTGAAGCAACCTTATACAATCAGAAAACATAACTCAAACCTGAAAACATCATTCTCTAAACTTCCATAAACACCAAACTTCTTAAACCTCACCACCACTCCACTCAAAACTCAACTCACCCAAAGACCAGCCCCATATTCGAATTCCTCACCTCATTCCCTTCATTTTGGACCGAACATATATCATCAGAGGCTCTAGGATCATCTTCATCATCATCAAAAGTTAGTTAGAGTGTTAAGCAAGTAGCTCAAGGAAGAACAAGGTGATTTTAGCATTAGAGGGCAAAACTACAAGAGGTAGGGGTTTAGATTTATGTTATGATACATATTTGTGTGTTTTCATGCATAAGGATCGGTTAGAAATCATTATATGCTCAAGTATGAAGGCTGTTGTGAAACTGGTTTAAATGCAGAGTCGGGACACGCGCTAGCGGCCAAATCATAGCCGCTAGCGAATGACCACGCGCTAGCAACCATACATTAGGCGCTAGCGAGTGATCGTGCGTTATTGGACGCTAGCGGCCACAGAGTACGCGCTAGCGGCTATTTCGCAGAATTCTGCAGAATTGTTTAAAACTGCTGTATTTGGTGATTTTGCATTTTAATGATTTCTAACCTTTTTCTGAGAACATAAACTACTGTAACAAGTTTATTATATATGTTTAAAATAGATACTGGTGATTTTGAAAAGAATCAAGTAAATTAAAAAGAAAATGACATGTAGATGCAACTATATGTAAAATGATATGTTTTCAAGAGAGATATGAAAGAAACATGTTATGAATAATTTATATTTAAACTTCAGAATATGATACTCAGTAGTGTATGTGCTTACATGTTATAATGTTATGACAAGTCAAGTTATGAAAATTTGAATATGAAAGAAAGACGATAGTAGACTGAGTAAGCAATTGTAACCTTCGGTCACTAGTGTCGTCAGTAAGGGAGGATTGGCAACCTCGGTCACTGACATCACTGGTAAGGGAAGGTGAGAAACCCCTCTTTCCCCATGTGTCTAGTAGAAACTAGAGAGATATGAGCTCATAGTCTTGGGATTTGATGATGTGGAGGTAGAGAGAGATAAGAGGGTTAATGCCAAATTCAAATAAAGGTTTAATGTGCACATATCAAGGATGAGTCTATGTATATGTACCAATCAGAAATTAAGTAAGTAATGATGCCTTCAGATTTATATATATTGCATACATATTAATCAAGATGCATATAGGTAAGACACTCCGGATATAAATTGATTTATGAAATTTCCAATAAAGTAAATCTTGCATATTACACTGTTTTTATATTAAACCGGAGTGATCCCCCTACGGAGTCCGTGGAGCTCACCCTATTCCACCACTTTTGTTTTAGATACAGACAGGGGTGCCAGTACATCTACAGGTTAAATGCTTCGGAGCATACATGGATTCAGAGCTGGATTCCAGAAGACTTAGGATATTAGCTTACTTCCGTTTATGTCTTGTATTTACGTTTTATGACTTTTGTCATCTTTTTGGGAACCTTTAAGGAAGTTATAAGTGGCTGTACAAGCTTATGATTTCCTCAAAAGTTCCATCACTATATACTTGTACTAGTTATGGTGTTATATGTATTCTGGATACTGTAGAACTATATTTATGTACATGTGGGCCACCTTTGTGTATTCTAATGTTATGTATTTACATGAGTAGCTCTTACAATGATATATTATTCATATCAGATATTCCGCACAAGCCGAGTCTTAAACTTCCGTTTTCTTTTGAAAAACAAATCGGCCCTATTTTCCGCGCATTATTACTTTACTCAACTTTAATCTTTGAAACAAGATGTTAATTTCCGATAATTAACTCAATATGACTTAAGCATAAAGAGGTAATTATTAGGGTGTTACATTTTAGTATTAGAGCAGGTCGAACCTTAAGGCTTGGGGTTATGGCCATCTATGCTTTTGTTGCATAGTGCGATAGTGTTATGCTTATAGTTGTGTAACGTGAGCATGACTTGTCTGTTTGGGACATAGGTAGTTGTATGTGCCTAATGTGATTATGGAGACTGATCACCTCTGTGATTATGTTGGTGTGTACAGGTACTAATGGCACCAAAAAGACGACAGGAGAGACAGACTGCGAGTAGTTCAGATGGCGACCAAGGAACAAGTGAGGCCTTGGCGGGAATGGCTAGAGCGGTTCAGCAACTGGCGGAAGTTATGGGCCGCCAGACCCCTCCCACACCAAAGCCGGAAATTGACAGGGGAAATGCCCGATTTGCGGAGTTCAGAGGGGTAAATCCCCCAGTGTTTACAGGTTCTGTCGATCCGGCAGTAGCAGAGGAGTGGATCGAGGAAGTGGAGAAGATCTTTACCGTGGTGCAGTGTTCAGAATTACAGCGCACTGCTTTTGCCACTTTTATGCTGCAACAGGATGCTGGAAATTGGTGGAGGGGAGAAAAGGCCAGAATGGATGCTGCGGGGATCCCTATTCCTTGGCATAGGTTTAAGGAAATGTTTTATGATAAATATTTTCCCAGGTCCATCAGAGAGGCGAAAGAGCGGGAGTTCATGAATTTGACCCAAGGAAAGATGTCAGTAGCGGAATACACGGCACAATTTGAACATCTTATTAAGTTCTCAGAGATGTTCCAAGGCAATCCAATGGAGTCTTGGAAATGTATGAAATATAGAAATGGGTTAAATCAGAAAATGCAGAAGGCAATGAATCACTTGCAGATCGATAGCTATCCCCGGTTAGTAGAGGCTTGTAGAGTTCATGAACAAGCCCGCTAGTCAGATGACAATACTTCAGTGGAGAGTTCTAGGAGGAGTTTGGCACCACAGGCTCCTCAGTTCGAAAGACAGAATTTTCCACCCCGTCGGTTTCCTTCCCGACCTTTCAGAGGCCCAAATCGTGCTAGGCCTCAACAAGGGCCACCACCACCACGTCAGGCTATGATTCCTAGAGCTACAGAGACACCAATCTGTCCTCAATGCAATAAAGGACACAGAGGGGTTTGTTTTGTAGGGCAGAATGTATGCTACAGATGTGGCAAGCCAGGCCACATTGCCAGAGATTGCCGTCAGTTCCCTCAGCCGCAGACCTCAGCTCCGACCCCCTCCAGGCCCCAGCACCAAGGAAGAGTCTTTACAGTTAATGCAGAGGATGCTGTCCGGTCAAATGAATTAATAAGGGGTAAGTGTAAAGTTAAGAATCAAGAGTTAGTTGTACTTTTCGATTTGGGAGCTACACACTCATTGTAACACTCGAAAATAATTACCTCTTTATGCTTAAGTCATATCGAGTTAATTATCGGAAATTATCATCTTGTTTCAGAGTTTGAGTTTGAAAATAAGAATACGCTGAAAATAGGGCCAATAATTTTCATAAGAAGACGTATTTCAAAATTCTCAGCTTGTACGTGATAAGGTATAATCTAATACACCAACTATGAGCTTACAATTTACATACAACCGAAATGACATAATACACATAATTGGCCCATAACATACATATAGTTATACGCACCCAAGGAAATACATATAAACGTAAAATCCAAAATAGGTATTACAATATTTAAGTACTATAATTTCTAAGAGAACTATAAGCTTGTACAGACACTTATATTTCTCTTATAAATCCTTCTGAGTAAAATATAGTACATAACATGACATAATATCATCTACGGAAATATCAAAATTCCTAATGTCCTAAACTTCTCGCATATCCAAGCTTCCATCTCCAAGCAAGTCTGAATCTGCTCTCTTAACAAGGTACCTGAATCTAAACAAAGGGTGGTGGAATTGGGGTGAGCTCCACTGACTCAATAGGGGGATCACTCCGGTTTATTTGAAATAAGTGAGATATGCATAAGTCCATTTAATAAATATTTTCATAAACATAATTTAGTTCCGGAGTGTCTTACCTACATGCATCTGGATAATTATATGAATGTTATATACTAATAACAAGGTAACATTATACTGACATTGGTTACTGAAATGAGGTTCATTAGAGGTAACAGTTGCACAGTCAATACCATGCATACAGTCACAAGTTTAAACATAATTATTCATACAACAGTTGCACAATCAACATCATGCATACAGTTATATGTGTCATGTGTTATAACTTTCTCAAATCATTGGCACTACCCTCTCTCTTTCTACCTCCGAATACACCTGGCCCCTAGGCTATGAGCTCATACCTATCTAGTTTTCTACTAGATCTCTGTGGGGAAGAGGGTTTTTATTCACTTTCCTTACAAATCGGTATTGGGGACCGAGGGTGCCAACCTCCCTTGCCAATTCCGTTTGTAACAGAAAGTTACTCATAAATCTTATTTTCTGATTCACATGACCTTTCACAGTTTCTCTAATATATCAGCATGCATATTAAACATTATATACTCATCATACCACATACGTCATATACATGTAATCATAAAACATAGATGATCTCTTATATCATCTTTTCTCAACTCAATCATTTTAAATAATCAAAATATATTTCTGAAATATACTTATACACATATATTTATCATACTGTACTATTTCAAAGATCACTTATAGGGTTAAAATCATCATAAAACCAGAACTTCAGAAAACACAATTCTGCAGAGTTTCTGCGATCTGGTCGCTAGCGCGTCTCTTAAGGCCGCTAGCGCCCAAGGCGGTTCGAAATACCCGCTAGCGCCTGTAACATGGCCGCTAGCGCATACCTCGATCCTGCACTCATCTCAGCTTCAGACCAGAATTCATTTGTATACAAATAATGACATATAATCGAACCTGATGCATGAAAACACTTTAATACATAACTTAACATAAATCTAAACCCCTACCTCTTGTAGTTTTTCTCTATCCAAGCTAGAAATCACCCTTTGTTCTTGAATTCCTTGCTTAATACTTCACCCAAGCTTTCTTAATGATGATGATGATCTATCTATGGTTTCTGATGATCTTTGTTCGGTTATAATAAAAGGAAATGATGAGAGGAATCTAAATATGTGACTTATCCTTTGGTTTGATGAGGTTTTGGGTGATATTGAAGTGAGGTTTAAGTGTTTATGAGCTTAGGAAGTTTTGAGAGAGTGGAGGGTGTTCTTGGAGGGTGGAGGGAATGATTCTGATGGTTGAAGGCTTCCTCTGGAGTTATAAGGTAGGTTGGGACGGAGGGATCTAATGGAAAATATCAGAAAGATGAAGGGTGGGGGTGAATTGCAAAATGACAGAAATTCTGTTCTGTCTCGATACTGGTCGCTAGCGAGGGACATGCGGCCGCTAGCGACCCTTAGCACCGCATTACCTGCTAGCGCGTTATCTCAGCCGCTAGCGACTAACTTCTGCCGCCTCACCGCTAGCGACTGGAACTGGTCGCTAGCGAGCAGCTGCTGATACATGACAGCAGCAGCAGCAGTTTCAAGCATCCAAAACTCCAAAATGCACCTAATACTCTTTAAACCGTTTCTAACACCCTAGACATCCTTTTCATACCTACATAAACTTATACATAACCATAAATACCTAAAATCTCTCATGATTGTTTCTTAACTTCCTTCTCAAGGTTCTTAGTCCATTTTATTGTATTTAACTCATATGCAATGCATCTATCACATAATACACATAACACATATCAAATAACACATATACATCAAAATACATCTCGATCACATACATATTCCAATTACACCTTGATTAAAGTGATTATGACTAAATCCCTCTAATTAAGGTATAATTAGAATTTTGGGGTTTTACATTCTCCCCCCCCCTTAAAAAGAATTTCGCCCCCGAAATTCCATATATGTGCAAACAACCAAACGTAGATCGTATAGGTAGTATACTTACTCTCGGCAACAACCTCAGATCGAATATCATTATCCACGCTCACTGTGACGGTCCTTCCCTGGTACTAGAATCTGGAGGAGATTGATGACACTCCCTGGCGATATGTCCCGGCTCACCACATCTAAAACACACTCGCGGACCAGCAAGACAAACTCCCCAATGTTTCTTGTTACACTGTGCACATGTGGGTTTCTCCGGAGCTCGGGTGGCCATCACTGGACGAGGTGGAGATGATTCCTGATGAGGCTGGGAATTCCTAAGAGATCGAGATGGGGACTGCTGCGGTGAAGAATGTCGTCTCTTGAGTGAAGAAGCCTGTGGTGGGGTATTATCTTCTAGAAGACACGCTTGCTCATGCACCCTGCATGCCTCTACTAACTGGGCATAGCTGTCAAAATGAAGGTGGTTCATTGTCTTTTGCATCTTCTGTGTTAACCCATTCCGATACTTCATACACTTCCACGATTCCAATGGGTTTCCTTGAAACATCTCTGAGAACTTGATGAAATGCTCAAACTGTGCGGTGTATTCAGCAATAGTCATTCGACCTTGTGTCAGATTCAAGAATTCTCGCTCCTTAGCTTCTCTTATAGATCTAGGAAAATATTTTTCATAGAAGAGTTCCTTGAACCTATTCCAGGGAATAGGAATCCCTGCTACATCCATTCGGGTTTTTTCTCCTCTCCACCAATTTCCTGCATCCTGTTGCAGCATAAAAGTGGCGAAAGTAGTACGTTGTAGATCCGAACATTGTATCACAGTAAATATCTTCTCCATCTCCTCAATCCAATCTCTTGCCACCGTTGGATCAACAGAACCTGTGAACACTGGGGGATTCACACCCCGAAACTCAGCAAATCGAGCATTCCCTCTATCTGTCTCCGGATGTGGTATAGGTGGGGTCTGGTGTCTCATAACTTCTGCTAACTGTTGTACCGCCCTTGCCAATCCTGCCAATGCCTCACTAGTCCCCTGTTCGCCACCAGAACTACTTCCAGTCGACCTCATCTGACGTCTTTTTGGTGCCATTGTACCTGTACACACCAACATAATCACTGAGGTGATCAGTCTCAATAATCATATTAGGTATATACAACCACCACAATACCAAATAGACAAATCATGCCTTACGATAACCCACTACAAGCATGAAACTACCGTACTATGCAACAAAAGCATAGAAGGCCATAACCCCAAGCCTTAAGGTTAGACCTGCTCTGATACCAAAATGTAACACCCCAAAATAATTACCTCTTTATGTTTAAGTCATATCGAGTTAATTATCGGAAATTATCATCTTGTTTCAGAGTTTGAGTTTGAAAATAAGAATACGCTGAAAATAGGGCCAATAATTTTCATAAGAAGACGTATTTCAAAATTCTCAGCTTGTACGTGACAAGGTATAATCTAATACACCAACTATGAGCTTACAATTTACATACAACCGAAATGACATAATACACATAATTGGCCCATAACATACATATAGTTATACGCACCCAAGGAAATACATATAAACGTAAAATCCAAAAATAGGTATTACAATATTTAAATACTATAATTTCTAAGAGAACTATAAGCTTGTACAGACACTTATATTTCTCTTATAAATCCTTCTGAGTAAAATATAGTACATAACATGACATAATATCATCAACGGAAATATCAAAATTCCTAATGTCCTAAACTTCTCGCATATCCAAGCTTCCATCTCCAAGCAAGTCTGAATCTGCTCTCTTAACAAGGTACCTGAATCTAAACAAAGGGTGGTGGAATTGGGGTGAGCTCCACGGACTCAATAGGGGGATCACTCCGGTTTATTTGAAATAAGTGAGATATGCATAAGTCCATTTAATAAATATTTTCATAAACATAATTTAGTTCCGGAGTGTCTTACCTACATGCATCTGGATAATTATATGAATGTTATATACTAATAAAAAGGTAACATTATACTGACATTGGTTCATTAGAGGTAACATTTGCACAGTCAATACCATGCATACAGTCACAAGTTTAAACATAATTATTCATACAACAGTTGCACAATCAACATCATGCATACACTTATATGTGTCATGTGTTATAACTTTCTCAAATCATTGGCACTACCCTCTCTCTTTCTACCTCCGCATACACCTGGCCCCTAGGCTATGAGCTCATACCTATCTAGTTTTCTACTAGATCTCTGTGGGGAAGAGGGTTTTTATTCACTTTCCTTACAAATCGGTATTGGGGACCGAGGGTGCCAACCTCCCTTGCCAATTCCGTTTGTAACAGAAAGTTACTCATAAATCTTATTTTCTGATTCACATGACCTTTCACAGTTTCTCTAATATATCAGCATGCATATTAAACATTATATACTCATCATACCACATACGTCATATACATGTAATCATAAAACATAGATGATCTCATATATCATCTTTTCTCAACTCAATCATTTTAAATAATCAAAATATATTTATGAAATATACTTATACACATATATTTATCATACTGTACTATTTCAAAGATCACTTATAGGGTGAAAATCATCATAAAACAAGAACTTCAGAAAACACAATTCTGCAGAGTTTCTGCGATCTAGTCGCTAGCGCGTCTCTTAAGGCCGCTAGCGCCCAAGGCGGTTCGAAATACCCGCTAGCGCCTGTAACATGGCCGCTAGCGCATACCTCGATCCTGCACTCATCTCAGCTTCAGACCAGAATTCATTTTTATACAAATAATGACATATAATCGAACCTGATGCATGAAAACACTTTAATACATAACTTAACATAAATCTAAACCCCTACCTCTTGTAGTTTTTCTCTATCCAAGCTAGAAATCACCCTTTGTTCTTGAATTCCTTGCTTAATACTTCACCCAAGCTTTCTTAATGATGATGATGATCTACCTATGGTTTCTGATGATCTTTGTTCGGTTATAATCAAAGGAAATGATGAGAGGAATCTAAATATGTGACTTATTCTTTGGTTTGATGAGGTTTTGGGTGATATTGAAGTAAGGTTTAAGTGTTTATGAGCTTAGGATGTTTTGAGAGAGTGGAGGGTGTTCTTGGAGGGTGGAGGGAATGATTCTGATGGTTGAAGGCTTCCTCTGGAGTTATAAGGTAGGTTGGGACGGAGGGATCTAATGGAAAATATCAGAAAGATGAAGGGTGAGGGTGAATTGCAAAATGACAGAAATTCTGTTCTGTCTCGATACTGGTCGCTAGCGAGGGACATGCGGCCGCTAGCGACCCTTAGCACCGCATTACCTGCTAGCGCGTTATCTCGGCCGCTAGCGACTAACTTCTGCCGCCTCACCCGCTAGCGACTGGAACTGGTCGCTAGCGAGCAGCTGCTGATACATGACAGCAGCAACAGCAGTTTCAAGCATCCAAAACTCCAAAATGCACCTAATACTCTTTAAACCGTTTCTAACAACCTAGACATCCTTTTCATACCTACATAAACTTATACATAACCATAAATACCTAAAATCTCTCATGATTGTTTCTTAACTTCCTTCTCAAGGTTCTTAGTCCATTTTATTGTATTTAACTCATATGCAATGCATCTATCACATAATACACATAACACATATCAAATAACACATATACATCAAAATACATCTCGATCACATACATATTCCAATTACACCTTGATTAAAGTGATTATGACTAAATCCCTCTAATTAAGGTATAATTAGAATTTTGGGGTTTTACACTCATTTATATCATATGAGCATGCTAGGGAGTTGCATCTACCTATGTGTGAGTTACCATATGATTTGCATGTGTCCACACCTACAGCGAAACCTATAAGTACAAATATTGTCTGCACTAAATGTCAATTCATGTTAGGGGATAGGTCGTTTATCTTTGATCTTATCTGTTTACCTATGTCAGGTTTGGGTGTAATTCTAGGTATGGATTGGTTGTCAGTAAATAAAGTCTTATTGGATTTTCATGCCAAGTTTGTCATATTCCACGATACCTCCAGTATACCTAATCCTGAGTCACCTACAATTTCTTTTAGTTTGTTAGTACATCCTGTGGAGTTAAGTCAAAGTGGGGTTACACATAAAGGTCTTGTATTTCTTGCCTCAAATGACGTGGAAACTAAACTGAGCCTAGACGCCATACCCGTAGTAAGAGAGTATCTAGAGGTTTTCCCTGATGACATACCCGAGTTTCCTCCGTCTAGAGAAGTAGAGTTTAGTATTGATTTAGTTCTGGGAACAGGGCCTGTCTCTATGGCCCCTTACCGGATGTCACCCAGTGAGTTGAACGAACTTAAGACACAATTGGGAGAGTTGTTGGAGAAGGGGTTTATTAGACCTAGTGCTTCACCGTGGGGAGCCCCAGTGTTGTTTGTCAAGAAAAAGGATGGGAGTATGAGATTATGTATAGATTACAGGCAGTTGAATAAAGTGACAATAAAGAATAAATATCCGCTTCCTAGAATAGATGATTTGATGGATCAGTTGAGAGGGGCGAAGGTGTTTTCCAAGATAGATTTAAGATCAGGATATCATCAGATTAGGGTCAAAGGTGAGGATATACCTAAGACGGCTTTCCGAACTCGCTATGGGCATTATGAGTTTACAGTGATGTCCTTTGGATTAACTAATGCCCCGGCGGTGTTTATGGACTATATGAACCGAATCTTCCGACCATTCTTGGATAAGTTTGTGGTTGTTTTCATTGATGACATCTTAATTTATTCTAGAACGGAGGAAGAACATGAAAGTCATCTTAGGTTAGTTTTGGAAGTATTAAAAGAAAAGAAGTTGTATGCCAAGTTAAGTAAGTGTGAGTTTTGGATGAAGGAAGTCAAGTTTTTAGGCCATGTAGTATCTGCGGAGGGCATAGCTGTAGATCCTAGTAAGGTGGAAGTAGTGGTAAACTGGGAGAGACCAACTATGGTTACTGAGATTAGAAGCTTTCTAGGATTAGCCGGATACTACCGTAGGTTTATTAAGGGTTTTTCGCAGCTTGCTTTACCTTTGACAAAGCTTACTAGAAAGAATGCTCCTTTTGTATGGTCTGACGAATGTGAAAGAAGTTTTGTAGAGTTAAAGGAGAGATTGACCACAACACCTGTACTTGTGGTGCCTGATCCTAATGAACCTTTTGAAGTTTATTGCGACGCTTCAGGGAAAGGGTTGGGTTGCAGATTGATGCAACATCACCAAGTAGTGGCATATGCTTCACGGCAATTGAAGCCACACGAGGTGAACTATCCTACCCATGACCTGGAGCTTGCCGCAATTGTTTTTGCTTTAAGGATTTGGAGGCACTACTTGTACGGAGTGAGATTTGAAGTTTTCTCTAATCATAAGAGTTTGAAATATCTCTTTGATCAGAAAGAACTAAACATGAGGCAAAGACGATGGATGGAATTTTTAAAAGATTATGATTTTGGATTGAACTACCATCCGGGAAAAGCGAACGTGGTAGCGGACGCTTTAAGTCGCAAAATGCTTCATGTGTCTCGCTTGATGATAAAGGAGACGGAACTATTGGAGAACTTCAGGAATCTTAACCTAGGAGTTTCCTTTACCCCGACAAGTGTTAGGGTTAGTCACCTTACAGTTTCTAGTAAGTTCAAGGAGGATATTATGCAAGCTCAAGGGATTGATGAGGAGTCTTTAAAGTTAGTACATGCGGCGAATGATGAGAAGGTAGAGGGGTTTAGTAAGGACGGAGATGGTTTGTGGAGATGTAAAGGAAGGATCTGTGTACCTGCTTATGGTGACCTCCGGAGTAGTATTCTGGAGGAGGCTCACAAAAGCCACTTCACCATTCACCCGGGCGCAACCAAGATGTATCAAGATCTAAAGAAAATGTTTTGGTGGCCCGGTATGAAGAAAGATGTATCGGATTGGGTGAACCGGTGTTTAGTGTGTCAAAAAGTGAAGATTGTGCACCAAAAGGAACCCGGTATGTTACAACCACAGCAAATCCCTCATTGAAAGTGGGAAAGTATAGCTATGGATTTTGTGGTGGGGTTACCAAAAACCCAAGCCGGTAATGATGCCATTTGGGTAATAGTAGACCGATTGACGAAATCGGCTCACTTTTTACCCATTAGAGTAACCGATCCCTTAGAAAAGTTAGCAAGTTTATACATCCGAGAGGTTGTAAGGTTACACGGAGTACCCGAGAGTATTATTTCGGATCGAGATCCGAGATTTACTTCTCGTTTTTGGGAGGCCTTGCAAGTGGCATTTGGAACCGAACTCCGTATGAGCACAGCTTACAATCCACAAACCGATGGACAGTCCGAGCGGACTATCCAAACCCTATAGGATATGTTGAGATCGTGTGTTTTGGACGATAAGGGTAGTTGGGATAAGATGTTGTCTCTAGTTGAGTTTTCCTACAACAACAGCTTCCATGCTAGCATAGGGATGGCACCCTTTGAAGCGTTGTATGGTAGGAAGTGTCGTTCTCCGCTGTGTTGGTATGATCCGGGAGAAAAGAGTACCCTAGGACCTGAGTTGGTGAGAGAAACCACAGAACAAATCCAAAGAATCAGAGAAAGGCTCTTGACGGCTCAAAGTCGTCAAAAGAGTTATGCGGATCATCGGCGTAGGCCATTGGAATTTGAGGCTGGGGATCATGTGTTTTTACGAGTGACCCTTACCACAGGAATAGGTAGAGCAATTAAAGTCAAGAAGTTGAGTCCTAGATACTTAGGTCCATTTCAAATCCTAAGTCGTATAGGTCCAGTCGCATACCGTATTGCTTTACCTCCAAAATTGTCAAACCTTCACAATGTTTTCCATGTATCACAACTCCGCAAGTACAATTATGATCCGAGTCATGTATTAGAAATCGAAGAGGTACAACTAAAAGATGACTTAACTTTACCTTTACCTCCTACCCGAATATTAGACCGGAGTATCAAGAACTTAAGGAATAAGATCGTTCCATTGGTGAAGGTGGCCTGGGGGCGGGGGAGAGCGGAGGAATATACATGGGAAAGAGAGGAAGAGATGAGAGAGTTGCATCCGACTCTATTTACAGGTATTGAATTTCGAGGGCGAAATTCTTTTTAAGGGGGGGAGAATGTAAGACCCCAAAATCCTAATTATGCTTTAATCGGAGGGATTTAGTGAAAATCGCTTCAATCAAGGCATAACTGGGATATATGTGTGTTAATATGTATTTTTGACATGTATGATTGACTAAATATGTGTTATGTGTACTATATGGAAAAATGTGTATTAGAAATGATAAGTGCATTGCATAAGATTGAGAAGTTAGTATAATGTAAACTTGAATTAAGAATGATGATCTAGGTAGGGAATTTAAGAAATAAATGGTAATTTTGGTAAGAGTATGTTTGCACAAGTGTATAAGTACTAATAGGAATTGTTGGTAAAGGTTTGGAGTGAGTTAGATGCATTTTAGGAATTTTTGGAGTATTTTGCTTGCTGCTACTGTCATGTAGCAGTACTCATCGCTAGCGGATGAGTCGGTAGAGGTCCCTCGCTAGCGACAGTAAGAAGGCGCTAGCGGGTAATGCGGTGAGAGCGGTCGCTAGCGACTGTGAGACACGCGCTAGCGACCGGATCGAGGACAGAACATCATTTCTGCAATTTTGCATTTTTCAAGCACGCACCTCATCTTTTTATAATTGTCATTGGGTCCCTCCATCCCAAAACACTTTTCCTTGCTCTGAAGCAACCTTATACAATCAGAAAACATAACTCAAACCTCAAAACATCATTCTCTCAACTTCCATAAACACCAAAC
This sequence comes from Aeschynomene evenia, assembly GCA_013621005.1. Classification (NCBI taxonomy): domain Eukaryota; kingdom Viridiplantae; phylum Streptophyta; class Magnoliopsida; order Fabales; family Fabaceae; genus Aeschynomene; species Aeschynomene evenia. Next base: position 16,913,795 of record CM024271.1, read on the forward strand.
TTCATAAACCTCACCACCACTCCACTCAAAACTCAACTCACCCAAAGACCAGTCCCATATTCGAATTCCTCACCTCATTCCCTTCATTTTGGACCGAACATATATCATCAGAGGCTCTAGGATCATCTTCATCATCATCAAAAGTTAGTTAGAGTGTTAAGCAAGTAGCTCAAGGAAGAACAAGGTGATTTTAGCATTAGAGGGCAAAACTACAAGAGGTAGGGGTTTAGATTTATGTTATGATACGTATTTGTGTGTTTTCATGCATAAGGATCGGTTAGAAATCATTATATGCTCAAGTATGAAGGTTGTTCTGAAACTGGTTTGAATGCAGAGTCGGGACACGCGTTAGCGGCCAAATCATAGCCGCTAGCGAATGACCACGCGCTAGCGACCATACATTAGGCGCTAGCGAGTGGTCGTGCGTTATTGGACGCTAGCGGCCACAGAGGACGCGCTAGCGGCCACAGAGGACGCGCTAGCGGCTATTTCGCAGAATTGTGCAGAATTGTTTAAAACTGCTGTATTTGGTGATTTTGCATTTTAATGATTTCTAACCCTTTTCTGAGAACATAAACTACTGTAACAAGTTTATTATATATGTTTAAAATAGATACTGGTGATTTTGAAAAGAATCAAGTAAATTAAAAAGAAAATGACATGTAGATGCAACTATATGTAAAATGATATGTTTTCAAGAGATATATGAAAGAAACATGTTATGAATAATTTATATTTAAACTTCAGAATATGATACTCAGTAGTGTATGTGCTTACATGTTATAATGTTATGACAAGTCAAGTTATGAAAATTTGAATATGAAAGAAAGACGATAGTAGACTTAGTAAGCAATTGTAACCTTCGGTCACTAGTGTCGTCAGTAAGGGAGGATTGGCAACCTCGGTCACTGACATCACTGGTAAGGGAAGGTGAGAAACCCCTCTTTCCCCGTGTGTCTAGTAGAAACTAGAGAGATATGAGCTCATAGTCTTGGGATTTGGTGATGTGGAGGTAGAGAGAGATAAGAGGGTTAATGCCAAATTCAAATAAAGGTTTAATGTGCACATATCAAGGATGAGTCTATGTATATGTACCAATCAGAAATTAAGTAAGTAGTGATGCCTTCAGATTTATATATATTGCATACATATTAATCAAGATGCATATAGGTAAGACACTCCGGATATAAATTGATTTATGAAATTTCCAATAAAGTAAATCTTGCATATTACACTGTTTTTATATTAAACCGGAGTGATCCCCCTACTGAGTCCGTGGAGCTCACCCTATTCCACCACTTTTGTTTTAGATAATGATAGGGGTGCCGGTACATCTACAGGTTAAAAGCTTCGGAGCATACATGGATTCAGAGCTGGATTCCAGAAGACTTAGGATATTAGCTTACTTCCGTTTATGTCTTGTATTTACGTTTTATGACTTTTGTCATCTTTTTGGGACCTTTAAGGAAGTTATAAGTGGATGTACAAGCTTATGATTTCCTCAAAAGTTCCATCACTATATACTTGTACTAGTTATGGTGTTATATGTATTCTAGATACTGTAGAACTATATTTATGTACATGTGGGCCACCTTTGTGTATTCTAATGTTATGTATTTACATGAGTAGCTCTTACAATGATATATTATTCATATCAGATATTCCGCACAAGCCGAGTTTTAAACTTCCATTTTCTTTAGAAAAACAAATCGGCCCTATTTTCCGCGCATTATTACTTTACTCAACTTTAATCTCTGAAACAAGATGTTAATTTCCGATAATTAACTCAATATGACTTAAGCATAAAGAGGTAATTATTAGGGTGTTACAACTCACATAGCTAACATAATTAACATAACACATAAGAAACACACGTAAATCACATAGCATATAACAAATCACATATAGTTACACTTAGATCACATAACACATAGTAAACATATATATATATATATATATATATATATATATATATATATATATATCACCTAACATGTAATGATTATTAGAAGAAACTTAACCACCCAAACCTAATTAAATCCTAACCAAGGTCAATTACCCTTAATCTCACTTAATTAGGACTTAATGAAAGTCGGGGTGTTACATTTCTCCCCTCCTTAAAAAGAACTTCGTGCTCGAAATTCGACACTACTATCACATCAAAGACACAAGACATGACAACTCCCACCCTCGCGGAGACTCGAGGGAAGGCTCACATACAAGCATCTAACCCGAGTGAACAAGTTGTGCGGAAGACAAGTTCAAGAAAAAAACATGTGTTGCAGAAACATAACGACAACTGAAATACATTTTCCTTTATAAAAGCATGATTCCATAATCTTACAAGGCAGGTCGATCCTTATGTTCCTAGGGTCCATGATCCAAAACAAATGTTTTCCTCAAAAAGCTTTATCCCTATATTCAGAACATCATCTTAGAAATTTTTTTTTCTCAAAAACCCAAGTTAATTCCCAATTCCTAGTAGTTTAAAGCACGTTTACCTCATCGTTAGAACTAAACATAAAGCTCAAAAACCCTTTTTAACTTGCAATCAAAGGCAATCCTATGCTCTCAAATAGGTTTAAGATTCCTCACAACCACTCCAACGTCTTTACTCTTAATCCTTCAATCTCATAAGTTTTCACAAGACATAAAAAGAAAGCACTTTCAAAAACTTTATTAAACCTATATGTATCTCTATCTTAGAAACCATCAACCCATGCCCAAAACAGATGATTCTTTTGACCACATAAAAACCACAAGACACATTGGACCCTATGACTCATAATCACAACAAGTACAGTAAGAAATCCCCAAGGTATTTTCAAATAACACACAAACGGTTTTCAAGTTCGCAACTAAACGATTTGTAAAAAGGGCCTTAAGGAACTTCATCCCTTAAGGTCGATGGGGGTGTGGAATCACTCTTAAAAAAAACCAAGGTTGTAAACAAAACGCCATTTTGTAAACTTTCACAATCATTTTGGAAAGGCAAAGAGATGTAAACAACTTCGACACACATCCAAAACCACTAAACGGGACATACTCTTGATGACAAGATGGGGTGTGGCAGAGCTATCTTCTATGTGACTCTCCAAGGATCCTATTCGGTCTTACTAAGGGTATGCGTAAAGGAAGGACTCTCTCTTAACTCTAGATGGTAGGGTGTGGTGTTTAGGAGACTAATAGATCCTAAGGTTCGGTAGGGTTGGAACATATGTGGTAGCTTGTAGTGATAGTGTTCGTGTGGGTATGTATGTGAGTAGCCGAAGGGTTCCCTACAAGGGAGTGGGTTGTGGTTAAGGAGTGTGGTCTCTCTATAGTCGTGCATAGTGTCTTGGGAGTTAAGAGTGAAACGGGACAAGACGTAGTCAAGGAATATCTTTGGTAGTGGATAGTGAATGGAATCTTAATGGGGTAAGGGTTCGTATGTTTCAAGGTGTGTGAGGAGAACAATGGCCTTTATAAAGAAAGGGGATCTAACTAGAAGAGCAAAACCTTCCCTAAGGGCAATCCCATCGAGGCTTTGAAAGAAGTCGAAGCGAAAAACACTTGTGTTTACTGAAATCGATTTTTGCAAAACGTCCTTTCGAAAACATAAGCGGAAGACAAGTATGAAAACAAATCCTTTAACTCGCGTGCAAAACCTCTTCAAAACACTTTTTCTTTTCTAAACCAAACCATGGTGCGAACAACGCACAGAAACCATATAGAGGCCAAGGTCAACTAGAGATGCAAAACCATCCGTGGCTAACTAGTTAAGACAGCCAACTCTTAACTAAGGTTGACTACCCTTAACTAACCTTGACTAGGCTTCAGCAAAACTACGAGTAGTCTGACCTCGAGCCTAGACATGCATCACATAACACCCACCGTACGCACACACTAAATGGGTTCCAAATAATGATGATTAAGGCTAGTCATCACCACAAATATGATAAAACCAAACTACATATAATCCACATACTAAAAACAAAAAGAATAAAAGGCTTACCTCTGATAAGATCATCTGACCGCTCTATATCCTCTGCACAGACTATGATCACGCGTCCCTGCTACTGTGGCCTAGAGAAGGATGACTGTATACTTTTGCATTCTCTAGCTAGGTGACCTGGCTTACCGCAACGATAACAAACGCCCTTCCCAAAGAAACACTCTCCGCCGTGACCCTTGCCACAAGTGGCACATCGTGGTGAGGCAGGTAACGCCCGGGGTGCTACTACGGCTGGGCGCTTCTACTGCTGCTGTGGTCGGGGATGAGACTTGGTCCTTGGTGACTGACCATAAGGCTGAAAACGGGTGCGGGGCTGGCGCCTAGACTGTGAGTTCTGGCCTGGTGGGTCTGCGTTTGTTACCACTTCTTCAGTCTCGGTGTACTTGATCACTTCCTGAATGCCCTCCAGAGCACAACACCCTGCCACCAATTCGGGGAACTCCGGAATCTCCAAGGGAATCACCATGCTCCGTATCTCAGGCCTCAACCCACACAAGTACCTGCTGCATCTGGTGGCCTCAACCAAATCACTCGACGGAAAACGGGAGAACTTAATCAACTCGTTGAACCTCTCAGTATACTCCGAGACTGACATCGTACCCTGTTGTAGTGCGAGGAACTCCCTTTCTTTGGCGTGCATGATTGATTCCGAAATATACTTCTCGTGAAAGAGGACCTTGAATTGTTCCCAGCCAATGGAGGTACCGACAACCTCCAAGACATTGCACACACCTGACCACCAAACTCCAGCTTCACCTACTAGCATAAGGGCGGCATTCGCAACCTTCTGTTCTTCTGGATATGACATATCTGTAGCCACCTCTTCCATCTTGAGGATCCAGTTGATAGTCACACTCGGATCGGGAGACCCGACGTACATGAGGGAATTAACCTCACAGGGATCGGAGACTCGTAGGTGCTGAGAACCCTCTTCCTGACTCTAACAATCAGGCTGCCTATGATGACTCTTGCACTGCATCACGTGCTTCTTGCCATGAGATGTCCTTGCTGGAGCGCCTTGGTCCATCATGGTGGAAGAATTGTTCCTAGTACGTCTGCTGTAACACCCTACTAGATAGCCCTTAATGCTTAAGACATTTTAGGCCATTTCATAAGGGTTACTTCCTGTTATCATAAATATTTTTATATTTAAAATAAATATACGCGGAAAATATGTGGGAGAACTTTTCATAAATCATTTGCGGAATATAAAATAAGGGCCTTGCGAAATAATACAACGTATATAGACGTAGAAATAATAATCCTGAATAATACCTCATTACAATAAATTAATCAAACAAGTCTCCCAGATCACACATCAGTCAAAGGTAATAATAGGTGTAATCTCATGAGCCCAAAAACGAGACTCACAAGACTCCACTAATACAATCCATTGATATAAATATTTGCCGGCTAACAAAGGTCCGGACTTAGGAATATAAAAGGAAACGGAACATAAATCAAGACATATAATCCATAAGAAAAGACTTAGTCTATAAGATTAATCTGATAAAATAGTAATGAATGAAATCTAGTCTACGACTGTCCAGGCTCCAAACTCGCGTCGTCATCCTGTTGATACTCGTCATCTAAAAGGGGTGAAATAACATGGGGTGAGTACTTAAAAGTAACTCAGTAGGGGAGTCGTCCCGGGTTTAATTAATAAATAAGTGAGCCTGAATGAATTCAATTCAATTATAAGTTCCAAAATGATCTTATCCCGGTACGACTACCTATGTGCGTCTTGTTCCTTTTTAATTAACAATTATACATAACATAAGTAGTCATCAATGTGTGGTGTAATAAGTGCTTAACTATCACATAAATAACATAAGATAAAGTATCATTCTTTGTCTGAAACGTATCTCATATACTTTACTTAAAATTATCTTGAGTCTTTTAAGCATACTTAGTATGCCTGTGGATCCATTTTGATTAAAGCAAGCCCTTTTGGTGCCCGTGGATCATTTACATTGTTTTGGCCTGACCACCCTCCTGTAACCTCTGCATCGCCGACCCTAGGTATGAGCTCATCCTATACTATTGGGCAGAGGGGGTAATTCACCTTCCACTAGTGAGTCGTTACAACCGAGGTTGCAAGCCCCCTGTAACGTTCATCACGAACGGAGAGGCTACTCTGTGTCTTAACTTTCTTTCACTTTGCACATTAATCTCTTTACATATCATATCATATAATCAATCATCATGTACATCATATAATCATTTCAAACAGCATATGAAGTCACATATAATCTATGGAATATTCATACATATCATTCATACAAGTTGTAGAACACATTAGGGTGCATAAAGGGTCGAAACAGTTCATTTTCGCACAAACAGCAGTGCCGTAATCGATTACCACGGGGTGGTAATCGATTACTGTAATCGATTACAGGACCCCTGTAATCGATTAACAGAGAGCACGTATTTTCTGACGATTGGAAATTCACTCGCTGTAATCGATTACGAACTCGTGGTAATCGATTACAACGTCGTAAAACACGATTCTAGAGTTCCAAAACACGATTTTCCATAGCCAATGGCCAAAATAATAACCAGAATCGTTCCAATCATTAGAAAACATAGCCATACGAAAACCATTCATAAAAATACAATTTAAACACTTTTTAATCGGTGAAAACACTTTTAATTTCAAAACCAATCGGTACAATTTACCCCTTTCATGAACCCTAATGGGAAAAACAACAAGAACATTAATTTCATAAAAAATGATTATCATCATGCATGAAATTCAACATTTAAAATGTCTAAACCCCTACCTCTTAGAAGACAAATGCAAAACTTTGATGATAACACTCTAGCCCGACGTTTCCCATGAATACTCTTTCTCTCTCTAAACCCACGAACGGTCCGGTGACAACGGTGACACTTGATGAAGAAAAGAAACCGGTGGTTACATGTATTTTGGTGTGAGGATCAAGAATATGTGGTCGGTTTCTTGATCGGTGAGAATTTGTGGTGTTCTTGGTGTGGAGTGGTTATGGCTTTGTATATTTTGAGAGAGAAACCTATGGAGGCTCAAAGATGGAGAGAGAGGGTTTTCTGATGGAATGAGAGTGGTATTAGGGTTTACACACGTGGTGGCTAGGTTAAACATGCTCAGGAGTGACCGTGAGGCCCGAACGTCACTTAAATGCGCTGAAAAACGCGTTCTGCGCACATGGTAATCGATTACATCGATTTTGTAATCGATTACACATGGCGAAAACAGCTGTAATCGATTACCACGGGATGGTAATCGATTACTGGGCTATGAAAAAGCTCCAAAACACTTCCAAAACGTCCCGACTCGTACTTTAATATTCATATATCCTTTTTAACTTTTAAACATCATAAAATCACATACTTTGGCACATAAAACACATAGCATACAATACTTTAAGCTAGGAGAAACTTACCCACTCAAATCCAATTAAGTCCCAATTAAGGTCCTTCACCCTTAATTTCTCTTATGTAGGACTTAATTAAAGATTAGGGTGTTACATCTGCTAGGTGCCATGTCCCTGTGCACACAAAACAATGAACATCGAATTGATCAGGCTCCATATCAATGCTAACTATGCACAATTACTCTGACAGTCCAGCAAAACGATCATGCACCTCAACACATAACTAAGACACATAAGAGGTTATATGCATGATATAACTACCGTTCATGCCATAATAATAGCATAACATGTCCACTACCCAAGCCCTGTAGGATAGACCTGCTCTGATACCAAAATGTTGCTTAAGTCATTTTAGGCCATTTCATAAGGGTTACCTCATGTTATCATGTTTTATCTTTATATTTAAAAAATATATACGCAGAAAATACGTGGGAGAAATTTTCATAAATGTTTTGCAGAATAGAAAATAAGGGCCTAGGTGTATGCATAATATGCACCTATACTACTAAGATCATACTAAAGGCTACTTAGAAGCTACTACTTCTTGTGCTTTTCTTCTACTATTCATCCCCCTTTGTTTTCATCAAAAATCAACCCAAACAAGGGTGGTCTTCAAATGTAGTGTCTATTGCCTTGAAGTGCTAGGAAGAGTAGGTCCCGAATTTCACTAAGAGTGTTGGTGTTAGGGCTTGCATTAGATGAACTTGATCTTTGCCAGTAGTAACCCAAACCTTGAACTTCCAAGTTGTGAAATGAAGCAACCAAGTCTTGATGAGGTTGTAGAGGTGGTGATGATGGCCGAATGACCTCTAGAGAAGGATCAAAAATTGCTTGTCTTGGAGGTAGAGCAATTTCATGAGCCACATGCTCCTCTTCAACTGCATTCTCTTGCACATTTTCGGGTTCTTCAAGGTTCTCACCTTGATCAATCTCCCCCTAGACATGTTAACCCTTCTTGATTGAACAAAAAGTTTCAACCTTTTGATTCTTAGGTAAGGTTTGAACAAAAAGTTTCGACCTTTGTGAACTTTTTAACATGGATTCACCAAAAAGTTTCAACCTTTGTGAACTTTTAACATGAGTTCACCAAAAACTTTCAACTTTTGTGAACTTTTAACATTGGTTCACCAAAAAGTTTCAACCTTTGTCTTCATGCACTTCCTTCAAGATCACACCTTTGTCTTTGCCTCTAGTTATGCCTTTTGAACCCGTAGTTATGACACAAGGATTTGGTTTGAAGCTTACAAGAAAAAAAAGGCTAGGGAAAGAAAAGGCTATGGTTTGATGGTGGTTGAGGGGTTAAAGGTCGAGTTTGAGAGGTTAAGATGAAGGTTATGTGTATAGGTGATGAGTGGTGAAGTTTAAGAGGGTTAGGAGGTGAGTTGTGAGAGTTTGGTGATGTGTTATGGTAGGGGTGAGGGTATGCACGCGATTGATGGGATGAGGAGGAATTAGATGAGTGGTATGAGGCTTAGGTAGAGAGGTTGGGGGTAGAGGTGTGAGGGGTGTGAGGGTTAGAGAGAGGGAGGTCATGAGAGGTGAGGTGAGGTGTAAAGGTTAGAGCTTTAGGTGTAAAGGTGAGAGCTTTTTGAGGGTGAGGGCTATAGAAAGGTAGAGGTGAAGGGTTTATGTATAAAGGTGATGACTTTGTGTGTAAAGGTGAAGGCTTTATGAGAAAAGGTGGAAGCTTTATGAAGGTTGGAGGTGATAGAGATGAGGTGAGGTGATGAGAGGCTAGGTGAAAGAAAAATGAGTGGAGGCTAGGTGGTGAGGAGGCTATGCGAAAATTAGAAGCATAGGCTAGGTGAAAAATATGAGAGAAGGCTAGGTAGAGAATATCAATGGAGGCTAGGTGAAAAATATGAGAAGAGGCTAGGTGGAAAATATGAGTGGAGGTTAAGTGAAAAAAATATGAGAAGAGGCTAGGTGGAAAATATGAGAAGAGGCTAGGTGGAAAATATGAATGGAGGCTAGGTGAGAATATGATAAGAGGCTAGGTGAAAAAAAAAAATATGAGAAGAGGCTAGGTGGAAAATATGAGTGGAGGCTAGGTGAAAAGTGTGAGCATAGGCTATGTGAAAATATGAGTGGAGGCTAGCTAGAGAGAGAGAGGGGGCGGAAATTGATGTGAGGGTGAGAAGAAAATAAAAAGAATTTTAAGAGATTTGAGAAAATAATGATTGGTGTGTGATTGCTTGAACATTTAATGAAGGATAAATGCAATTAGAGTGTCACAACCAATGGGAAAGCTCCATGAGAGTGTCACAACCAATGGGAAGACTCCATGAGGATATTTTAGCATTTAATGAGATTTCCCAAGGTGCTCTCATATCTTATATTATTGCAAGACAAATAATAATTAAATTAATATTAAATTTTCAATCTTGCAAAATTAAATAACAAAAATAAAAATTATTTTTGTTAAATAATATATATGGGGCACAAATTATTGAGTGGGGTCCACTAGAATTTTAAGTTGATCAACTAATAAGCAATGATTGACCCTCTAAAACTTAGTTGACTTTTTAATTGCAAAGAGACCCTTCCTCCTTACTTTCTAGCACCATGCACTACTTTTCTCCCTCTTATGAGCTTCACCTTAAAAGTTTTGCTTTCCTTGCTTCTCCTAGCTCATGTACTCAACCTAGTAGTCTAGTGCACCTAATACTACCATTAGGGGAGGTATAGCTAACTTCTTGAAAATTTTAAATTTCTCGTAACCTTAAAATTTTTCAAAAGGTTTTAAGCTAAGCATATCCTTCAACATGTTGAAGCGATCTTCAGCTAAAGGCTTTGTAAATATATCTAACACTTGGACTTCCGTATTTACAAACTTTAACTCAATATCACCTTTTTGCACATGGTCTCTTATGAAATGGTGTTTTATATCTATGTGCTTAGACCTAGAATGTTGAATGGGTTCTTAGCTATAGCTGTTGCACTAGTATTATCACAAAAGATTGAGAGTCTTGTCATACCTTGGGTGGTAAGCCAAGAGTTGGTTGCTTACCACAACTCTAGAAGTAACAACTAGCTCTTTGATGTAATCTCGCGGATTTGTATTCTCTATGCGGCATACCTCATTGTTTCAGTCATATCTTGAGTTGTAGATATCAGAATCAGATGATCTTTGGCTTGTTGGAAAGCTAAGATCGAGAGCTACAACTTCTCTTTATCTCACGAGCTTAGTTGAGATCATTTGGACGTCCATATACTGGCTCCAATTCTGTAAACATTTCTTCTAGATTTGATGAATTTGGGTTCTTGAGCTTACAATGGTTTGATGAGTCATTCTATGTGGCTAGCATCTCCTTGCACACATATGACCTTTGTGTGGCTTGCCTAGATCAGCCACTAGCAATCTACCACTCCTCATTGAGGTGGTGGTGTTGAGCTCAATGATGTACCTGCAGTCACAGAGAAATGTGTTTTTGGTACCCATGCCTTCTTGGGTCCTTTTGTGTTAGCCTTTCTAGCCTTTGGCTTAGGCTGCTGAGGGTTCCAAGTTCTCTTGGAGGTACCTTTCCTAGTGCCACTCTTGGCTTTAGATGTGGTTCCTCTTTTGAGCATTGGACATCTCTCTCTGCTATGCCCATGTTTAAAACAAAAAAGGCAGGTAGGTATAGGCTCTCTATCTGTTGGTGGTATCAAAGTGTCTTCATGAAACACTGGTGTGTACCCAAGGCCTGTGTGATCTAAGTATGGCTTTTGCCCACCTAGCATCATGTCCAGCATCTTGGTTCCATTCACCATTTTTTCTAAGTCTTTGATGAGAAGTACGTTTGTCTTCTGTGCTTGGTACATGGCAGTCTCAGCCTTCTCCACAAACACAGAAGCATCTGTTTCAAGCTGTTTGCATAACTCACCAAGACTGATATTATCTTTTATCATCTCTTGGAGTTCTTGTTCAAGCTTCTCATTTTTAGAGCGATTCTTCCATGCTCTTGTCATCTTCCTGACAAGCATGGACATCTCTTCTTCATCCAAGTCCTCTTCTGACTCTTCTTCTGTTTCAGATTCTTCAATTACCTTAAGAGCCTTGTTTTTGTTGTGTTTCCTGATAGAGGTGCTCTTGAGAGCCAAAGTCTTTTGGTGTCTAGAGGAGCTTGACTCTTCTTCTGCAGCTAACTCTATCTCATGAGTCTTTAGAGACCCAAGGAGTTCATCTAGACCGAGTTTCTTGAGGTCATTGGCCTCTTGAATAGCTGTCACTTTTGGTCTCCATTTTGGAGTTAGGCTTCTTAGGATTTTCATAACCATTTCTGAGGTTGGATATGTTTTCCAAAGCACTTTAAGTTGATTTATTATATTGAGGAATCTGACTGCTAGGTCATCTATGCTTTTGCCTTGTTCCATTTTGAAGGACTCATACTTATGTACAAGCATAGATATCTTTGTCTCCTTAACCTGACTGGTGCCTTCATGCAATACTTCAAGCCTGTCCCATATCTCCTTTGCTGAATCACAAGACACTATCTTGTTGTATTCTTCTTTGGTTAAAGCACATAGGAGTATGTACTTAGCTTTCTTGTTCATCTGGACCTGCTCCTTCTGTGCAGCTGTCCATGTGAGTTTAGGCCCTGATGAAACTGGATTGTCTCCATTTTCTACAATGTCCCACAAATCCAGGCTATTGAATTGGATGAATAGTGTCATCCTATCCCTCCAATATCCATAGTCACCACCCAGGAACATTGGTGGTCTGCTTGTTGAGGCGCCATCAGCAATGTATGCGTTGTTGGTTGCCATAGGTCCCTTGATCTTTTCCTTGACACTTGTTAGAGTGCTCAACCCCAAGGCCGAGCTCTGATGCCAATTGAAGGTGCTTGTGACGTGAGAAGGGGGATTGAATCACGTCTACTCAAAAACTTTGTTACCTGAAACTTGCAATTCTGATCAAGCTATAAGCTTGTCTAATTATAGAGTGCAGCGGATTAGAGAATGATGCAAGCTTAAGTTTCGAATTAGCTTAGCCTTAGGTGTAAGGCTTGCTTATGTTATAATCACTTTGTGCTTGTAGATTAAGTTAATTGATGTAGCCTTTGAGCTTTGGCTCTAGGTGGCTAAGTTATGTTACTTTAATCAAGTTAGGTGCAAGTGTGTGTGCTCTATGTTATGCGAAAATGCTATGTAAAAGATAAAGGTAGAGAGAGTGCACACAGTAAGTTTTTATACTGGTTCGGCAATGTGCCTACTCCAGTCCTCAAGCTTCACTTGAGAGTTTACTAATCACCACCTCCAAACACTTGAAGGATTTCTGCCTCAGCACACCACTGGGGACTTCTTGCACTTCACACTTGAAGCTACTAACTGCACCTCAGCCTAGAGATGACTTCCTTGCCTTCAACACTGAAGGTCTTTCTACCCTGCCTTGAACCTTCAAGGACTTCTGCCTTCACAACTAGAAGGACTTGTACAAACAGTGAATTGAAGAGATTCTTGTGATTCTAAGAATCAAATAAGAACTTAGATGCAACTAAGTTTTGCTCTTATTTGATCTTCAAAGCTTAACTTGCAAATGCAAGGATATTCAAATTGTTCTTAGCTAAACCTTACAAATTACCCCTTTTGATCTAAATGTATATGAATTCGAGTACAAATAGTTGTTAGGATTTTTGACAGAGTTTCGGCTTTTTTGTTCTTGATTCTCTTGATGTTCTTGTCAAATGATTGGGTATTTATAGGTATCCAAGTCCACTTCCAAATAAGGAAACTTTGAACTTGACTTTAATGCTTAAGCTCATGCTTCCATGCGCCTATGCTTGCTTGAGCTTCCATGCGCCTATGCTTGCTTGAGCTTGAGCTTGAGCTTGCTTAATCTTGAAATTCCTTGGTGTGCTTAGCTTGTTTTACTATCACCAAGCCTAGGTGATTAGCTTTGGTTACTAGGTAGCTTTGCTTACTAGCTTGAGCTTCCCTTGATGTGTTGAGCTTGTATTTTGCTCCACCTAGAGGTTGCTTGTAGTGCAAGAAGCTTCCCTTGGTGTCTTGAGCTTATGCTATGCTCCACCTATAGCTTGCTTGTGGTGCAAGAAGCTTCCCTTGGTGTCTTAAGCTTATGCTATGCTGCACCTATAGCTTGCTTGTGGTGCAAAAAGCTTCCCTTGGTGTCTTGAGCTTATGCTGTGCTCCACCTATAGCTTGCTTGTGGTGCAAGAAGCTTCCCTTGGTGTCTTGAGCTTATGCTATGCTCCACCTATAGCTTGCTTGTGGTGCAAGAAGCTTCCCTTGATGCTTTGAGCTTATGCTATGAGCCTCTAGCTTTAGCTTATGCTATGAGCCTCTAGCTTTAGCTTGTGCTATGCGCCTCTAGGTTGCTTGAGGCTATGCTATGCGCCTCTTGGGTGCTCTTTTGCTTCAAGTGTTTTCTTAATATTTTTAATACCTCATAGGTTAACCTCCTGAAACACTTGATGAAACCATTAGTATTCACAAGCAAAATTCTTATCCAACACTTAAATATTTTTATCATTCAAAACATCTTATGACAATGTAGGGTTCTTGGAGCTAACATTTAGGATCATGTATAAGTTTATGTAAGTATGTTGAGGTTGTTTAGAGTATTTGTGATGGTTTAGGAACTTTTGGAGAGTAATTGAAGGTTTAGAACATGTAAAAACAGTTTCTACTGCTGTTGCTGTCATGTATCAGCATTCCGTCGCTAGCGGCTAGCTCCAGCTCGCTAGCCAGGAATGTGGTTAGGAGCATCGCTAGCGGCCGTAAACAGGCGCTAGCGGTGGGAGGCGGTGAAAGCGGTCGCTAGCGGCCGCCGTAAGCTCGCTAGCGACCAGCTCGATGACAGAACAGAATTTCTGCATCTTCATAATTTTCTTTTAGTCCTTCACCTTTTAAATTTTGCACACAGGTCCCTCCGTCCCCAACATAGTTACCACCCTCTGAAGAAACCTCATTCCATCAGAAACTCATAACCTCCATCCTTCAAACACTCCAAAATCTCTCTTAGAAACTCTATAGCTCCATACACTTAAACCTCATCATCTCTTCACCAAAACTCACCTAAATCAGAAACTAAGACCATACATAGAATCCTTACATCAAATCCATTCATTCTAATCGAATAGAAATCATCTAGGAGCTCTAGAATCTCAATCACCATCATCAAGAGTGAGGAAAGCTTCATAAGAAAGTAGCTTCAAGAAAGACATAGTGGTTCTTGACTATAGAAGGAAAAACTACAAGAGGTAGGGGTTAGGTTTATGTTAGACAATGTATTCTTATGTTCTTCATGCATTAGTTTCGGGTTGAAATGGTTTTATGCATTAAAATGACAACTGAGATGAACCAGTGCTGAGAACAGGATCGAAGCACACGCTAGCGGCCAAGCTACAGCCGCTAGCGAGAGTACACGCGCTAGCGTTCATATCACGGGCGCTAGCAAGTTGCTATACAGCTTTGGGCGCTAGCGGCCACGTGGAGCGCGCTAGCGGCCAAATCGCAGGATTTTCTACAGAATTCCATTTTTCTGATATTTTGGCATTTCTAATAATTTGAATTTCATGATTATATCTTCTATATGTCAGCATAATAAGTATGTACTTATACATCAGTACTAAGTTATCAAAAAGATTTCTTAAATGACTTATGCAAGGAATTTCAAATGAATATTTTTAGGTATTTATGATTGTAATTTTGATGTGAATAATCTGAGATAGATGCGTAAATATATGTGCAGTATGTATATGCTGAATGATAAGGATTATGATAAAATGTCATGTGAAGTGAGAAATGAGTTTATGAGTAACTTTCTCTACAAACGATATTGGCAAGGGAGGTTGGCACCCTCGGTCCCCAATACCATTTTGTAAGAGAAAGTGAATAAACCCCTCTTCCCCACAAATTCCTAGAAGATACTAGAGAGGTATGAGCTCATAGCCTAGGGGATGGTGATGCGGAGGTAGAAAGCAAGAGGGTTGTGCCATTTATAGTAAAGGATCATGACACATGACATAATTAACGTATTATTTGTATTATATTGTATCATAATTATGTATTGAACATTGTTTACATAACAGATGCATGCATTAATATAATTATTAAAGATGCATATAGGTGTGACACTCCGGAAATATATATAATTGCGTTCTTTGAAAATGATATTAATTAAATTATGCATGTATCACTACTTTTAAAATAAACCAGAGTGATCCCTCTATTGAGTCCGTGGAGCTCACCCCAATTCCACCACTATTTGTTTTAGATTCAGATCAAGGCACAGGCACCACTACTAGGTGAGCAAGCTGAAACTAAAAGAGGATTGAAGACTCGGGCACTTGAGAGACTTACATTTTAGAGTCTTATTTCTCGGATATTTTGTATTATCATACTACATATTATCTGACATTTAGTTGAGTTTATAAGAGAATCATAAGTGACTGTACACGCTTATGATATTCCTAGAAACTCTAATACTTTACTAATGTAATATTATTTTAGGTTTTATGTTTACATGTGTAACTGAAGTTATATGTATGAATGGGCCACTTTCATGTATTATTGTATTATGGATATGTGTAATCGTAGTTTCATAGTTGGATATATCAGATTATGTCTCATTCCGTACAAGCCACGATTTAAAACTTGCGCTTTTTACTTTGAAAATTTTACGGCCCTATTTTCCACGTATCCCTATTTTTTGAAAAATTAACTCTGAAACAGAATGATAATTCCGGTAATTAACTCATTATGACTTAAGCATAAGGAGGTAATTATTAGGGTATTACAGTAATCGATTACGAAGTCGTGAAATACGATTCTAGAGTTCCAAAATACGTTTAAAACACTTTTCAATTCATAATACCCCTTTTCTTTTCAAAATCAATTTCATAAATCAACCCTTTCATGAACCCTAATGGGAAAACCAACATCATTCCAAATCTTCATAAATTCATCAATATACATGCAATTACATGACATTTAGAATGCCTAACCCCTACCTCTTGAAGACAATCCTTGTTCTAGACGAAACCCTAGCTTCACGAACGGCCCGACACCAACGATGACCCTTATCTGAGAAAAGCAATCGGTAGAAACGTCCGGCTCGATGAGAGGATTAATAATATGTGATTGTTTTCGGGATTGGGTGAGTATTTGTGGGTATTTCTTGGCGTGGAATGGCTATGGGTATGAGAGTTCTTGAGAGAAAAAGCTATGGAGGTTTAGAGATGAAGAAGAAAGTGTTTCTGAAGTGAGGATTAGGGTTTCTCATGTGGTGTGTAACCCCCTACTAGATAGCCCTTAATGCTTAAGTCGTTTTAGGCTATTTCATAAGGGTTACCTTATGTTATCATGTTTTATTCTTTACTTTAAAATATATATACGCGGAAAATAGGCGGGAGTAAAATTTTCGAAATTTATTTACGATATAAAAATAAGGGCTTTGCGGAATACATAATAGATAAATAAAAAGTCATGCCAACATATAAACTGAATAGTCTATCACATAAATAACTCTCATCAATCAACGAACATAAATGGAATAGATATTAGGCTTTACCCCATAAGCCAAAGACAATGACTTGTGAGACTCCACCATAAATACATATCAAATAAATAGCTGCCGGCTAACATAGGTCCGGAATTAAATAAAATAACACAAACAACTGAAATGAATCCATAACTGAAATTTAAATCAATGTATATAGCCTATAGGTCTATAAGCGGAAAACTGAAAATAAACTAAGGCTGGGCCTGCTCCTCGCTAGCTCCATGGTCCTGCTCTGTCTGCTCCTCTATAATATGTAGGAAAAACATAGGGTGAGCATTGGGAAGTGACTCAGTAGAGGAAGCCACCCCGGGTTTAATTAAGAAATAGGTTAAATATGAATGCATTCAATTCAGGTATTAGTTTAAAAAGAAGTCTTTCCCCGGAACGTCTTACCTAAGTGCGTCTTGTCCATTTTAGTTAAACAGTCAATATGGCATAAATAAATAACGTCTTGGTGTAGTGTACTAGTGCCCTTACACATATACAATGGATAACTCATAAGATAACATAATACATTTAGCCAAACAACTTTATCTTGCATTAATCTTTGGCACTGCCCGCCCTCCTGTACTCCTCCACATCACCGGCCCCTAGGCATGAGCTCATCCTATACTATGTGGAGAGGGGGTACCGTCTTCTTCTACCAATGAGGCTACTCACCAAGGTTGCCATCCCTTGATTTACAACCCCATCAGTATCCAAAGACGGGAGTGTTTTATTATAACTGTAACTTTGTCTTTGCGTCCCTTTTGACGTCTTTGCCGTTATTAATGTCTTAAGGGTATATATACATATATAGCATCAATACATCACATAACAACACGTAAACATACATAATAAATCATGCCAACATATATAAATTATGCACAAATCGTATATAACACTCATATGGGTCGCAGAACACATTAGGGTACACAAAATGGTCAAAACAGTTAATTTTCGTAAAAATCTGCAGCGTTGTAATCGATTACATCGGGAATGTAATAGATTATTGTAATCGATTACAGAGACCCTGTAATCGATTACCAGAATGCCATGTTTACTCGCGATTGGAAATTCTCAGCTCGTAGTCGATTACGAACCCTTGTAATCGATTACGAACGCGAGAAATCAGTTTCTAGGGTTTCAAAAACACAATTTTTATAAGCCAATGGCTAAAACTCAGATCTAGAATCACCCTAATCGGTAGAAAACACAGACACAAAAGAATCAATCGGTGGAACAAGTTTGAAAATACTTTTACATCCATTAAACACTTTCTTTTTGAAATTCAATCGGTAAAAGTAACCCTTTTATGAACCATAATGGGAAAAACGAACATCAAAAATAATATCAACAAACACACATTATTATGCATGAAAATACAGTGAATATTGAATGTCTAGAACCCCTACCTCTCGTAGACCTCCTATGCTATGCGTAGAGACACCCCTTTCCTTCTCACTTTCTCTCTAGCCCTACGAACGGTACAAGAATGGCTTCTTTCAAAAATGGAAATGGTAGAAGTGTTCTATTTGGAGAGAGGATTAAGAATATGTGGTTTGTTTTGTGGTTGGATGAGAGTTGATATGGATTTGGGATTGTGGAAGGGTTATGGTTTTTGAGTTTGAGAGAGAGAGAGTAGAATGGAGGCACAAGGATTGATGGAGGCTGCCAAGAGTGATTTGGAATATTAAAATTAGGTTTTATGAGTGGAGGCTAGGGTAGATATTATATAGAGGTGTTGTGGGTCCCACTCTTGACCTAAAAACGCACTAAAAACTCTAACTGTGCAGTCTGTAATCGATTACACGTACCTGTAATCGATTACAGTCTATAAAAATGCACAGATTCGAAAATTTGTGTAGTGTAATCGATTACCAGCCCGTGCTAATCGATTACTGGGCTGTAAAATTGCCCCAAAACACTTCTAAAACGTCCCAACTCGTGCCATACTCATACATACGTCATTCCTACCCTCATGCATCATTAAAACATTAAAAAACATATAAACTCATACAATTCAAATACATACAACACATAAAGGTTTATGAAGGAGAAACTTATCCACTCCAACTCAATTAAATTTCTAACTAAGGTCAATTACTCTTAATTTCACTTAATTAGAACCTAATAAAAGTCGGGGTGTTACATGGTGGCTCGGTTATATATGCTTTAGAGTCATCGTGGGGCCCGAACAACACTTAAAACGTACTAAAAATGCACTCTGCGCATATCGTAATCGATTACCACGATTATGTAATCGATTATGGTAATTGATGTGTGAGCGTCGCAACTCCCATAAATTTAATTATTTTTAAAACCAAGTTCCCCTAATATAGTTTAGTGGAAACCAGGGTCGTCTCTCACAAGGAATGGCTAAGAGAGCAATACGCAAGACTAGTCGTATGAGGGTTGTCACAAGTTGGGGGTTTTCTTTGGATGCAAGAGAAATAAATTGGAATAATAAAAAGCAGTGGTTTATGAGGTAAAACATTCATTAGGGCATTTATCATTGGCTACAAAAGAATGTATGAGTTGATTAATTACGCCAGAGTTAGATCTAACCCTATTGTTGTGATTCTAAGAGTTGATTGCCTAGAACAAGATTAATCAGTGAGATCTCACCTTTAGTTTCGTTTTCAACAATCTTAAAAGCCAATCACATTAATCTAATTAAAAAGACTAATCAGCCAATTAATTAATCATTACCAATTCCTGATATGCCATGCATCAATTAATCAATTAATACATAAACACATGCCAATGAATTGGCTTAACTCAATCGAGTAAGCCAAGACAAAGGGTTTAACACACAATTTAAGATCTCAAATTATATGCCAAGGTTTGATAATGAAAACTTATGCAAGATTAAGAACAAAGCCTAAAATTACCCCAATGATGTTTACACCCTCATAAACCACCAAGAGACTTAGTTACTCATGGAGGAAATAAAAGGGCAGAAAATAAATTGGAATTAAAAACAAAGATGAAATGAAGAAATTAAATAACTTGAACAATAAAGAGTAAAGTAAAGAAAATAAATGCAAATTGGAAAGATGGAAAAATAAATAACTGAATTAATTAAAAGAAGTAACTTACAAAACCCAAAGGGCTTGACGAATAACGTTGGAAATACAATGGAGGAAGTTAGAGCTAGACTAGGTTAGAAGATGGAATCCTAATGGAGAAAATAAACTCTAACTAAAAAGCCTAGGGTTGAAAGTAAGAAAACTAGGAAAAGAAAAGATATAAAAGTGGTGGTAGGTGAGTGATGTGTTTTCTGATGCATTAGCCTTCTTTAAATAGAGAGAGCAGCCTCCAAACCCTAGCTAATTGGGCCCCCAGCTCGACCTTGCAGATAGGTCTCTGCTGTAACAGAATTGCGGTGCGGCGCTGGGGCGCGTATAGCTCGCTAGGGCGCGAGTGCTGTGCACGTGATGGCTTCTAGTAGAGTTCGCGCGCTGGGGCGTGCTGAGGGCGCTGGGGTGCTCGATGTCAGTCCTGAATTCCAGTGCTCCGCTTCTTGCTCAGTTCCTGATGTCTACTGCTCCAATAATTCCTATGACCTGCACCAAAAATACAAAATACCCAAGATCAAGTGCAAAGGTCATCCTTGAATTGCAAAACATCATAAAACTTATTACTTTAGCCTTTATTTTCATTAAGTCCCAATTAATTCCAAATTGTATTAAATACAATAAAAGGCTAAAATAGAGCAAAGAAATGCACACAATCATCCAAATTAAGGGCATAAAATATTGGCAAAAACCACGTTATCAAATATCCCCACACTTGAACAAATGCATGTCCTCATGCAAAAGCAATGATTCCAAGCATCTCTAAGAGTAAAGAAATGGCTAACACATCTCAACACCTATGTCCTAAGAAAAAAAACAAAATACTACAGATGATGGAAAGTTATTCAAAAGAGCACACCTTGGTCAAAATTATGCAACACCTACAATCATATTACAAGTTGGCATTCAAGGAAATTCATGAGTTAAGAGAATCAGTTCATGTTATGCAAAGCTGGTTGATTGGCCCTCACTAGTGTGTTTTTTCTCTCAATCACTCAGTGTTTTGGCTAAGCACTCAATTGAATAAATCACACAAGTATTGACATTCCATAAATTTGCTATACTCCTAACATTGCAATTCTACAAACATGGTGCATCAAGAGGTCTTTTCAGGGTTGTAACGGGGCTTGGGACAGGTGTGGCATATATGGGAAGTGGACTTAATTCCAAGAAACTAAGACTTCATGGTTCGATTAATCCCAGATGACTTCTATTACTAAAGAAAAGATGGAGAGAGAAGAGATGGAGAGAATAGAAACACCCAAAATCAATAAACCCACAATTTCTTAATTTTAACATTTCCAAGGTTCCCAAATAGTTTCACAGTATTTCCCAGGAACCCAACAACCTTTATTTGCAAAATTCACATATTTTTCTTTGATTTTTCGATTTTTCTTTTTGAATGAATTCCTCATCTCAATTCCTTTGGTAATTGAAATGAGGTGAAAAGAAAATAACAAAAGACCACTTATGTACAAAAGCTACCCTTACAGTTATATGCCCATATCTTACAATTTATTCCACTGCACAATTTAACCCAATTTCCACACAATTAAGACCTTTGCCCAACAATCAAACCATGTCCTCCTAGTTTCTCAGAAGGGATTTTTCATTGTTTTTCTGTCTTTGGCTTGTAATGAGCTTAGTAACAATAAAGGGATAAAGGCTCAAATTGGCTACAAATAATGGGAATTGTGTATAGGTTGGCTATTTGGCTAAGTGGCTTTTAGATGTAAAACAAAATCATGCCTCAATCACACGCAACATGTATAAAACGCAAAACAAGAATCAAGCAAATTCAGGAATAACAAATACAAGTGTGTGTGTGCCCACGGAAAGAAAGTGATCAATTGATGTATTTAATCATAGTAAGGCTCAAATCTCACAGGTAATCCAAACAACCAATCAGAGATAACATAAATAATTCAAACTCATATGGGATACATGCCAACATTTCTGAGTTAAAATCAAAGGGTAAAGCAATTTCAGACCAAAAGGTGCTATAAAGAAAACTACCCAATCATCTACCTAAAAACACATAAAAACAAAAGGAAATAAAAGAAAAGAAAAGAGTTAGGCATGCAAATATTACAAATGCCAATTTTTCTACACCCTCCCCACACTTGAATGAGACACTGTCCCTAGTGTCAGCAGTTAAAAGAACAGAGAAAAGGGTATAGAAAGGACCTACGGAGGACTCAATCGTCCTCTGAACCATCATCATCCTCGTCCTCATCCTCCTCCTCCTCGGCCTCATCGTCCTCATCATCCTCATCGCCGTCGTCTTCCTCGTCCTCATCGACATTAATAGGAGTCTGGGAATGTCCCGGAGCTCCATAACCGGCAGAAAAGCGCTGGTCGATGTAAGACCGGAAATCTCTCTATGCCTCAGCAAATCTCTGGTCATAGTAGCCTTGCATGGCCAGAAACTGCTGATCGTAATAGCTCTGTGCAGCTGCAAACTTCTGGTCCATGTTGACCTCCATCTGGGTCAACTGCGCAGTGATGGAATCTAGAGGATTCCCCGCGGGTTGGCTCTTATTCTGAGCTGCTACATCCTTCGTAGCGAGACCGGTGGCGGTGATGGTGGTGTGTAGCCCTTGCCACTCATCGTCAGCGTACTCAGGCACACCACACTGGATAGCTAAGGAGGTAACCAGAGAAGGGAAAGGAAGGCACCGGTTGGTCTCAATGTGGTGAGCCTGATGCATGGTGCGCTGCAGACGAATGGGCAAGTCCACTCAGTGGCCCTCCATAATGCAGTAGAGATGGAGAGCTTGATCTACGTGGTGAGGTCGGAGATGTGGGAGACTGGATAGATATGGCTGAAGTAGATGCGGGACTGATAGGATGCGAAATTCTGTGTATTCTTTACCTCTACATGTGCATCTTGCATCCTTTATTGCTTTAATAATGGTTCTTTTCACTGTTTGTGCATATTTTCACTTTCTTTGTTTGTGTGGCAAATTTACATCTTTTGATGCACTCTTGGGTAGTGCTTTGTGATTTCAGGAATCTAGGTCGGAGCTACTTCGAGTCTTGGGAGCATTGGAGCGAAGGAGCGGACGTATCAGCAAGTCGGAGAAAGCAACTTAATATTGAAAATGCTGTGTTGGTCGCTAGCCACCACTTTTTGGTCGCTAGCCACCAAGTTCTGACAGCATCAGCAAATTTTGCATAATTTTGCAAATTGGTCCCTCTAGCTTTGTATTAATGAAACTTTTGTAATTTTGCTGAGACACTTTTTACACCTATCTTTAGTTTTAGTTTAAATTATTTTATTTTAGAGACAGAAGCTCTCCCTTCTCTCTAGAATTTCCATTTTCTCTATACTTTACTTTTCCATTTTTGTTCTTTGCACTTTGTTATTACATTACTCTACATTTCTCCAAGTTTAAATATATTTCCATTTTCATTTCCAACATTGTGATTGTTCTTACTTCTTCATTTCATTTCTTCTTTTTAATTATAGTTGAGTAGTTCTCTCATTCTTTGTGTTGGGGAATGTTAAAACCTCATTTTCTCTTGAAACCCACTACTTGAATGTGTTCTTGCTTCTCACTCTCTTGGGTTTTTAAATGCTATTAAAGTTTGCTTGTGTGGATTCATACTTGCTTATTTTGATTATGCCTTGAATGCATTTTGGTTTCTTGATTAAGGGATTAAATTGTGTTTAGGGGTTTTTTGGGTTTATGTGTTGATTAATGCATTGGCTCATTAGTTGAGAGAGTGTGAATAATTCTTGATTAAGAATTAGGGTTTCATGTGCTTAGAATAATTTTACTATTTTGGTTTTGATCAAAGTCAATTTGGTTTAATGATTCTTGAGCATGTGCACATTGCATTCTAAGTGTTTGATAAAATGCCTAAGTGGGTTTAGGATAGGGAAAATGTGATTTTGTGCATAACTCAACACCAAGACTCTTTTTGCATTGTTAATACCTCTTGCTTTCATTGCTTGCATTACTTCTTACACAATCCCAACATTACATATACTATACACACTAGATCAATGATATAAGCCTCCTTGAGAGACGACTTGGGTTGACTAGCTATACTACTATAGTTATTCAATTCAATCCATTTTTGGGAACTTGTTTTTAAATTCTAAATTGATTTGTGAGTTAGAGGAATTAACGACGCCTTTAGCTTACCATCAATTTTTGGCGCCGTTGCCGGGGAGGCTTAAGAGTTGATCATTGTGCGTAGTTTATAGTATTTTCTTTTCTTTGCATATCTATTACTAGTCTATACTTTCACATAAAAAAAAAACACTAAAAAATATAATAATTTTCTGCACTTTTTCTTTTTAGTGCAGAATTTTTCTGTAATATTTAGTTTTTTATGTTGTTTACACCTTCTATGTTATCTATGGATGACTCGGTTGCACCCCAATCCACCGCTAGAACGTTTTGACCCGAAAATTGAAGAACCTTAAGGAACTAAAGGCGTTCTAGAGGGTTGGTGGTGTTGAGGACATAGGAGTGTTAGGTGTAAATATGTTCTAACTCCTTTTTCTTATTTTTTTCTCTTTTGTTATTTTTGTTCTTTGATATTTTTCTTATTTTGAAACTAACATGGATACTAATGCTTATTTTGGTGCCCAAGATTCTTGTTCTTATGGCTATGTAGGGAATGAGAGTATGACATTTGGTGAGGCCCTTCAACAAGAGGTGGACCGAAAAATGGCGGAGATAATGGACATTCTTCATGAGTTAGCCACGACACCTTCTATGGAGTTGGATGTTTCTCATATGATGAACATGGCAATGGGGTTTCCATCTGAGGTATACTACTTCTCTTTTGAGGATAAGGTCAAGTTGGATGAGCTTTTGGAAACATGTAGGAGGCTATATGATGAGTTCTTTCCACCTCCACCACCATACACACAAACCTACACCTCACCACCATACCCACTATCATACACTCAACCATCACCACACCCAAACCCTTACCCACACCCTTCATACAATGATGCTTATCAACAACCATATTATTTGCCACCACCACCCTCTTACCTTGAACCATCTCCATACCCTTATCATGAGCCCACCCTATACCCATACCCAACTGAAAATCCAACCCCACCACCCATAGACCCATCTTCCTCATCCCAACATCTTGCATCTCTTTCTAAGTGTAATGAGGCGGAAGGCTCCACAATGACCCAAATCATAAAGCATCTTAGGGAGCAAAAGCAACGAAATGAAGAGCTCTTGCGCCAACAAGATGAAATGCAAAGGAAGCTTATGCAATTGGAGAATGCTCAAGCCACATCCTCTAGCAACCAAGAGGCATCACTACCCTCATCTCCATCACCATTATCCAACCCACAACCTTCCCCCTCACCCCAATTGTCACATGCACCGCCATCACCACTCTTACCACTACCACATGAGGAGGATTATGCTCTAGAGCAATTGGATTGGACAACTTTGAAGTCCATGGTGGAAGAGCTAGCTGGGGTAGTTGAGGAGCCTCCACCTCCACCTCTATCCTCACTACCCTCTATTCCCTTGGAGGATTGTCCACAATTACATGAGCCTTCACCCATTGAGGTATTCTACGTTTTGGAGCCTCGTGACCCCTTGGATGGTGACATGGGAGTGGATGCCGAGGAAAACTCCGATGATGATGAGATAGTGTACGAGGACCCACCGCCGCTACCATGTGAGGAAAAAGGAACTGGAATTATGGAGAGTTCACCTCTTTGTGTCGAGGCTACTGCAGGAGCTTCTTCATTGGAGGATTTCCCCATGGGGCCATGTGAAGCGGTTTGTGTCGCGGTAATGCCTTCCCTACCCTCGATCGAGTTCATTTTCCTTAGTTCGAGGCCATTCTCCCTCTCTCCCCATGAGTACGCCTTCCTAGAGACGGATGCACAACTCCTAGCCATTTGTGGGGAGTCAACATCTTCTCAACTTGAGGCATCTTGGGAACCAAAGTCTCTTTGCTTTGTCCATGTGAAGGCTTCTTGTGAGGTTCACCATCCCTTCTCACTTGAAGTTGGTTGCTCTTGGGATGCTTGGTCAAAGGGGAGTTCTCACTCCCTAAGGAACAAATTGAGGGCCAAGATGCATGGGTCCGGGGATAAGAAGATGATCATCCTTCGTGGTTCCGTTTGCTTCTTGTGGGATCCCGGCGGAGGTATGGAAAGCACTCCGTGGTGGAAGCTCCTGGACCAATTCAAGCATAAGCCGCCTTGATGTAGTTTCTATCACTCTTTTACTTTATGTTTTGCATTTAAATTCGAAAAAGGATGTTTAGGTAAATTCTCACATGTTGCTATGATAGTTTAGGTTGTTTGGTTGTTTGAATTAGTGACTTGTTCGGTGAGTTTTCTTGTTCCAGTCTTGAGCCAATGGCCAAAATATGAACCCAACATCGTCCCAATCGATAGAAAACAAAGCCATACCATTAACAAACATAAAAATACGTTTATAACGCTTCTCAATTCATAAAACCCCTTTCTTTCTCAAAGCCAATTTCATAAATCAACCCTTTCATGAACCCTAATGGGAAAAACAACTTACAACATTCAAAACCCCATAATTCATCATAATCATGCAATAACATAACGTTTAGAATGCCTAACCCCTACCTCTTGAAGACAATCCTTGTTTTTAGACGGAATCCTAATTTCACGAACGGCCCGACTCCAACGATGACCCTTTTTGGAGAAAAGCAACCGGTAGAAACATCCGACTTGGTGAGAGGATCAATAATATGTAATTATTTTTGGGATTGAGCGAATATTTGTGGGTTTTTCTTAACGTGGAATGGCTATGGCTATGAGGGTTCTTGAGAGAGAAACAATGGAGGCTCTGGGATGAAGAGGGAGAGTGTTTCTGACCAAATGAGCTGGAAAAATAGGGTTTATCTTTTTATATGCTGAGCTATTAGGTTTTAAGAGTCATCGTGGGGCCCACCCGTCACTTAAAACATCCGAAGAACTCATTCTGCGCGCTGTGTAATCGATTACATCGAACTTGTAATCGATCACAGACCTTCGAAAAAGCCCAATACTGAAACTTGACCTGCTGTAATCGATTACCAAGGAGCTGTAATCGATTACTGGGCATGAAAAATGCCCCAAAACACTTCTAAAGTGTCCCAATTCACATACTAACATTCATATACTCATAAAGACTTAATGTAACATCAAAGCACACATAAATACACATAAATACTCATAAAAACACATAGCATGGATACTTTAAACCAGGGGAAACATGTTCACTCAAACCCAATTAAGTTCCAATTAAAGTCGATTACCCTTAATTTCCTTTAATTAGGACCTAATAAAGATCGGGGTGTTACAGAAAGACCTTCTGTGTTGAAGGCAAGGAAGTCATCTCTAGGCTGAGGTGCAGTCAGTCACTTCAAGTGTGAAGTGCAAGAAGTCCCCAGTGGTGTGCTGAGGCAGAAATCCTTCAAGTGTTTGGAGGTGGTGATTAGTAAACTCTCAAGTGAAGCTTGAGGACTGGAGTAGGCACATTGCCGAACCAGTATAAAAACGTACTGTTTGCATTCTCTCTACCTTACTCTTTGCATAGTAATTTCGCATATCACATAGTACACACACTTGGACCTAACTAAGTTAAAGCAACATAAGTTAGCCACATAGAGCCAAAACTCAAAGTCTAGATAAATTAACTTAATCTACAATCACTAAGTTATCAAAACATAAGCAAGCCTTACACCTAAGGCTAAGCTATTCGAAACCTAAACTTGCTACACTCACTAATCTGCTGCACTCTTTAACAAGACAAGCTTATAGCTTGATCAGACTTGCAAGTATCATGTAACAAAGTTTTTTTGAGTAGACGTGATTCAACCCCCCCTTCTCACGTCACAAGCACCTTCATTTTCTACATAAAGTCTGCACCTAGGATGCGTTGGTCGCTAGCCACCAACATCGTCATCGCGCGCCGTGGAAATTATTCTGCCAAAGGCACAATTATTACTTGGTCGCTAGCCACCATGCATCTGGTCGCTAGCCACCACCCATTTTCAAAAAAAGAAAAAAATCGAAAAAAAAGTCTGAAAATGAAAATTTTATGTAGTTTAGGTTCACTTTGTGTGCTCCTTGTCTTTCTTTGTTGCTTTGTAAATGTTGTGCTTGAGACATTCATTATTTTTAGGTGGTTAGGTGTTCCAACACGGCTGCATTTCATTTAGTTTTTAATTCTTGCTTGGTGATTGATCTTAATTTGTATAGATGATTTGTGTTTGGATATGCACCTTGTGAGTTTTGAGCCTTACATTGGGTGGCCACATTACATGCCATGCCATTCTTGATGTGTGTATCTCTTGTGACTTTGTCGTTCTAGGGTTTGCCTTATCTCTTAATTGAGGCTACGTTTCATATGCATTCTTGAGTGTGATAGAGGCACTTTTCTTCTTTAGCTCACGACCATATTGCCCACCCTCTACATTACCATTGCAAGCCCCTTTGAGCCTTATATCTCATTCTTTGATCTTAGCTCACCTTTAGCCTAAAAAGTGAAAATCCATTTTACACGCTACCTTAGGAAAGTGGAGTAGCATTGGTTTTATCATTTTGTGTGCTTGAGTCTAAGTGTGGGGGTTTGTCGTGGACGACAAACTTTTAAGTGTGGGGGAGGGATATCTTGATGTGTTAATGTGAAAAATGGTGTGAATTGTACGTAATTAATATGTAATTGAAAAAAAAATGAAATGAGCAAAGGAAGAAAAGCACACAAAAGCAAAGTAAATTCAAGGTCAAAGACCTCATGGGTGAATGTTTAAAGGTTCAAAGCGAAGAAAAAAAAAAGAATAAAACTCTTGTGCTTATGCTTTTGTGTGCTTAGAATTCCCCCTTGTGTTTGATTGAGACTCACATAACCAATGCTAGTCTAATTTTCTTGGGTCCTTTAGCTCACTTATCCATACATTCCACACCTTAACCTTGGCCTCATTACAACCAAAACAAAGTCCTCTTGATTCTTGGGTGCATTGAATGTTAGTAGTGCAGATCTAGAGGTTTGGCAAACCTACGTCGAATGCTTGGTCTAACAAGAGAATTGAGAGGAAGACCAAGCCACTATACAAGTAAGTTGAGAGCATACACACTTCCCTGAGGTCCTTCCATTTCATCTATGCATTTTAAGGGATTTCTGCTTGGCTTGTGATGTTGTGCCTCTTCATGTTGAAATGCTTTGTTGTTGGAATTTCTTGCTGCTTTACTTGTTTTCTTGGTCTTAAGCCAGAACACTTTTGAGCATTCTTTGAAAGTCATGTAGCACCTTGTTTCTTTTGTTTTGATTTCTTAGCTTTAGTATCTCTTGCATGAGGACATGCAAGTGGCAAGTGTGGGGGTATTTGATACGATGAGAAATTCTGTGTATTCTTTACCTTTACATGTGCATCTTGCATCCTTTATTGCTTTAATAATGGTTCTTTTCACTGTTTGTGCATATTTTCACTTTCTTGGTTTGTGTGGCAAATTTACATCTTTTTGAGGCTTGTTAGTGGCACCTTGGTCTTGTTATCTTTTGATGCACTCTTGGGTAGTGCTTTGTGATTTCAGGAATCTAGGTCGGAGCTACTTCGAGTCTTGGGAGCATTGGAGCGAAGGAGCGGATGTATCGGCAAGTCGGAGAAAGCAACTTAATATTGAAAATGTTGTGTTGGTCGCTAGCCACCAAGTCCTGACAGCATCAGCAAATTTTGTATAATTTTGCAAATTGGTCCCTCTAGCTTAGTATTAATGAAACTTTTGTAATTTTGCTGAGACACATTTTACACTTATCTTTAGTTTTAGTTTAGATTATTTTATTTTAGAGAGAGAAGCTCTCCCTTCTCTCTAGAATTTCCATTTTCTCTATACTTTACTTTTCCATTTTTGTTCTTTGCACTTTGTTATTACATCACACTACATTTCTCCAAGTTTAAACATATTTCCATTTTCATTTCCAACATTGTGATTGTTCTTACTTCTTCATTTCATTTCTTCTTTTTAATTATGGTTGAGTAGTTCTCTCATTCTTGGTGTTGGGGAATGTCAAAACCTCATTTTCTCTTGAAACCCACTACTTGAATGTGTTCTTGCTTCTCACTCTCTTGGGTTTTTAAATGCTATTAAAGTTTGCTTGTGTGGATTCATACTTGCTTATTTTGATTATGCCTTGAATGCATTTTGGTTTCTTGATTAAGGGATTAAATTGTGTTTAGGGGTTTTTTGGGTTTATGTGTTGATTAATGCATTGGCTCATTAGTTGAGAGAGTGTGAATAATTCTTGATTAAGAATTAAGGTTTCATGTGCTTAGAATAATTTTACTATTTTGGTTTTGATCAATGTCAATTTGGTTTAATGATTCTTGAGCATGTGCACATTGCATTCTAAGTGTTTGATAAAACGCCTAAGTGGGTTTAGGATAGGGAAAATGTGATTTTGTGCATAACTCAACACCAAGACTCTTTTTGCATTGTTAATACCTCTTGCTTTCATTGCTTGCATTACTTCTTACACAATCCCAACATTACATATACTATACACACTAGATCAATGATATAAGCCTCCTTGAGAGACGACTTGGGTTGACTAGCTATACTACTATAGTTATTCAATTCAATCCCTTTTTGGGAACTTGTTTTTAAATTCTAAATTGAATTGTGAGTTAGAGGAATTAACGACGCCTCTAGCTTACCATCAGGGACCACGCTCTGGTCTCTAGGTTGAGCGTGTAGTTCTTCAGCGTGCTGATAGGGCTTCGGCAAGTGCACCGAATCGTACAAGTAATAAAGTCCACGGTGAGTGGGTATCGTTCCCACGAGGATTAAAGAACTGAGCAAAAATTTCGTGATGTGAGTTTCTAATTAGACGAATCGAATTACGAGTGATGAATGGATTGAAATCATAAATTCAAAAGAGTATTAAAAGTAAAAGACAGTAAACTATTTATGAAAAATCAAAGGATGCGAGGTTAGGGAATCGGGTTCACGTATCTTCTGAAATAATTAAAACAATTGCTCGCCTTCAAATTCTAAAACTTTAATTCAATGAACGAATCTTAAATTGTCAATTCCAATTCCTTGGTAATTTAACACTTTTTCTACAAACAATCAGTCAATCCCTTGATCAAATCGTTTCACAGAAAAGAAAATATGTTTGATTCAAAGTTCATAAAAATCTTGACTCTATTCCTAGATATCAATCTTTCCGGCAATTTCCCTTGAGCTAATTCACACACTTATTTTCCCAAATAAACGTATGAATCCTAGATAAGTTGAAAAGCGATTTCCCAATCTTCAGAACAACACAATACAAATAAGGTAGTTACCTGAATCGAAGAAGTAGAATTCAAAGGTTTGCAATCATCGGATTAAGTCATAGTGATACGATTCCCCTATCCCTAACAAGGAATTAGTTGCTCATAATCAAAGTAAACAAAACAAAGAAATTGATAGAAAGCAGGTTAAAGAACGAATAACTCATTGTATTGAAAAACAGAGTAAAAACAGAGTACTGGAATGAAAAACAAACTGCTGCTGAAAAATAAGGATTCAAGATGAGCGATCAGATCATCGATACTCAAAAGCCCCCTATTCTAGTCCTATATATAATCAGATAGACCTAGAATTTAAATTGAATACAGAGGGATTTCGTTTAAAAATAACTAATAGAGTGTAATATCCAAACAGATTTAATCCTGAATTATACATGCTCTGTTTCCATTTTTATCCGGACGCAAGGCGTAGAGTGGACGCGAGGCGCTGCATGGATGGCTTCTTCAGGGCGCAACGCGTGCGAGATGCGCAAGGCGCCAGCCAGTGGAGGGCTCACGGGTGCAACGCGCTAGCAGGGCGCAAGGCGTAGGCTTCCTGGGCGCACGGCTGGTAGAGGGTGCAAGGCGCCTCGGCAGGGAGCTCTTGGGCGCGGGGCGCCAGACTTCTGGGCGCAGGGCTGCTGGAGGGCGCAAGGCGCCTCGGCAGGGAGCTCTTGGGCGCGGGGCGCCAGACTTCTGGGCGCAGGGCGCCATATGGGCGCGACGCGCTAGCTTCTCTCGCAGATTTTCATTTCATTCTGAGTTTGAGGCGTTGCGCGTGAGTGAGGCGCCCAGCGTCTCAAATTGGGCTCTTTCAGATGCATTCCAGCTGCTATTCATTTATCAATTACTTGCTTAAATCCTGAAATTAACACCAAAATAATACGAAAAGCGTAATATAACCCAGGAAAATCCAATTTATTCTAGAAACACTTAAATTACTCTAAAAACACACTGAATTTAACTAAACAAACACAATTTCTTAGAATTTAAACTACAAAATTACATAAAGATGCCAGGGCATCACAACACCAAACTTAAGGTGTTGCTTGTCCCCAAGCAACCAAAACAATACTAAAATAAACCAGTAAAAATAAAGTAACAAAGTAGTGGAATCAAAGAACAATTATTTTGAAACATCACACTTTTTTTCAGGTTAACTAGAAACTGTATGATTCATGCAACTATACACCCTTTTCTACCAATTCTGCATTACATTGAGTAACATTAGACTTGACAATCAAGATTAAAATCCGGATCAAATTATAAGAATTTTTTCACAGCTCCTGAACACCAAACTTAGTGTTTGGCCCTAGTTCCATAGATGTAATGCAATGCCTTTCAAAATATTTAACCTTTGAAATGAATCAATTTACCACAAACAGGGGTAAGACACTTGCAAATTTTTTTAATCACACTTGCACTTTTTGCACATAATTTTTGACTCTAAATGCTTTGTCTCGGGGCAACCTTTTAAAGTAAGCTTTCGACCAACGTTCCCGGTCCAGTTGGCCCAAGACGCTAGGTGGTGAAGCACCCCTCGGATCTACTTGCCCAAGTCTCTCCCTGACACAAAAACACCACAAGCACATAACTAGGTTCTAATGATTTTTAATAGAGATATACCCTAGTCATTGGTGCTCAGAGCCTTGGATGTTTATGCTTCATTTCATTTGGAACCTTTATGCATCATCTTTTATATCAAGGCTCACCCCCTCCTTAATTCAATTTCCAAATGATTCAATCAATTCACAAACAATATTGGCATCACACTGCATTCACATGCACAGGGACTCACACCAAACTTGGTTAGTTAGAATTAGTCCAAAAACTCTTATAATAATTCTCTAGAAATCAATCCTAATCATCTCCTCAATTTGCATAAATAATAATTAACCACACAACCATTCAAGGTGCATAGACATGTATTCACACAGTTTATGAATCAACCAAGACGAATTCAAACACAGTCTCATGCAAATTTATCCATCAATTCCACCACCATGCACTTAAATAAACGACAAAGAAATCGAAAGACATGACAATTAAAAACTAAAAAAAAAATAAATAGAGAGGATAGAAAACTTCCCTGGGTTGGGTTGCCTCCCAACAAGCGCTTCTTTAACGTCACTAGCTTGACGTATGGATGCCAACTTAAGGTGGGTCATATGATTCTTGTTGATCAATCCCTCCTCCAGCATGGTGCTTTAGGTTGTGCTCCTTCATGCTCACATTTTTCTCAGATTCAACCTTAGCCTTCTTGACATCTTTGAATGGTGGCGCATAGACTCCATTGTTAGCATTTGTTAACAAGAACTCCTCATCAAACCACTGTTCGATCTTTTCATCATCAAAGGGGGGAGGAAAACCATCCCTCCTCAACTCCTCATTCATCTTGAAGTACTCCACACACATTTGCCATCCTTCAATGATTGCATTCTTCAGTGTTTGAGGTGAGGGTTTCAACTCCAACCCACATTGCTTTTTCTTCTTAACCTCTGTTGTAGCCACAACTTTTTCCTTCACAATAGCAATCTGTTTCAAAGGTGGTGGATTGTCAAGGGTGTTCACATTAAGCATTGAATTCTTGGATTCTTGAATTGCAATGGGGTTCACTTCTATTTTCAACACATCGTCCTTTTTTACTTGAGTTTTCATACCCCTTGACATGCAGAAAGTTACCTTTTCATCATGCACCCTTAATGTCAACTCACCTTTTTGAACATCAATCAATGCTCGCCCAGTAGCTAAGAATGGCCTTCCAAGAATGATTGGGACATCTTCACTTTCATCCATCTCAAGGACAACAAAATCAGCAGGAAGAAAGAATTTGTCCACCTTAATAAGCACATTTTCCACAACCCCATATGGAAACTTGACAGATCTATCAGCAAATTGTAGGGAAATCATGGTGGGCTTCACATTCTTTATCCCTAACTTCTTCATCATAGAGAGAAGCATCAAGTTGATGCTTGCCCCTAGATCACACAGTGCTTTTTTTATTTTAACATTACCAATTGCACAAGGAATATGATAGCTACCTGGATCCTTTAGCTTTGGTGGCATTTTGCTTTGAATGATAGCACTGCACTCCTCATTGAATACCACTGTTTCATCTTCTCGGAGTGATCTCTTTCTTGACAACAACTCCTTCATAAACTTGGCATAGCTAGGCATTTGTTCCAAAGCTTCAGCAAAAGGAATATTGATTTGGAGTTTTTTGAATACCTCTAAGAATTTGGAGAGATGCTTGTCTTGAGTTTTCTCTTGAATTCTTTGAGGGTAAGGTAGTCTTGGCTTGTAAGGAGCAACCTCTTTCTTGGGTGGCTCACTAGCTTGCTTTGCCACTTGTTCATTGACTTTTCAGTGAGCTTTTGTTGGAAATTCTCCACTTTTGTTGGTGCCTCCACTTGAGATTGCACTTCAATGCTTCTGCCACTTCTTAAATTGATTGCATGCATTGCTCCTTCGGGTTTTGGTTCTGTATCACTAGGGAAGTGATCCCAAGGGCCTTTCAGAGAGTTGCTTAGCTATTTGCCCCACTTGTTACCTCTAAAATTTCTGATAGAAGCCTCATGATTTTTAAACTTGCTCTTGTCTCTTGCATGAAGCTTGAAGTTTGTTGCACAAACATAGAGGTAGATTGAGTGAGCTTTTCCATGGCAATCTCCAATGAAGATGGTTTAGGGGGGTCTTGTGGAGGAATGAATGGAGCTTGCTGTTGAGTTGGGGTATTGAATTGTTTTTGCCCTTGATTACCCCAACAAAAGTTAGGATGATTCCTCCACCCAGGATTGTAAGTTTTAGGATATGGATCATTTTGTTGTCTTGGAGGGTTCCCAATGTAGTTCACTTGCTCAGGTAAAGTTTCTTTGAAAAGATCACAGTCTTCATTTTTATGGGCTCCCCCACAAAGCTCACAAGATGAACTTGGAGATCCTACTGCAGCAACTTGCATTTGTCCCATTTGCTTTGTGATTGCAGCTAGTTGTTGAGACATCAACTTATTTTGTGCCAACAGAGTATCCAATGTGTCCAACTCCATCACACCTCTTCTCATAGGCCTCTCATTAGAACTCATGAAATTGCTTTCAGCCATAGTCTCAATTAATTCAATAGCTTCTTCAGGAGTCTTTCTATGAAGAGATCCTCCAGCACTTGCATTAATCATGACTCTTGAACTTTGAGAAACTCCATCATAGAATGTTTGAATTTGTAGCCAGTCAGGGATTGCATGGTGTGGACATTTTCTGAGCATCTCCTTGTATCTTTCCCATGCTTCATAGAGTGATTCTCCCTCCTTTTGAGCAAATGAGTTGATGTCATTCCTTAGCTTTGCTAGCTTCTGTGGAGGGAAATACTTAGCTAGAAATTTGCTAACTAAGTCATCCCATGTACTGATGCTTTCCGGTGGCTGTGATTGCAACCATAGTTTAGCTCTATCCCTCAGAGAAAAAGGGAAGAGTCTCAACTTAATTGCATCTGAACTCACACCATTGCTTTTGATTGTATCACATAACTGGAGGAAAGTAGCTAAGTGAACATTAGGATCATCCAGAGCTCCTCCACTGAATTGTTCTTGTTGCACCAATTGAATGAGTGAAGGTTTGAGCTCAAAGTTATTTGCTTGCACTGGTGGCGGGACAATACTACTCCCACACCCATTAGTGGTAGGTGTGGCATAATCTCCCAGCGTTCTTCTCGGTCCATGACCTTCTTCTTCTGCCATCTCTGCTCTTTTCTTTGCTTGTCTCAGCTTCCTCAAGGTCCTTTCAATTTCAGGATCGAAATATAACTCCGTTCGTTCTATTTTTGCATGCAAAACAAACACCAAACTGAATAAAAGTGAGGTCTAGAACTTCCCAACGTCACAGTGAAGGGAGTACTAGAGTAAAATTAAAAAAAATATCTAATTTAGAAATCACACGATTACTCTAATTGTCAGTTTCAATTAATCCCCGGCAACGGCGCCAAAAACTTGATAGGGCTTCGGCAAGTGCACCGAATCGTACAAGTAATAAAGTCCACGGTGAGTGGGTATCGTTCCCACGAGGATTAAAGAACAGAGCAAAAATTTCGTGATGTGAGTTTCTAATTAGACGAATCGAATTACGAGTGATGAATGGATTGAAATCATAAATTCAAAAGAGTATTAAAAGTAAAAGACAGTAAACTATTTATGAAAAATCAAAGGATGCGAGGTTAGGGAATCGGGTTCACGTATCTTCTGAAATAATTAAAACAATTGCTCGCCTTCAAATTCTAAAACTTTAATTCAATGAACGAATCTTAAATTGTCAATTCCAATTCCTTGGTAATTTAACACTTTTTCTACAAACAATCAGTCAATCCCTTGATCAAATCGTTTCACAGAAAAGAAAATATGTTTGATTCAAAGTTCATAAAAATCTTGACTCTATTCCTAGATATCAATCTTTCCGGCAATTTCCCTTGAGCTAATTCACACACTTATTTTCCCAAATAAACGTATGAATCCTAGATAAGTTGAAAAGCGATTTCCCAATCTTCAAAACAACACAATACAAATAAGGTAGTTACCTGAATCGAAGAAGTAGAATTCAAAGGTTTGCAATCATCGGATTAAGTCATAGTGATACGATTCCCCTATCCCTAACAAGGAATTAGTTGCTCATAATCAAAGTAAACAAAACAAAGAAATTGATAGAAAGCAGGTTAAAGAACGAATAACTCATTGTATTGAAAAACAGAGTAAAAACAGAGTACTGGAATGAAAAACAAATTGCTGCTGAAAAATAAGGATTCAAGATGAGCGATCAGATCATCGATACTCAAAAGCCCCCTATTCTAGTCCTATATATAATCAGATAGACCTAGAATTTAAATTGAATACAGAGGGATTTCGTTTAAAAATAACTAATAGAGTGTAATATCCAAACAGATTTAATCCTGAATTATACATGCTCTGTTTCCATTTTTATCCGGACGCAAGGCGTAGAGTGGACGCGAGGCGCTGCATGGATGGCTTCTTCAGGGCGCAACGCGTGCGAGATGCGCAAGGCGCCAGCCAGTGGAGTGCTCATGGGCGCAACGCGCTAGCAGGGCGCAAGGCGTAGGCTTCCTGGGCGCACGGCTGGTAGAGGGCGCAAGGCGCCTCGGCAGGGAGCTCTTGGGCGCGGGGCGCCAGACTGCTGGGCGCAGGGCTGCTGGAGGGCGCAAGGCGCCTCGGCAGGGAGCTCTTGGGCGCGGGGCGCCAGACTTCTGGGCGCAGGGCGCCATATGGGCGCGACGCGCTAGCTTCTCTCGCAGATTTTCATTTCATTCTGAGTTTGAGGCGCTGCGCGTGAGTGAGGCGCCCAGCGTCTCAAATTGGGCTCTTTCAGATGCATTCCAGCTGCTATTCATTTATCAATTACTTGCTTAAATCCTGAAATTAACACCAAAATAATACCAAAAGCATAATATAACCCAGGAAAATCCAATTTATTCTAGAAACACTTAAATTACTCTAAAAACACACTGAATTTAACTAAACAAACACAATTTCTTAGAATTTAAACTACAAAATTACATAAAGATGCCAGGGCATCACGTGCGGGGGAGCATATTGGTCCCCAGTGTCCAGCTACAACCCGGAAGGCAGAGGCGATTCTTGATCACCTCCAAACCCGTGTCGACCATAGTCTGAATGGCATCTGGCTCCCCGAACGCATAGTCGGGCTCCGGGGCGATCTGAATATGAGTGGCTATGCTCGCCACGTCGACCGGAATGAATTTGCCCCGGAGGAACACCTCAGTGGCGGTGCGGTCGTGGAAGTTGGCGTAGAACTCCCGCACCCAGGTGATGTTCGCTCTGACGGGGGCACTGAGAAGATAGTGGGCCCACCCCCGCCTCTCAATCTCCGCGTTGACCATGTTGAGCCGTCCTTGGCCCTCATCGTGGAACTAGTACCCCAACTCAAAGAGGGGTTTCCTCTTATGAATGGTGGCGTGGAAGGACAACTCGGCGGTGACATCCATGAATCGTGCTGGGTCGTGAGGCTGATCATAGGAGTGATCATCCTCTTCGGTGGTGCGCACTCTCTTCCCCTTACCGCCTCTGGTTCGTGGTGCCATTCCTGCAGAGATAGAATCAAGACAATTGAGCTCCCAAGCAGTCATAGTAATTATTGGCTATTTCTTTTCTTGTCATGCCATTATTGGATGCAAATAGAAAAAAAAAAGACATAGCAGTGAAATGAAAACAAGAGACATCAGGCAGCAAGTAATTAGAACAGATTTGGCCAATTTCTGCAGCAGGTCGGTGCTAGGGCGCGGAGGGCGCGCTGGAGCGCACGACCTGCAACGGAACGGAGACGCCTCGCGCTCGAGCGCGTATAGCGCGTCGGAGCGCACGAGGGATCTAGTGACAGAACAGAACAGCGCCGAACATTGCCAAAAACGGTTCCAACTCAAGATTTTTCACTACAACAATCGATTAAAGCATATATCATACAAAACTAACCGATTAAAATCACACAAAAACAACCAAAAACACATTAATCATCTTCCAATCACCCAAAATCGGGTTTTCTATCAAAAATAGAGAAAATAGTGATTGTTAAAACAATGTACCTTGATAGAATGTAATGTTAGGACGAGATGAACAAATGTATGGAGGATTTTGAGAGCAAATGTGTGAAAAATGATGAAAGAGGGAGAGGGAGTTGTGGCTGTGCTAGAGCTGTGAGGGGGAATGAAAATGGTCGAATGGTCTGCGATTTGGGGATTTAGGGTTTTTGAAGAAACCCTTGCGCGCTAGAGCGCGCAACCCAAACGCTGCGTTTCATTAAACGATGTGCGCGCGCTGGGGCGCGCAAGTGGCGCTAGGGCGCAGCTTCCTGATGCAGAACAAGTATTTTTACTACTATAATCCTAAAATGCATGAAACTATCCTAATTAATCTAAATGCATGCAAAAATTAAAGATGCAAATAATAAAATATGAATATAAAATTCGGAAAAATAAAATACGGGAAATAAAATACTGAAATCGAAATATGGAAATTAAAAATACTGAAAAATAAAAAAAACCGGTGGGTTGTCTCCCACGAAGCACTTTGCTTTAACGTCCCTAAGTTGGACGGTCGACCGTTTCAAGGCTACTTTGGTCCAGGATTGTCAGCACCAGCTGCTCCGGTCATGATATGGATGACACTCACATTCCCCTTAGGATTAGGAAATGTCTGAGATGGGATTTGTGAGGTGCCAGCTTGTTCATAGGCTTGCCTGGCCGGATTTCCCTTCATTTGGTTGACCTCATTCTGCAAGCTCAGCATCATCTTTTGTTGCTCCATGATTAGTTTCATCACATCACCGAGAGTTGGCTCATTTGGATTCGTAGGTGCAGGTAGAGCCAATTGTTGTGGTGGTGGAGGTAGGGCCATTGGGGCCTGGTATGGAGCCTGGGGTTGCCTTTGATGAGGAGGTTGGTACCGAACCTGCTGAGGTTGCTGGACTTGTTGTGGCTGTGGATTGTTATTCCACCTCAGGTTCGGGTGATTCCTCCAACTTGGGTTGTAGGTATTCCCTGTAGGTTGATTTTGTGGCAGAAACTGAGGCTTTCCCAGAAAGGTGTTTGCAGCTGCCACCATCGTTGCCTCTTCTTGAAGGTGTGGGCATTGGTCGGTTGCATGGGAGTCCAATGAACATATCCCGCACACCATAGCTTGGCTTGAGGTTCCCGGTTTGGCTTGGTTGATGGCCAATTGCTTCATGAATGTTGCAATCTCATCCAGCTTCTGGTGTAGGCCACCACTCTCCTGTTGAGCTACCTCATTCACCCCTTTGGTCACGGCAGTTGCCCTTGTGCCAAACTGCTGTGAGTTCAGAGCCATGTTCTCGAATAGGATTCTTGCATCTGCCGGAGTCTTGTCCATCAGAGCACCACCACTAGTGGCATCAATCATGCAACGATCCATTCCCGCCAGACCCTCATAGTAATACTTGATCAATAGTTGTTCGGAGATGTGATGGGTTGGACAACTTGCCACTAGTTTATTGAATCTCTCCCAGTACTCATGGAGGGACTCACCTTGGAGTTGGCGGATGCCACTAATGTCCTTCCTTATGGCAGCTGCCCTTGAGGCTGGGAAGAATTTCTCCAAAAGATCTTCTTCATGCCAATCCATGTGGTGACAGCTGTAAGCTCCAGCACCCTTCCAAGAAGTGCTAATGATTGGAAATCATTAAAGACTTGGTTTTGAGTGATAACAAATTAATACAAAGAAAATATTTTGTTAGAATAATTTAATGGGTGTTGATATGTGCAGTAAGAAAGCTATTTGATATAGCTAAAGCCATACGAAAGTTGGGATAACAAGCACCCAAAGCACATGGTTCTGGAAGAGCAAAATGAAGAAGAACAAAGCCTCTCAGAAGGATGTTCACTCAGAAGGATTCCTCTCAGAAGGCACCCTCACTCAGAAGATATGAGAATCTTCTGAAGAGAGCACTTCCAGAAGAATGGAGAAAGCTGCAATATCAGAACACTTCAAGAATAGGTTTCTGGAAGCTAAGAAGTTCAAGTTTCTGATAAAGAAATTGTTCATAAACCGAGAAGATATCAAGACCACGAAGACTTCTCGAAAGCATCCTCCAAGAAGCCAAGAAAGTCTTCTAAGAAGACTAGAAAGTTTCTGAGAAAGCCGAGCTCCAGAAAGCAGTCCCATAAGACAAAATGGAAGCATCGGATTCTGATAAGAATGATTCAGAAAGCACTTAAGGAAATCAAGATCTATATTAAAGTACTTTATGAGGCAGCATAAGAGACTTTCTGAGTAAGTATCAGAAGATACACCTTCAGGAGAAAGTTCAGAAAGCCAGCATCTGAGAAGCTCTTAGAAGCTGTGAGCTTATGAGAAAGCTGTCCAAGAAGTTCCTTCAAGAAGCTGAGGAAAATCTACATCTAAGGAGTCACCCTCTGGATCTAATCAAGGCATCTTGAATGAGAAGATACATCATTAAGGAAAGAAGAAATTCTTTCAGGAACTTCTCATTGGGATAGTCAAGACACATCAAGAAGATGCATCAGCCTTCTCATGAAGTGCTGACTTGGTTATGAGAAAGCAGTTTTCTCAGAAGGCTGAATAGAATTTGCGGAAGCACAAATTCTCAGAAAGCAGTCCTCTCAGAAAGCTCTCAGAAGGCAGTACTCTCGGAAAGCTCTCAGAAGACTCTCAGAAGGTAGTCTCTCAGAAGGACATATCAAAAAGTCTTGGGAACTGTGCACAACGGCTATAATCTGGAAAAGGCTATAAATAAGCTCCCAACAAGACACAAAGTGAGCTTGCACGTTGCTGCAATGCTGCCAAATTTCCTAGTGATGTTAGAACATTAATTCAACTTTATAACACATCACTAACAACATCTAGGGTCACTCTAAGGAATCAAATCAAATATTTTCAACTCATATTCCTTGAGAAACCCGAGATTCTGTAGAAGAGAAATTTTCTCTCAAACGAAAATTTCTTGAAATCTTCTATTCTTATTCTTTCATTAGATAACATCCTTGTTGTTGCAAGCTTTGAATAGGAGTTGTTTAAGGATATCCTTTGTTCATTCAAAGTCCTTAAGCATTTGTTTGTAAGTGCTTTAAGCACACCTCTTTCAAACACAAATCTGAATTTATTTGTAAAAGTCTCACTCATGTGGAGTTGAGCAATCAGAGCCTGAAGAGGCTAAGAAAAAAATACTTGTAAAAGTCTCATGGTAAATGAGCAAGTAGCCTGAAGAGGCCAATCAAAGAATACTAGTCTTGCTCATTGTGTTGAGTTAAGCAAGAGAAGCCAGAAGTGGCTTGATGAAAGAATATTAATCTCTTACTTGTAAGAGTGGAGTGAAAAGTCCTTAGTTTAATCTAAGGCAATGTAAATCCTTTTCTAGTGTGAAAAGGTGGCTTAGCCTGAGAAGGCTTGAGGAAAGAATATCGAAAGCTTAGCCTGAGAAGGCTTGAGGAAAGAATATCTATGCTTAGCCTGGAAAGGCTTGTGGAAAGAATATTCACTGCAAAGCCTGAAGAGGCTAGAAGAAAGAATACTTGAGAGAGCCTGAGAAGACTTGATAATATCTGTAACTTTGAAGAAAGTTAGTGGAACTCAAACAATTGTTTGAGAACTGGATGTAGGCATCATTGGCCGAACCAGTATAAAATTGTGTTCACTTTCTATACTTCTCTCTGAACTTTATTGCTAGTTTAATTTCTAGTTGCTTAATCTTTATCTTAATTCACACTCTATATAAAGTATAAGATGCATGATATTAACTAGCTTTTTCTATCAGAAAATTACATCAGAGAGAAAGACAACTTTTGAAGTGAAAACGTGCAAGAACATAATGAGTTCTTAGAGCAGATTTTCTATAAACCAGTCATCGTAATTCTTCATATACAGATTCGTTAACCATTGGATCGAGCTGAAAATTTATGAGAATGTTAAGGACACATAGTTCTAACAGTTGAACGGTTGGATCGTTGATTCGATGACTGGGGTGAGAGATATTAATAACGTAATGAACCAGTACAAATTATGCTCATTCCAGAAAGTAATATCAGAAACTTCGTATGAGGGTTCTAAGGCTCTATGACCATTTCTCTTTGAACAAGAATGTGTTTCTGAAGTTTATAGTATATTATTATGTGCGTAGATATTATCTTGAATAAGTTCCTAATTCTTCATATTAGATAACTTATCTAGAAAGTATCTCTATACATGGTTTCTAGTTGCTACAACTATGTTAATATCTCATGTATATCTTGAATATATTATCATGTTAATATAGTTATTATTATACTAACTCTCTTTCATTATAACTACAAGTATTTACACTTGATAGTTATAATCTACAAGTTTCAGAAATCACCAAGAAGGTTGATCTTCTCAGAAAGCAAAGTTTCTGAGAAACTTTACTTTCTCAAAAGGACTCTCCGCTGCGACTCAGAGGGATACCCTTCTGAGAAGTGTTTTTGAAAGAAAAAGTTTTAGAAGAGTATTTTGAAAATCTAAGCACGATTCAACCCCCCTTCTCGTGCTAACACACACCTTCAACAGCTCCATTTGGCAGGTTCAAGAACCATTGCTTCGCTTGACCGTCCAGAGAGAACGGAAAAGCCCGAAGCTTCACATGTTCTTCATTGACTCCTCTCGGCTTGAGAGTCTCACACACCACATGGAATTCTTTCAGGTGCTGGTGTGGATCCTCTTTGGCCAATCGGTGAAATTTAGGAAGCAAATGGAGAATAGCTCCCTTGAGCTCGAACTCAGTGTCCAACCTTGGGTAGGTAATCCCCAAAGGTTGTTGACTGAGGTCAGGAGCTGCAAGTTCCTTCAAGGTAGGCTGATAGTCTGCCATGATCGAATTTGGACCTGAAACACTTACAGACAAATCAGAAAGTTCAGGACCAGTGAAAAGTAGCATTTCAAACGGTGGATCTTCCGGTTGCCCTTGAGACTCACTAAACCCTCTCCTAGCTTGCCTTATTTTCCTCAAAGTGTTTTCAAATTCAGGATCGAAAACAGCAAGTTAGGGATCCGGTTGAGATCGAGTCATGCAAAACTGCAACTTTGCAGTCGCAGTCGTGCGCTGGGGCGCTGTACAGGCGCTGGAGCGCGTATGACAGCAGCAGACTCAGCTGTTCTTGGAACAACGAGTCTGGGAAGAACAAATAAAAACACAAAAACGAAAATAAAAAGAAAAATAAAAGGAAAATCTTTTTGTTGTTTTTATTTTTGAAAGAAACTAAGAAAAGAAAAGAAAACGGTTATGTACACTATGCACAAATCACACAACTAGTGATTACTTTCATCGCCATTCCCCGGCAACGGCGCCAAAAATTTGATGGGTGAGCGTCGCAACTCCCATAAATTTAATTATTTTTAAAACCAAGTTCCCCTAATATAGTTTAGTGGAAACCAGGGTCGTCTCTCACAAGGAATGGCTAAGAGAGCAATATGCAAGACTAGTCGTATGAGGGTTGTCACAAGTTGGGGGTTTTTGTTTGGATGCAAGAGAAATAAATTGGAATAATAAAAAGCAGTGGTTTATGAGGTAAAACATTCATTAGGGAATTTATCATTGGCTACAAAAGAATGCATGAGTTGATTAATTACGCCAGAGTTAGATCTAACCCTATTGTTGTGATTCTAAGAGTTGATTGCCTAGAACAAGATTAATCAAGGAGATCTCACCTTTACTTTCGTTTTCAACAATCTTAAAAGCCAATCACATTAATCTAATTAAAAAGACTAATCAGCCAATTAATTAATCATTACCAATTCCTGATATGTCATGCATCAATTAATCAATTAATACATAAACACATGCCAATGAATTTTGGCTTAACTCAATCGAGTAAGCCAAGACAAAGGGTTTAACACACAATTTAAGATCTCAAATTATATGCCAAGGTTTTATAATGAAAACTTATGCAAGATTAAGAACAAAGCCTCAAATTACCCCCATGATGTTTACACCCTCATAAACCACCAAGAGACTTAGTTACTCATGGAGGAAATAAAAGGGCAGAAAATAAATTGGAATTAAAAACAAAGAT
This sequence comes from Aeschynomene evenia, assembly GCA_013621005.1. Taxonomy (NCBI): domain Eukaryota; kingdom Viridiplantae; phylum Streptophyta; class Magnoliopsida; order Fabales; family Fabaceae; genus Aeschynomene; species Aeschynomene evenia. The sequence goes on from CM024271.1 coordinate 16,958,624, forward strand.
GAAATGAAGAAATTAAACAACTTGAACAATAAAGAGTAAAGTAAAGAAAATAAATGCAAATTGGAAAGATGGAAAAACAAATAACTTAATTAATTAAAAGAAGTAACTTACAAAACCCAAAGGGCTTGACGAATAACGTTGGATACAATGGAGGAAGTTAGAGCTAGACTAGGAAAGAAGATGAAATCCTAATGGAGAAAATAAACTCTAACTAAAAAGTAGGGTTGAAAGTAAGAAAAATAGGAAAAGAAAAGATATAAAAGTGATGGTAGGTGAGTGATGTGTTTTCTGATGCATTAGCCTTCTTTAAATAGAGAGAGCAGCCTCCAAATCCTAGCTAATTGGGCCCCCAGCTCGGCCTTGCAGATAGGTCTCTGTTGTAACAGAATTGCGGCGCGTTGGGGCGCGTATAGCTCGCTGGGGCGCCAGTGCTGTGCACATGATAGCTTCTAGTAGAGTTCGCGCGTTGGGGCGCGCTGAGGGCGCTGGGGTGCTCGATGCCAGTCCTGAATTCCACTGCTCCGCTTCTTGCTCAGTTCCTGATGTCTACTGCTCCAATAATTCCTATGACCTGCACCAAAAATACAAAATACCCAAGATCAAGTGCAAAGGTCATCCTTGAATTGCAAAACATTATAAAACTTATTAAAACTTTAGCCTTTATTTTCATTAAGTCCCAATTAATTCCAAATTGTATTAAATACAATAAAAGGCTAAAATAGAGCAAAGAAATGCACACAATCATCCAAATTAAGGGCATAAAATATTGGCAAAAACAATGTTATCAGTAATCGATTACAGACATGATGTAATCGATTACGGTAATCGATTACAGACAGGATGTAATAGATTACCGACAACAAAACCAAAGGGCTGTAATCGATTACCATCCGTGGTAATTGATTACTGGGCTAGGAAGTAGCCCAAAAACACCTAAAAAACGTCCCGACTCGTGCTAAAACATCCATACATCATTCATAACCTCATGCGTCATCTAATCATCAATTAAAACACATATATACACCTAAAACACTCCACATACAATGAACACTCACATAGCTAACATAATTAACATAACACATAAGAAACACACGTAAATCACATAGCATATAACAAATCACATATAGTTACACTTAGATCACATAACACATAGTAAACATATATATATATATCACCTAACACGTAATGATTATTAGAAGAAACTTATTCACCCAAACCTAATTAAATCCTAACCAAGGTCAATTACCCTTAATCTCACTTAGACTTAATGAAAGTCGGGGTGTTACAGTGGTTGTGTAAAAATGGTGTCGTACTACTTTGTATTGGGGTTGCTCTGTTATGTTCTGGTTCTGATTTTCTTCACGAGCAGACCGCCCAGGCAGTTCCGCCAATCGCCCAGGCGGTACCCCCGCACCATTCCTGTTCTGTTCTGGACCGAATGATGCTGAATTTTGGTTGTGTATTGCTTATTTCTCTTCCCTTTGAAAACAGGAAGAAACAATGGAAAATGTTTTGGAAAAGAAATAAAAGGGAAGAGAATTTTAAGCATTTGTATTTTTCTTGACTAATGCCTCATCATTCTGTTGTTTTTGTTGTTGTGTTAATCCTTCCTTGCAGATAAAATGGCACCCAAAAGAGCCCGGAGATCGAGGCAAGCTTCTGAAGAGCCCGCTTAGGACTTTAGGGAGATTGAGGTAGGTGACTCAGATCATTTTGACTGTAGAGAAGCCTAGAGGCCTTACGATGCTGACCTCCACAACTGGTCGGTTCTCCATGAGCACTTCCTGCATTACACCGACCGAGCACGGAGACTTGAGCTGGTTCTTGCTGAAATCCAACGGCGTGAGTGGGAATTTCTGACAGAGCCGCCGAAGGAAGCTAACGTGTTGATGGTGCGGGAGTTCTACTCGAACTACCACCCCGTTGAGGCCACACACGTCTACCTCCGGGGCAAACAGATAGAGGTATCCCCAGAGGTAATTGCTGAGACACTAGGGCTTCATCTCCCTGACTGTCATACTTGGGACAATGAGGACGAGTACACACATCTTCAGGGCCAGCATACACAAGAGCTGCTAGATAGGGTCCGATTGAGGTTATGTGTAGAGGGTAGCTATTGGAAAAGCAACCCGAATGGAGACCAGAGCTTGGGCAAAAGTAGTTTTCAGTCATATACTGCCCAACTCTCATCACTCAAAACTCACTATTGGCGCCTCCATTCTGATCTACCGAATCTTTGAGGGGCACTAGCTCAACCTGCCATGACTGATTCACACGCACATGAGCCAGGTGCACAATGCCCCCACTTTTCACAGTCTCCCCTACCCCGCTCTAATTACTGCTATGGCGGAGCGGGAGAATGTGGAGGAGGAGGATGAGGATGAGATGCAAGGGAACGTCCCTCAGGTGGTAGTTTAAGGTCTAGTAGTGCGAGACACCACAGAGAGGAAAAAGAGAGAGCAGGAGGCAGCCGCCGCAGCTCCCCATGATGCACCGGATATAGCTGTTGCCCATGATGCTCCTAACACCTCCGCCCCTTCACCGTTTGATGCCATGTGCTCTACTCTGATGTCACACAAGGACACCCGATTCGACCGGATGCAGGGGGAGATTCTGACGCAGGTCCGGGCTGAAATACAGGAGTCCGCAGCCACATCCCGGCGACAGATGCTTCGGAGCATGCGAGCTTTATTGCTCGATCCACAGTGCCGGGATGATGATGATGAGGAGGAGGAGGAGGATTAGCCTAGAGCAGTAGGAGGGAGGCACATTTGAGTCGGTTGGATATGAGGACTCAGGATGTGCAGTACCGCTTTCCACTGAGCGCATTTGTGTCATTGAGGATAGTGGCAATCCCAAGTGTGGGGAGGGGTAATACTTTCTTTCTCCCTTTCTTGTCTTTATTTTCTTGTTATTTTTTATTTTGATGTAGGTTGTTAGTTATTTAGTTCCTATTTTGGCTATGTTAGACTTGGTTAGCTGGTATTACTGGTTTTGTTTTGATGGTGAATTAGTAGTTGATACTAGTTTCATGTGTTTTAATTGGAACAGTTGATTGTTGGCAATTGTGCTGTAAATGTTCTTAGATTGTGAGCAATTTGAATTAGGTTGAATGCATGCATGATGCTTGTATACCCTTAGTTTTGAGCCTTCTACAGTACACTATTTGTTGCACACACACACAGGTACACCGATCCTGGACTTGCCGAATAGCCAACTCTTCTGTACTTGATGTAGATGATTGACTCATGCTTTTTTTTTTGTTTAAACTCACTGCCATATAGACCTACCATTTGTATTTACCCTTGTTTAGCCCATTTAAGCCTTACTCCCCTTTGTTCATATTAGCCACAATACAAGTCAATGGTGAAAAACAATGAATCCCTTGTGGAAATTAACTGAACATGGTTTGTTTTGCAGTATATTGGGGGTTTATACATCTTGATTGGGTTATTGGGGGATTCTTACATACTTGTAAAAAAAAAAAGTATGAATTGGGTAATTGGTGGGGGTGAAAGAAGTGATTTGTTTGTAAATATGATTTGTGTACTTTGATTAGGGTAATGGGGGGTATCATATACACATTGTAAAGGAAGAAATTGGGTACTTGGTGGGGGTGAAAATGATTAGTTTGCATTCTATTTTGTTTAGAAAATTTTTTTCATAATTTGTTTTTATAGGAAAAGGGGCAGATTCTAAAAATAAATAAATAAATAAATAAATTTCAGAATCTACACTATTTGTTTTTGCTTCTTTTTGGAGAAAAGGTTCTTTGTGGCTCTTTGTACATATTTGGAGCCACCTCTTTTTAGTTACGGGTTTGGTAGGATTGTATTGATTGGTTCTTGGTCGATATGCTCATGTGATTTATTATCTTCTAGACTATGTAAACCATGAGATTTTAATTTCCACTTTAGTCCACATTTCCATATTCCCCACAGGTACCTTGGCCCTATTACAGCCCTTCAGCTTGTTTCATAATGCGTCGAGTTTGAATTGAGAGGCTATTTTCATCTTTGGCAAGTCTGTGGAGGAAGTGTTAGTGTTGTGTGTTCTAGGATCTAGCCTATACACTTGAGCGTTCATTGAGAGCGATTCATATCTGTGTGAGGCTTAGAATCTTTGTATCATGCATTCATACCTAATTTTGCTGCTCATTGCTTGTTTTTGATGAAATTGCCAACATGTTTGTAAATGCATAATTTCTAACTTGGAAACTTGTATCTTTTTGCTAGTTTACTACTGCCATTCACCATTGCTAACCATGTCTATGTAGTTAGGTTTTGCAGTTTCCCTAAGTGCTGTTTTTGCTGCTTACTGTGTTGAAACTCTGTATATGTTGCTTGGTTCTATATTGCATGAGGACATGCAATTGTTCAAGTGTCGGGAGGTTGATAAACCGCATTTTTCATACAATTTTTCTCCATAATTTGGGCAATTATCTGCTCCTAAGTGTGTTTAACTTGGTTTCTTAAACAATATTTGATTTACATTACTGGTTCGAGTATTAGTACCATTTTGCGTATTAATTACTCTAGTTGATGCCACTGGTGCGCTTGATGTGTTTGTTCATTGTTGTGGTTTTTCAGGAACATGTAATTAAATGGTTCACAAAAATTGCATTGGAAACCAAGTGAGCGAGCTCACTGCCTCCAGCAACAGAAGGACCGCCCAGGCAGTCATACAGACCGCCCAGGCGGTCAAGTGCGGACCAGGCTCATTAAGTTGGAACGACGTGTTTCATTATAACCGCCCAGGCGGTGCAGCCAACCGCCCAGGCGGTCCTGTCTAGATCAGTGTCCGCTTTTGCGCAGACTCAATTCAGCACATGGGAAATATTTTTAGAAACTTTGTAATTAGGATTAAGAGGGGGGAACTGATTCATTATAAAAAAAGGTTGTTTTCTTGTCTTTTAAAACATTGTCTCTTAGCTCTTTTGAGTAGCCTCCACTCTAGGGTTAGAACATTACCAAGCTTTTGTCCTTCGTTCTTCGTCTTCCGGTTACTTTTGGGTTCACCGATTCCGTTGCTTCTCGCATAGTTCTCCGGGATTAAATCCCTAGTTCCCTCGGTTTGTTCTACAGTTTTAGAGTGACATTTTTTTTATTCTTTGGTGCTATTTTCATTGTTCTGGGTACTTTGTTATTTTTCATTATTGTAATTTCCGTTTAAACCTTGTGCTTTGGAGAGCTCTCTTTGAAACTCTCCTTCGTTTTTAGTAATCTACAGTTTTTCGTATTCTCACCAATTTCGTTTTTATTCATTCCAATTTATTTCAATAAAAGTTTTTACCTTTGGTATTCATCGTATTTTATTCCTTTCAATTTCTGTTAATTATTTACTTGTTAGTCTTTATAAAAAACAAACCAACCCCCCCCTTTTGTTCGTTGTTGCGTTTAAGCTAAAAATTGCCACACAGATTCCTTGAGAGACGACCTGAGTTGTTCTTACCACTCGCTACCAAGCTTGTGTTGAGAGTTATTAAGTAAAACTTTCTTTTAAAATCCCTTTTTTCTAATTGCACAGAATGCCAGAGAAGTAACGATGCTTTGGTGCTCTATCACATATCTTTTTGGAAAAATAAAAGCGCATTTCGTTTTGACTTCTTTTATGGCTATAAGTGGAATAGTCCTAAGAGAGTGCCCCACAAAAGTCTTCGGGTTGGACCTCCACCCTTTTTGGGAGGTTTCTTATCCTAGCTTACCATCTCAATTCAAAGTGTACCCCTTGCACCTTCATCGTCATAATTTCCTCCATTTTCTTTGAAAGTATCCTTCACTGCTAAAATACCTGGAGGATGTCCCTCACCATAAGCATGTTACGCCTAGTATGACACCCCTAAACACCAATTCCCTCACATATACAAGTAAGAAACTGAAGTCCTTCATCTCTACGACATAGCCAGACCATTGAATATGTGATACCTCGTATCATAGTGTCCCTTAGGAAGGACTCTCTTTAGGACGCGTCAGCAAGTTGCTGTCAAGGGGGGCTCGCTAGCGAGCAGTCAGCGTCCGCTAGCGAGGAGCTAGTCGCTAGCGACCTAGTCAAGTCCCACATTGGTTGCAGCATAGTGTCAACCCTTCCTCCTCACCTTATATATATGAGTAGTAGTTGAACTCTTTCTTCACACCTCCTTCTCCCATCTTTTTCTATAAAGGAAACTCTGTTGGAGTGAGGTTCTGACGCCTTGGTGATTTCTCAGTAAGAGCAAAGTTTCCGACGGTGAGTAAGAGCGGCATTTCTGCCCTTCCTACGCGAAGCGCGCTAGCGAGCGTGTCCGCGCTAGCGGCCAAGAGAGGCGCGCTAGCGAGTGTGACAATCGCGTCCTCAGTTCAAGTTTTACTTCTTTTTTTCAGGGGTCCTAATGGGTCCTTTTTGCACTCCAGGTGCGAACGCAGTGCCGCTGGCTGGAGCCGGAGCTGACGATGCTTCTCAGTGTCAGGAGTATCCAGGTGAGTAGCGGTCTTGTATGTAGTGTAGCATTTATGGCATATATTTATGTTTGATAACTAGATAATTAGGAAAGATAATAATAAAGTAATTATGCATGTGTTTGTAGTAGTAGTAGAAGTAGTAACATGTTAGGTGGTTAGAGTAGTATAGTAAAGACTTATGTTTTTGCTATGTATGTTATGTATATGACTTGCTGATTGGTTGGCTGTTTATTGGTTTATGATATAACATGTGATTAAGATAATACATGATAGATAAATAGACTATAAGTAGAATTCAGGACATGTATGATTGCTTGAGTGAATTATGTGCTGACTGTCTTGAGTAGTTACGGCACCCCTGATTAGTATACGTCAGACGCTATGGCCGGTGGTCAGTCCCGATATCTTAGTATGGTTAACTAATTGGCGGTGAGTCGCCTGAGCCCGCCAAGTACATTCCGATCCCGGATATCGTACGGCTTGGTTATAGATATAGTTATACCCCACGTGGGTCAGAGATGAGTAAACTCATGTTGCGTGTTGAGTCATAGTAGATTATGCCTATGCTGAGCGCTGAGTGATAGATTACAGATACAAATTACAATAAAGGGCTTGGTATGCAGGCTTTAGTGTGACAACTCGACAGGATATCGTTTGTATGATTGATAACATGATGGTTGTGTTAAATATATGTATGAGTGTTGCATTGCATGCATGTTCCCCATCACTGAGTCGATGACTCACCCCTCATCAACCATATTTCAGAGTACGATCCTACAGCAGACGAGGAGCCGTTGATCCATTAGAGGTCGTGCAACTGTTATCTTGGGTGAGCTCCGCTTTGATCGTGGAGTCCTAGTTATTGCTTATGTTTATTTCAGTTATTTAGACAATTATGTTTTAGTTGTAATAGTTGCTCTAGACTTTAGAGGCAGGTTTCCTTTTTAGTTACGTTTCAGATATCAGATTAGCTTTGTAACTCAGATATTATCAGTATTCAAAGCACTTATACTATTATATACAATTATCAGTTAAACAGTTATTTCAGTTATTCAGTTTATTTAATAATTTATGCATATCGTTTAGCCCTTATATTATGTCTAGTAGCGTGTTCGTTGGGATAGAACCCTTCGCACGGGCACCCCAAGTTTAGCGGGTGTTACAGAATACCAGACGATCGAGAGAGGATCACGTAACCACACACATCCCCGAGTGTTGAGACTCCATTCCATGACGTGGCATGATATGAACGTCAAAACCCTTTTCATTACCATTCGATGCACAAACCAACGACTGAGTTTTAATCATGATGTGCAGGATTTTAAATGTGTTTTCAAACGCCGTTTTCTTTTCCCCTTCGGACTTAAGGACGGAAACTCCTTAGGACTCTTTTGCAAAATAATTGGTCCTCAGTTTGAAAGTTGTTCACAACCCAAAATTGAGTTTTAACATCTATTTGTGTTGGTTTTCAAGGACCTCTCAGGGTCGATGTGTGCTGCGGCTATGCCTGTAGTCCTTAGAGTCCATGTTATCACAAAGGAACCATGTGTTTTGGCATAAATAAATGAGTTTTAGTATGGAAATATGTACTGTTTTGAAGTGATCTTTCACATCTACCAATTTATAAGTAAAGTTTCGTGGTTAGAGATTTTGAAAATGACGACAAACCTATTTTGGAAATGGGAGTGAAATGTTAGATATTTGACGTTGTTTGAGTGCTTGAAAACACCTCGGACCACTACCTAAGATTTTGTATTTCAAAATATGATTTTTGAAGATTTGTAATATTATATAAATATATGTTAGGGACCAAGGAGTTTCAATGAAAATGATTGAGATGTTGAAAAGTAAAATGGATACGGTAAAGGGAAATGAGCTATTGTTACCTTAGGTGCCGATGAAACCGGTAACTATTTTTGGGTAATCAATCCGTTACGGGAGCTTCGTAGGTAAAAGGTTTTGAGAAGTGAGAAACAAGTTGTGGACTCTAAGCTTGTATAGGCTGGCCATAGCCCTAAGAGAAATGTGGTAGCACACCCTTGTTTTAACACATGTGCTTTACATGACTTCTGGTTTTCCGTCATGTGACAGTTGTGGATTGAAAGGTGTTTCGAAGCAATTGCCCAAGTGATTTCAGTTTTGGAAAATGATTTCAAGAAGTGTTTACAATGGTTTCTGATTAATAACACATGGTTTGAGTTTTGGCTAGGTTGCCTCATCGAAACATAGTGAAGTTGGTTTTTTTGTATGTGATCACTGGTGTGAATTTCGGCCTGTGTACAACTCATCTTTCCGAGTTGGACGTTGTGATGTGTACCTTTCCTCGAGTCTCCACGGGGGTAAGGATTATGTGCTATGATGGTATGACTAGAGTAATCCATAAGTATGAGGTGTCGAATTTCGGGGACGAAATTCTTTTAAGGGGGGGAGTAATGTAACACCCTGCTTTTCAATTACGTCTTAATTAAGGGTAATTAATGATAATTCACCTTGATTAGGGCCTAATTGGTTTATGTGTATGTTGTATGCAAGGTGTACTATGTGCATTGTTTGACATATGAGATTGATATGAACCATGCATGCTTTATGTGTTATAAGTGTATGGTATGTATGACGAATATGATCTATGCATGGTTGAGTTATAAATGTATATACATGATTATGAGATATGGATGATTTTAAAGAATGAAAATGGTTTCAAGGAATGGAAAGGTATGGGAAAGTTTTACAAGTAAGTGAAAATGGTTTTACATGAAGGATATGAGTTTAAGATATGCATAATGAGTTTTATGAAATAAAAATAAAGTTTTATGTGTTAAGGATGTATGAAGAAAATGATTTTAAAGTGTTAAATAGTTTAATTATGATTTAGAAACATTAGAGCAGTTTTAGGATTTAATAAAAGTGATTTTGAGCAAATCGGGTGGTTAAAAAGTATTTATACGATATATATGCCTTAAGATGTGAAAAATGTATTTTGGGTGAGAGTGAAAATATATTTATGCATGAGGGATTAGTAAAATGAGGATTAGGAGTGAAACAAATGATTTTGGGGGAAATTCATAAGTAGTTCTGTAAAATTGCATATAGGTCCCTCACTCAATATTGCAATTTGGTCCCTAGACTTTCTAAAATTGCAAAATAACCTCTCATCACTCATATAACACCCTCATCACTCACAACACCCCCTCATTTCACCCAAAATCAACCCCAAGGAACCCTAACCCGTAGCCCTCTCTCCTTCCTCCATTTCTTCATCAAAGTCACCCCCAATCACCACTTTAATCACAAAAACTCATCACCCATACCATATACTATCGTCACAGACTTAATTCCACCATATTCCAGTCCAAAATCACTAAGAAAAACACCTCTTTCACCACCCCCAAAGGCTCAACCCGAGATTGATTCAAAGGTTGGAGAAATTGGAGGATTTCTTGAAGTTTTGCCCAATTTTAGAGCCAATTGAGGTAGGGGTTTAGATTTTATCTTTGTTTCTGATCATAATATGTGTATGTCATGATTTCCGATGTATTTGTGCTGATTTGGATGATTAAAAGTTGGTTTTGGAAGCATTTTCGCAGTGGGGGCTCGCATTCTGCAATTATGCAAAATGCAGACCGGTCAGGCGGTCTCCCCACCGCCTCAGCGGTCTCACCGCCCAGGCGGTCTCCCTGTTTCCTGCACCACAAAAAAATTCGTTTTCCTACCGTTTTGCATCGTTTCAAGCTTAGACTTTCATGAAATGATTACGTAACTAATTTATTATATATATTATATATTAAAACAATTATTCTACGTGTTATAGTGATATATTTTGAAATAAAACATACGTTTTCTTATGTGCAAACTATTTTATGAATGTATGGATATGAGTAGGTAAATTTATTGAAATGATGTTGATTTTTGATGATTTTATAATGATGATATATGTAACATACATGATGTTAATATGATTATGAGGTGAGAATGGTGATGATCCCAAATAGGATTAATGTTATGATGTATGATCCTCAAAGGTATTGGATTGATGAAATAAGTAATTGTGTGATCCTCAAAGGTTTGGATCGATGTAACGAATAAAAATGATAAGCTTAAAAGACATTGTCGCCTTACGCCGGCAGATGAGGAGCATGTCCGGGGGATGGCAACCCCGCTTGCGGCTTCATTCCAATGGGGGGCGATTACCTCTCTTCCCCTAGTGATAGGATGAGCTCATGTCTGGGGACCTGGTAGGTTGGAGGAGATGAAAGAGGGGGCAGTTGCCAAAAGATTTAGAAAGTTACAGATAAAGAGAAATAAAGAATGAGAACAATGATGATGATGATGATGATGATATGTCATGTTATGTATGTGTGTGATTAGGTACACTTAGTACACAACACAGGGATATGACTATGCATGTAAGGTATGTGATATTGCATGTATATATATATATATATATGTATGTATAAAATGAGCAAGACGCACCTAGGTAAGACGCTTCGGGAACTATTATTATTTGCGAACTAATACCTGAATTGAACCATGACATGTCACACATTTTTCTTAATAAACCCGAGGTTGCTTCCCCTACTGAGTGACTTCTAGTTGCTCACCCTATCGTGGATAAAAATTTTAGGTATTCATGCAAGCTTGGACATGGAGACGCTAGGTGGACGTGAAGACGGATACGCTTAGAGCCTCCGTTATTTATTTTCGTTTTTCCCTCAGTTGTGTATGACTTGTTGAGACCGGACCTATGTTAGTCTGGGCTATTTATATTGATATTATTATTATTATTATTATTATTATTGATACTTGTGATGGTGTGATGTGGGAGATTTATTTGTATTATGTTGAGATTGCATGTATTATAATAAGTAATTTAATATGCATGACTGTATTATATCGTTTGTATGTATGACGCATGCCCCTAGTTTCCGCTTATTATATTTTAGAAACAAATTCCCACATATTTTCAATATAATATCTTTTTTAAAAAAAATATAACATATGTTATGATGTTCAAAGGGTGACACTCGATAATTAATCCAAAATGACTATAGCATGGAGGGTTGATCGTCAGGGTAGTGTTACATTACACTTTTCAGATTTTGAGAAGGTTTCTGAGAAAAACTTTCAAATATTACAAAGAGATTTTACTTTAACAGAGCTTTTAATGTTTTATCAATTAGGATTCTCGTACTCAATGCCAGTTGAAATACATTGAGCTTTGAAGCTTTTCCATGGGTGGGTTTGCTGCGATATATATATTTCAACTCCTATCAAAGCAACTAGTGCTTCTTGTCCCTTGGGTAGCATTTCTTTAGTCTACAAGATATAAAATAGAAAAGAGGAATGCTATTTGTACATAGCATAGTGTCATCCACCCATTCAAAAGTTGGCAACTTTTATAAAAATGTTGGCAAGTTGTCAACATATTCATAAAAGTTGCCAACTTTTTAAATGGGTGGGAAATGAGTGGAAAATGAGTGGATGTGTATTATTGTATGTATAAGTAGCATTTTCCAATAGAAAATTACATAATCCCTTGGGGTTGGTTATGTTTGGTCAGAATGTGAAGGAGGGCATGAAGAAGATGGAGGCATTAAGTAGCTCCAATTCCTGCCGATAAAATTTATGAGGCACTAAAAACTATGGAAGATGATTTGGAGTTAACTCAAAATGGCAGCATTCTCCCACTTTTTGGCGAGTTGAAACCTAACTCCAATAATTCAGAGGATGATGATAATGAAGATTCCAAAGATGACTCTTATTACTTTGAGAAAGAGCAAAGAGGTGAGGGTTTTGATCTGTAAATTGTTATGATATGCATGATTCAGATATCAGATTTAAAGTAACTCATCACCATATGCAAGTTGAAGCAACATTTGTCCGGGTAGTGGATGAAAACATACTAGAAGACCATGTGATCTTAGAGGTCAACTCTTTGAAGTATGCAATATTTATTCATCAGTGTTTTAGATGTTAGGTTTTAAGCATAGATTTGTTTCTTGATCTCTGATATAATGTGGTGCAAGCTCAGAGCTCACTCCTTATCTGTTTTTGTATTGTTCTATGGCTCACTTTTTATGAAATCCTTTGTTTGGTATCTTTGGCGAGTGTTAGGTGTGTCCTAAAACCTTGGGTAATTTCTTGTTGAGTAATTTTGCTAGTTTTGGGAAGAAGAAGGAAGCCAAATCCTTGTAGTAAGTAGTGTGCTGTCTATGCCATTGTTTGATGAATTTTGTTGGAATGTAATTCTCATATTTTAATTATGAAATTTTTGGACAAATTCTTGTAGGATAGGATTAGTGTTTGGCTTCTATTTCGTGCAAATCACTTGATTTTTAAGAAGAATTTTCATCTCTGATATGTTGATATATGGAAAAGCTTCACTTCATTGATGTTGTTCCTTCTATCAGTTCTTGTTTTTATAAGGAGGCTATCTTGTCTCTCTTTGTATTCTTCTTCTCTTATCAATAAATTATTCTTTTTTCCAAAATTAAAATGGAGGAGGCATTGATTTAGTCCAGCATTTAATGTCTATTATGCCAAAAAAATTCATGGAAAGATTTGAATAATGTGACCAATGTTTATACATAACCCTTGAAAAGAGACATTAGGATGCCATTTGTAACCCCCTACTAGATAGCCCTTAACGCTTAAGTCATTTTAGGCTATTTCATAAGGGTTACCTTCTATTATCATGTTTTATCTTTGTATTTAAAATATATATACGCGAAAAATAGGCGGGAGTAAAATTTTCGCAATTCGTTTAGGATATAAAAGTAAGGGCTTTGCGGAATATATAATCGATAAGTAAAAAGTCATCCCAACATATAAACTGAATAGTCTCATCACATAAATAACTCCCAAAAATCAATGAACATAAATGGAATAAATACTAGGCTTTATCCCATAAGCCAAAGGCAATGACTTATGACTTATGAGACTCCACCATAAATACATGTCAAGTAAATAGCTGCCGGCTAACATAGGTCCGGACTTAAAATAAATAACACAAACAACTTAAATGAATTCTTAACTGAAATGTAAATCAATGTATATAGGTCTATAAGCGGAAAACTGAAAAATAAACTAAGGCTGGGCCTGCTCCTCGCTAGCTCCATGGTCCTGCTCTGTCTGCTCCTCTATAATATGGGGGTAAAACATAGGGTGAGCACTGTGAAGTGACTCAGTAGAGGAAGTCGCCCCGGGTTTAATTAAGAAATAGGTGAAACATGAATGCATTCAATTCAGGTATTAGTTTAAAAAGAAGTCTTTTCCCGGAACGTCTTACCTAAGTGCGTCTTATCCATTTTAGTTAAACATTCAATATGGCATAAATAAATAACGTCTTGGTGTAGGGTACTAGTGCCCTTACACATATACAATGGATAACTCATAAGATAACATAATACATCTAGCCAAACAACTTTATCTTGCAATAATCTTTGGCACTGTCCGCCCTCTTGTACTCCTCCACATCACCGGCCCCTAGGCATGAGCTCATCCTATACTATGGGGAGAGGGGGTACCGTCTTCTTTTACCAATGAGGCTATTCACCAAGGTTGTCATCCCTTGATTTACAACCCCATTAGTATCCAAAGACGGGAGTGTTTTATCATAACTGTAACTTTGTCTTTGCGTCCCTTTTGACGTCTTTGCCGTTATTAATGTCTTACAGGGTATATATACATATATAGCATCAATACATCACATAACAACATGTAAACATACATAATAAATCATGCCAACTTATATAAATCATGCACAAATCGTATATAACACTCATATGGGTCGTAGAACACATTAGGGTACACAAAAGGGTCAAAACAATTAATTTTTGTAAAATCTGCAGCGTTGTAATCGATTACATCGGGAATGTAATTGATCACTGTAATCGATTACAGAGACCCTGTAATCGATTACCGGAATGCCCTGTTTGCTCGCGATTGGAAATTCTCAGCTTGTAACCGATTACAAACTCGTGTAATCGATTACGAACGCGAGAAATCAGATTCTAGGGTTTCAAAAACACAATTTTTTTAAGCCAATGGCTAAAACTCAGATCTAGAATCACCCCAATCGGTAGAAAACACAGACAATAAAGAATCAATCGGTGGAATAAGTTTGAAAATGTGAAACCCGTGGTTCGGGATTTTCTTGTTTTTGAGTATTTTCGGTCGCCGGTACGGATTTCGGTACTTGGTGACTAGATTTATAGTTATATATATATATATGGTGATGATTTATGAGGTGTTTGTCTATGATCAAGTGCTGCATATGATAAATTAATTATAGTTGATGATGAGGAAATTATATGGGGTTACCTGAGATGGCCATGTGTGTGCTAAGTGAATTTCCTTACTCAGGAGAAAGACCAGTGTTATGTTTATATATATATATATATATATATATATATAAATATGTGTGATATATTAAAATGAAAAAGGTGTCTATGTGAATATAAAATCGTATGTATATATATATAAGTATATGTACATGGGTGCATATTTACACATATATATATATTTATTCAGGTGTGTACATGTATTTGTTTTATGTGAGTAAATGTTACATATGTGCTATAAGTTATTGCATAATAATTTAAGTTGCTTGAGAAGCAAAGCAAACTTAATATTATTAGTGCACGAGCTAGAGAGCCCTTGAGAGAGGCAATGATCGTTATAAGAATTTTGTTGAGACCTTAATATTTGATTGAGAGTCCCAAATTGGTGTTTAGAAAATAATTAGAAAATAATCACACCAATATTGGAGAATTATGATTTTAAAGCTATTATTATTAAATTTCACATTTTTATGATTATTGGGAAAATTCTTTTAAATATATAAATAATGTGAAATTAATAATGTAGCGAGATATTAAGGGGATTTTCATAACGATCATTAACTATTTTATTTATGAATATTGGGTGTTTAGTGAGTATTTGAGTAACTTGAGAGAGAACCTGAGCTCGATCCTAACCACAACCGGAACCACTTATTAGGACCCTGAGCCTTCCAAAATTTATTAAACTCTCACCACAAAATTTAGTTGCAACTTCTTACTCACAATCATACTCAAACACATACTCATACTCCCCACAGAGACACATTTAACACTAAAACAACATAAAACTCAACACAACACCACCCCATTTGGCCTATAAACTCTCGGCCAAACCCTTTCCCCCAAATCACAATCTCATTTCACAAAGAACACACAATTTCAGAAGCACTCTCCTCCCCCTCACTCACCATCCTCGGCCAGCCCTTTTGGGAGCAAGGAAGATACCACCAACACCCTCATTTCTCTTGATTTTCCTTCCTCTTGAGGTGAGTTACTCATACTACATCTTGGTACATTGTTTTTCTTCCTTGCATGTGACCTTGCTGCTGAGAATCTGAGCTCCATTTTTCGTCCTGATTGAGCTTCCATGCCTATGGTAAATGATGGTGTGAGAGGATGATGTTGCATGTTGATTTTGCTAGTGTGGATGTGTGTGTAATTGAATCTGATTCCCTATGGTTGTTGTATGTGCGTGTATGAGTGGTTTTTTGGTGAGTCTCTGATGATTAGAAAGGAGAGGGGTGACGTTGGAGATGAGTGGAAGGGTTGGAGACACTGCTGTCTCCGGCTCTGCATTAATGTTGCAGAACCGTGCGCCCCGGCGCGTTGGAATTGCTCTAGCGCGGGTTCGAGCGCTCAAGCGCTCAGGGAGCGCCCCAGCGGCCCCTGTTGCTATCTGCAGGGGCTGGTTGACTATTTTCTGATGTGGATTGGTAGTGTAATGTGTATACCCTTATAAAACTTATTTTGGGGGCATTGAAACTCCCCTTTTACCTTATGAATTGATGCTCTGTGAATTGGTTTTTTATCTAAAGATTCATTTGAAAATGTTTGAGAGAATTGTATATTGGAGGGAGACGGATTAATCATGAACATGATACTTCTGTGTTAGAACCCCATATACGAGAAACTGATATTTGAGATGAGAGGATGTACACCTATGCTAAAATCTGGAAATAGAAGATTGATTAAATTGCATGAAACATGAAATATTTAAGTATGATGATGAGAGTTGTTATGAATATTATGACATGAGGGATAAGTACCGAAATGTGTGAATTATGTGAAGTACATAACTGTAAAAATGGTATCTGGAAGGGGCAGGGATTGATGGAGTGTACAAAACAAAGGAGTTGGGAGGCGACTCTGCCACTTGTGGCAGATATCGCGCGCTCCAGCGCCCCTGACGCGCCAGAGCGCGACTTCTGCTGCAAATTTCAGCAGATTGTGATTTCTGCAGAATTTTGGGGCAAAATCTCTATTTCGTGAACTTGAAGTGTGAAAATGAAATAGATATGAACTGATAATATGATGTAAATGGTGTGTAATTGTATAGTACTAGATCTGATAATAAAACATAATATGAATTTAATATGACGAAGTTTCATGCTTATAATGAAATTGTGAATTTAGGTGCCAAACATGAATTTAAATTATATGCTGATGTGATATAACGAGAAATGATGAATTGTGCAAGTTAAGAAGCCTACAATGTGGAGTGTTTAGGGGCTGCCTAGGAGTTGGGTGGATTCGGGTAGGCCGTAGGGGGCTGCCTAGGAGTTGGTTGTATTCGGGTATGCCCATCGCGGCTGCCTAGGAGCTGGGCGTATTCGGGTACGCTGCATTGGGTATTCAGGAGTTGGGTGCATTCGAATACGCCATTAGAGGGTATCTAGGAGTTGGGTGTATTTGGGTACGCCTCAAGGGTGGAATGGATATCCGGGAAGTTGGGTGAGATCGGATATGCTAAATTGAAGTGTCTGTGTATGTTTTACTGATATGAGTGATGTTGAGAAATTATGATATGTTGCATAATTTATATTTGCTGCTAGATTCTGATTTTTGGTGATTACTATGATTATGAAATTAATATGGTCGGCTGTAATGACATACGAGAAGGGTGAGCATTATTTGTACATAGAGGGAACCACGAGAACTTAGAAAGACTTTTAGGTTTCCCTTAGAGACGGATCATTAAGTTGTTTGGTCTAGTCAAAGTAAGCACTTGATTTTTTGATAAAATTTAAGTTCTGTTTTGGTGCAAGTATTACTTTGACTAGCTAGAATCGATAACATCGAGCACGTTGATCCGTGTGCTCGAAGTAATTCACTAAGACATCCCTGTCTTACGCTCTCTTTACGATGATTCGATTCTAGATGGAGTAGCCACCACCGCACCACGAGACCTTTGACTTCGCTTGGGCCAGCTACACGCCAGCCATCGGCGCGGTGACAGTCGCGTCCACCATCTCAGGGGTACACCGCTTCTTTATCCCAGAGCTTATCGCGAGGTACCCTGCTCCTGCTCCTGCCCCCGCTCCCGTCCCAGCTCCAGCTCCAGCACCTGTGCCTGCTTCTCCACTACCACCTCCGCCACCTTCACCTGCTTCGGAGTCGGTCTAGTCGGACCCAGAGGAGGATGAGGGCTATCAGAGCGATGATTCGGCAGATTCCTAGCCAGACGTCGACTACATTTTGGTGGACTCTGAGGTGTCATCTCCGGCAGCAGGCTCAGACATGAGCGAGGACGCCGGGAGTGCTAGTAGATGAGGCGCTGACCGTGACCCCCTCAACCGATGTGCAGTTGACCTTTAACTCTTTTCTCTTTTTGTTTATAAGTTATATTGTGGAGCTTTTTGTACCCCTGCGTGGGATTTGACTCTGTATTGACATGTATATGTATTGACCACCCTACAGTTTTACCTGAGTCCTCTTTTGTATATTCGGACCAGGATTTTTAGACTTGTCTATTTTGATCATGTCAGCTCCCTTATGTTTTTAGTATGTATTAAACAAGATTCCAATACACTTGAACCTTTGATATTTCACTCTGACGCTTATGTTAAAATAGTAATATCATGGCCATTGTTGTATGGGCCTTTATTATATTATTGGCATTTTCTATTGTCATTCTAGACGTCATCCAGGTTATCCTTTCGTGCTATTGGATCTGATTGGTCATGGCTTTGAGTCTCGCTATCGATTTATTATTTACATGGGTTACGAAAGTATATATATGTTCTTACACGTTTCAAAAAAAAAACATGGGGGTTTTTGGGTGTTATGTAACATTGCAAATTGTTAATTATGTCCATGACATAGTTAATAAATTGGGATGTTACAGAAAACACTTTTACATCCATAAAACACTTTCTTTTTGAAATTCAATCGGTAAAAGTAACCCTTTTATGAACCATAATGGGAAAAACGAACATCAACAATAATATCAACAAACACATATCATTATGCATGAAAATACAGTGAATATTGAATGTCTAGAACCCCTACCTCTTGTAGACCTCCTATGCTATGCTTAGAGACACCCCTTTCCTTCTCACTTTCTCTCTAGCCCCACGAACGGTACAAGAATGGCTTCTTTAAAAAATGGAAACGGTAGAAGTGTTCTATTTGGTGAGAGGATTAAGAATATATGGTTTGCTTTGTGATTGGATGAGAGTTAATATGGATTTGGGGTTGTGGAAGAGCTATGGTTTTTGAGTTTGAGAGAGAGAGAGTGGAATGGAGGCACAAGGATTGATGGAGGCTGCCAAGAGTGTTTTGGAATATTAAAATTAGGTTTTTCTGAGTGGAGGCTAGGGTAGGTATTATATAGAGGTGTTGTGGGGCCCACACTTGACCTAAAAACGCACTAAAAACTCTAACTGCACAGTCTGTAATCGATTACACGAATCTGTAATCGATTATAGTCTGTAAAAATGCACAGATTCGAAAATTGGTACAGTGTAATCGATTACCAGCCTGTGGTAATCGATTATTGGGCTGTAAAATTGCCCCAAAACACTTCTAAAATGTCTCAACTCGTGCCATACTCATACATACATCATTTCTACCCTCATGCATCATTAAAACATTAAATATAACATATAAATACATACAATTCAAACACATACAACACATAAAGGTTTATTAAGGAGAAACTTATCCACTTCAACTTAATTAAATTTCTAACTAAGGTCAATTACTCTTAATTTCACTTAATTAGAACCTAATAAAAGTCGGGGTGTTACACCATTGATGTACATTTACTATGACATCCAAATATGCATTTGTTTTAGGGTAAATTACACTTATCTCCCCTGAAGTTTGGTGAAATTACACTTGATTTCTCTCTATTTTCAAAATCTTACACACAGACTCCCTGAACTTATAAAAATTACACTGACTTCCCCTGACAATGATTAATTGTCAGTAAAACTAATGGTTCTTATGATATATGAGAGATAAATTACTTTTAACGATATATCTATAAATAATATATACTATTTTGAAGTTAAAATGAGCAAATGACAGTGTAACGAGTAATAAATCTAAGTATGAAAAGAAACTAGAGAAATAAGTTTTAAAATATATAATGGAATATTCGATCATTTTGACTTCATATAGGTGTCTATTATTATAAATATGCTGTTAAGAGTCATGTATCATTCACATATCATAAGAATTATTAGTTTGGCTAATAATTAATCATTATCAGGGGAGATCGGTGTAATTTTTATAAGTCCAGGTGGGTTGTGTGAGATTTTGAAAACAGAGGGGAATTGTTGGTGGTGGTGCGAGTTATGATTTCTCAAGACCAATGTCTCACAACCCAAGAGGGGGGTGAATTGGTTGTGTCAAATTCTTCCAATCTTTCAATTCTTGATGCCAAAAGATACTTTATGAAATTATGAAATCAATCAAGCTTATTGAACTTGTTGAAAAATTAATCTTAAAACAATATGTCAAGCTAATTTGTGATTCAGAACATGTATTAGAAATTAAACAATTTCAAATACAATATGGAGCGAATTTAATAATCACAAACATTTAACCATAAAGCATCAATATCAACTTTCTCTAATACAACCTTTCTGAATTTCTAAAACAGTGTGACACAACGTCCCCGAGGGGTGTCGTGACTAAATATGGAGAAAATGGAGTCGCCACCAATTTAATTATGGAAAAATTGGAAAACCTTTATTTTGTGAAAAACTGGTCTTTTCAGAGATAAGGTTCGGGAGTCGAATTATGATTAGGGAAGGGTGAGAACTTAATCTCACTGCACCCCTAATACATCCGTATTAATACGGTTACCCTATAGCCAATTATGCAAATCTATATTTTTTATTTAATAATATTTAATTTACCCTTAAAGATATTAAAATAAACACACGAAAAAAACAATATAAAAAAGAACAAAATGATTTAAAAAATAATTTTGGGTTGACAGGTTGTAGCCTGCCCCGACGTATCCCCTGGTGCAATGAGGAACTCAAACTCACGTCGTTCTTGTAGAAAATGTTTGTGTTTTGTGTTTTTTAGAAAATGTTGGATACAGGACGAGTTATAAGTCGCACAAGTATCCTAGAATGATTATCTCATACAACGAAATAAAAAAAGATCTGTGAATTTTGTTTTGATTTTAATTAAAGATAATAAATTGCTTTTAAAAAGGAAATAAATTGTTATTTAAAAAAAGAAAAGATGCTTTTAGGATACATGATGATATGATCTGCACAAGTACCCCACAAATTGCAATTCCAAGGATGATTGTCTCATACAACAAAATACTAAATTGAAAAAAAATGATTTGTAAATTTGTTTTGATTTATTGTAAAAAGAATAATAATAATAATAAATCTAAATCTAACCCAACTCCCCCCATTCAATCCCTAATTCCCGTATAGGGAAACAAGGAAAGATGAGGGGTGCTAGTACGGCGGCCAAGGGAGGCAGAGGTGGACAGGCGCGCCGGCGGCCAGATGGGGAGGAAGGCGAGAGAGAGAGAGAGAGAGCGACACCACCGAGGGGGGAACCGCGAGGGGTGCTGCGGCCATGGAGGGTGTCAGACCCGCCACGAGCAGCGAGCGGTGCGCGCGGAGGTGGAACAGCGGCGGCGTAGGTGCAGCGGCGCGGCCTAACAACTGGGAGAAACGGTGCGCTGTCGTCGCTCGGGACCTGCTGTAGGAAGGGCGCGCGGAGCTGGGGCTTGACGTCCTCTGATGCTGTTGTTGTGGCTCTGCCGTGTCGTGCCATTGCTACTGGTTTGTTCTTTATTGCTGCTAGAGTTGGCTAAGGTCAGAGGGAATGAGGGAGTGGCGACAATGCCGTGATGATGATGATAAGCAGTCAAGGGGTCGCAGAAGACTCCTGCTTCCTGTGCTCTATGTTTTGTTCTGTTGTTGTTCTCCTGTTGCTGTTCTGCTGCTGTGTTGCGGGCTGTTGTTGCTGTCGTTCTGGTTTCTGATGCTGTGTTGTTGTTGTGTTGCTGTTGTTGTGTTGTTGCTGCGAATGGTGGTGGCAGACGACTATGCTATTGTTGCTACCTGTCCTCTTCCTCCTGTTTTCTGCTCATCTTTATATTAGTCAAATCGGTTAATGTAATTGATTTGAGTTTTATGTTAATTGATTGTGTTTGATTTTATTTGCTTTGATTTTATTTTGATGGAAATTGATTGATTTTTTTGATTATATCTGATTTGAGTTAATTGATTTTGTTGATTTAGGTTGTTCCTAATTACACCTGATTCGCATTAAATTTGATCTAATTACAATTTTTATGTCTATTTTTATTTCTCTATTTTTTGTATTTTTGAATAAAACTCCGGACAAAATATGATGTTTACACAATGTATTTCAAAATTTACCCTTCAGAAACTCTTCTAGAAATTCTCTTCAGAATCCCCTTCAGAAATTACTTAAGATTCTCTTCAGAATCTGTATCAATTTCTGAACCTAAGCTTCTGATGCCAAAAGCTTATGAAGTCAAGAATGAACCTTATATGATTAAACAATGTTAAATCAATTATTTTATTCAAACTATAATAAGATTTCACATCATCAGAAATATATCACACAATATTTCAGAATTTATCTTCCAGAAACTTGAATTTTTCACAGATTTGAGAAACTCTTTCTTAAATCAACACCTTTCTTTGATTTTTTTTTATTATGAATACAGGTTAGTCAACAACAAAGAATCACAAACCAAAAATCTTTAGGTACTTGCTTGGGCACGTCCAATAAGTTGGAAGTACCCATACAAACCATTACTTGGCATGTTCTGATTGGTTCTCTAATCTATGTCAGCGCCTAGTCATCACTTATAAAATTTAATACCCTATATTTTCTAAAATTTATATTTTAAACCCAGGGTCATTTAATAAATAGATTAAAATTGTAAAATTTCAAAAATATCCTTCATACTATTTTATCCCAAATCCCTAACTCCATCAAAACTTCCCAAATCTCTTTCGTCTCAATCCTCTGCCAGCATCCAAAACTCAAGTAATCAACATTTCAATTTCGAAACCTAACAGCACATCACTTGCAAGTTGCCGCCGCCGCTTTGCGCCGTCTCCCGTCGCCGCTCTTCTTCATCTCCCGCCGCCGCTCTGCTTCGTCTTCGCCGCCGCTCTGCTTTGTCTCCCGGCGCCGCTCTGCTTCGGTCCCAGCGCCGCCTTCTGGTTCGAAGCTCGGCACCCTTGCTGCTGCAGTGGTTCGAGATTCGCTGCTTTCGTCCCGCGCCGCCGCTACTCTAGGCCTCCTCGCTGCGCCTCCGCCTGCCCGCCACCATCGTCCAAGTTCAGGTATGTATTTCCTATTTCACTATTTCTAATTTTTAAACTTTTAAATGTATTTCTATTTCAATGAAGATTGAAGATTGTACATTATTTCTAGGTATTTCTATTTCTAAATCAGTAAATTTATTTCTATTGAAATTTATTTCCTAAAAAATCTGTAAATAACTAAATATCAATAACTAAATTAATTATTCAAGTTCTGTTTTGTTCCCGTGTTAATAAACAGATTTATAATGTAATGTTTATGTATGGAAGTTGATTGTTGAGGGAAAATAAGAATGCTTTGTTCTCCTCTTATCCTTTCAAAGGCAATGCTTCATTCATAAATTTTAATCTATGTATGTAATGTAAGTACATAATTATCCATGGAATGGATGGATCATATATATACGTAGTATATATATATATATATGTTACCGTGTAGGACCCAAGTGATGGATCAATTAAAACACTTGATTTGGTCTCTCATCATGTTAAGGAAGAGACTTGTAGTGTGTGTGAAATGGAATGAGGGAACAGCATCTTTAATTGTTATATTCGAATGTTGGACTATTTTCGATATTTTTACATTGCTGCTTCTGAAATAATGGTTTGGAAATTGTTTGCTATGTTTGTTGTTCTAGATCTGATTATATGTCTATTGTCTGTCATTTGCTGCTGGTGTATGTTAGTTTTTGTTGCTGTTACAAGTCGTTGGTGTATAATATATGTTGCTAACTTATTTCACATAATGTTATTGTCATATGTTACTTCTCCGTGTCATGATGCTGCTGCCGCTTCTAACTTTCTTTTCTAGTTCTGCATTCTGTTCTACTTCCGAGTTAGCGCTTTCTATTTTTGCCTCTACTTATGCATTATACTTTTTCTGGGCTTTACCTTTTACAACAATTGTCTATTGAAATTTTCAGAGCAAGAACCTCTTTTTAATTCTAACTCTAGATTTTTGTAATTTAGTCTAAGATTTTATCATGCATGTTAAGTTATAAATTTATACTCTAAATTGTAGATAACAGAAATGAATGGGGAACCATTTGTTGCTTTGAGGGACGATAAAGATAATATTGAGGATACTGTTGGTGTGAACATTAGTGGTGGTTCTGGAGATAACCAAAACAAAGTTGATATTAACTTTGATGAAGGTCTAGTAGATGAAAATAATAGAACTGATGCAAAGAATTTTGTTGAAACTAAAGAGGACATGGAAATTGGCGATTTGTTAAATGACACTCTTGAGGATTATAAGATGGTGTCTGAATTGACAATAGATGATATATTCGGACTAGAATTTGGAAGTGATATTGAAGCCTTAAAGTTTTATCAGACATATGCTAGATTTCATGGTTTTTCAGTGAGGAGACATATTGTGAAGCGAGATTCAAATGGAAGAATTATATCGCGCCAATTTGTTTGCAACAAAGAGGGTTTAAGACACAAAAAGCACTATAGTAGAGTTGATAGAAAAATGCCTCACCGACCAATCACTCGAACAGGTTGCAAGGCCTATTTTAGAGTGAAATTTTCCTACAAGACGTCAAAATGGAAAGTTGCAAGCTTTGTTGAAGAGCGTAACCACTTGTTAACACCACCTCAATATATGCACTTAGCTCCAACATATTGTGCCATGACAGAGGGTGATAAAGCTCAGGTTGATAGCATGTATTTGTATGGGATGAGAACATGTCACATTATGGGATACTTGCTAGGACAAAAAGGAGGTTATAATAGGTTGGGTTTTACGAAGAAAGATCTATACGATCACATTGATAAGACAAGGAGGGCAAAGATTACTGACGGAGATTCATATGCTGCTTTGACTTACTTGGAGGCAAATGCTGACACAGATGCTTTATGTTTTTTTGCAATTAGCATGCGCGACCGATGATGTTAGGCTGGAAAATTTGTTTTGGTGTGATGGAGGTAGCGTTGTTGACTATGAATGCTTTGGTGATGTGGTAGCATTTGATACCACCTATAGAAAAAACAAGTACAATAAGCCTCTAGTCATATTTTCAAGAACCAATCATCACAACCAAACTGTGATATTTGGATGTGCTTTTGTTTCCGATGAGACAGAACAAACATACAAGTGGGTTTTAGAGGCATTTTCCAAAGCAATGTCACATAAGCATCCTAAGGCAGTGGTGACAGATGGTGATGGTGCAATGAAAGCGGCTATAAAACATGTGTTCCCAAACGTAACTCACAGGTTGTGTTCATGGCATCTACAGAACAATGCATGTAATAAAGTAAAGAAACATGGTTTCTTGGAGGATTTTAACACAGCAATATACTCCAACTTTAACATTGATGAGTTTGAGGATTTTTGGAAGAACATGATAACAAAACAGTGTGGGAAAATGCTTACACGTCTAGAAAGATGTGGGCAAATGCTTATTTGCGCGATACCTTCTTCGCAAGTATAAGAACAACATCACAGTGTGAAGGTATTAATTCATTCATAAAGAGGTATGTACGAAAAAATCATAGCCTTGTTAAATTCATGCACAATTTTGAGCGTGCTTTGAGAGAGTATAAGAATAATGAACTAGATTCTGATTACAAGAGCTTTAATAGTGATCCTATGCTAACAACCTCTCTTAAAAGATATGAGCTCGAAGCCTCCAAATTGTATACAAGGAAGATGTTCATGGAAGTAAAAGATCAATTGGAACAAGCCGGCGCCTTAAATATTGTTGAAAGATCAGATGACGATAATATTATTAGTTTTAAGATGAACAGATTTTGCAAACCGCTTGTGCAGTATGAGGTGACTTATAGACGTGATGATTCTAAATTCTTGTGTGATTGTCGATTGTTTAAATCTCGAGGAATACCATGCTCTCGTATTTTTGGTGCAATGAAGAATGATCACATTGAAAGAATCCCTCCAAATCTAATTTCCAGAAGGTGGACAAAGTCTGCAAAAAGTGATTTTATTGCCACAATGTCAGTCGAGGAAACCAATTCTGAAAAAGTGAGTCTGCTCCGTTTTGCTGCATTATCTGCTCTTTGCAATGAGCTCTGTCGTTTGGCTTCTAAGAATTTAGATGATTTCAAAGAGACTAGAGAAGAAATACTTAAGCTTATGAAAAAACTAGAAAAGCATCCCGAGTCAGAGAAATCTTCAAAGGTAATCGATGATCCAACATTCGTTAAGACCAAAGGTGCTCCTCGAAGGAAAAAGAATAGGAAGAAGCGAAAACGATGTTCTAGATGTCACAAAGTAGGACATAATATCCAGACATATACTAGTGCAGCTCATGGTGAGGATCGTGACTACAGTTTTAGCAATGAGAGTTCATGGTCCGGTAGTGAAGAGAAGACCAGTTTACAGGCAGACAAAGTAAGATTTGACGTATTAATGTATTGATTTTGTTATGAGTCTTGACAATTACTGATTTGTATGCTTTGTGTATAGGAAAATATCTCCTCGTACCATACCCATACTATGCAAGATAAATCTAATGAGGTCTCCAATTGTGACAAAATTGTAAGTTGTGTAATTTTATCTTAAATTTTGAATTCACAGCGATATGTACTAACTTGTGTGTATTTCTTGAACAGGCGACTGCCACGTTAGACCAGCAACATATTGTGAAGAACACATCAAATAAAACATCAAATTGTAGCAACAATGTATGTTTTATATATGCATATCTTTAAATATCATAGTGAAAAGTAATAATTTATGTGCAATGTTTATAGGATGAAAATTCTATGGACTAGAACCATTGCGTATGGAATACATCCAACACACAAACTTCTAACTACAATCAAAATGTATGATTTAGTTATTCTTGTAAGCTATTTAGTTATTTTATCCTCAGGTTAACTACATGTCTGTTATCATTATATTTTTTATTCTATGTGAAAAATTTACATGACAAAGCGATCTACATATTTTGCAGCATGGACAGTTTTTGCAAAGCCATCAGACTGGAACAAATTTAAATTGCACACAATATCAACCATTTGACTCTTTGCAAAATGATCATGTTGGAACATCTGAGGAAAACACTCAAAGAAGATTTTTGGGAAAAAGAAAATGATAATGAAATCAAGTTTACCTTCTGTCTTGTTCTTGATATTAGCTTAGTTATCATGATAAGCAACTTGGCATGCTATTTTGAAGCATTGTCTGTAATAAGGATAATATTTGGTTAATTTTACATTTTAGTGGTGTGACCTTATGGCCATCTGTTATATTTTCTATATGTTTTCCATTTTATCCTTTCACTACGACTACCTGTGTCTTACTGTGTTAGTTCTGAACTTATGAATTTGACGAAAAGGAAATACTTTAGTAATACTATGGGTTCTGATTTTAAGTGTTGATTTTTCAAGAAAAATGGAGGAAAGAACTAGGTGAATGAATGTAGGATAGTTTATGGTTAAATTGTTTTCATTATCTACTAAAGTTTGGTACTCTTTTTCTGAATTTAAAAAATATTATATACTCATTTTTATGTAGACATGTGTTTTAAAAGCTATAATGCTTACCAATATAGTGGTAGTATTTACCGCTTTAACATTAATTTGCTAGTCTTTGCCCATCTCTATGCTCATTTATTTGAATTTACTGTATTTATCGGTACAAATAGTGAGTATAAGCCAAAAAATGCAACCTATCAATGTTACATCTATTCACACTCAGCTAAGCAAGGGAGTCTCGTACAAAATAATACTAAAAGAAACATAAATAAATAAAACCACACAATTTCGAAAAATACAATCAACAAATGTAATTCAAATTATCCATTCCTACAATATCAAAATCATACTCTTTCAACCACATTTCTGTTACACCTCTTCAAACATAGGAGAGCAGCTTTGGAACAACACTCATTTCTTTTACAACAATGTGCAACGTTTTGTCACTATTTTTCAATGATTTGAAAACCATTATTTGCACGTATTTATCGCGGGTCGTCTTTCAAAAGGCCAAAATGCACTATTTTGAGGCTTAGTGATTTAGCGGTGAATTTTACCGCCTTTGCATTGGTTCGCATGCCACTACCTTTCCTACCGCTAATTCGGTTGAATTCGCCGTATTTAGCGGTAGAAATAGTGTGTATATGCCAAAAATTCAACCACATTTCTATTACATCTCTTCAAACATAGGAGAGCAGCTTTGGAACAACACTCATTTCACAACAATGTGCAACGTTTTGTCACTATTTTTAAATGATTTGTATTTGCACGTATTTATCGCGGGTCGTGTTTCAAAGGCCAAATGCACATTTAGAGGCTTAGTGATTTAGCAGTGGATTTTACCACCTTTGCATTGGTTCGCATGCCACTACCTTTCCTGCCGCTAATTCGGTTGAATTCGTCGTATTTAGCGGTAGAAATAGTGTGTTTATGCCAAAAATTCAACCTCATTTCTGTTACATCTCTTCAAACATAGGAGAGCAGCTTTGGAACAACACTCATTTCACAACAATGTGCAACGTTTTGTCACTATTTTTCAATAATTTAAAAACCATTATTTGCACGTATTTATCGCGGGTTGTGTTTCAAAAGGCCAAAATGCACTATTTTGAGGCTTATTGATTTAGCGGTGGATTTTACCGCCTTTGCATTGGTTCGCATGCCACTACCTTTCCTGGCGCTAATTCGGTTGAATTCGCCGTATTTAGCGGTAGAAATAGTGTGTATATGCCAAAAATTCAACCACATTTCTGTTACATCTCTTCAAACATAGGAGAGCAGCTTTGGAACAACACTCATTTCACAACAATGTGCAACGTTTTGTCACTATTTTTCAATGATTTGAAAACCATTATTTGCTCGTATTTATCGCGGGTCGTGTTTCAAAAGGCCAAAATGCAATATTTTGAGGCTTAGTGATTTAGCGGTGGATTTTACCGCCTTTGCATTGGTTCGCATGCCACTACCTTTCCTGCTGCTAATTCGGTTGAATTCGACGTATTTAGCGGTAGAAATAGTGTGTATATGCCAAAAATTCAACCACATTTCTGTTACATCTCTTCAAACATAGGAGAGCAGCTTTGGAACAACACTCTTTTCACAACAATGTGCAACGTTTTGTCTCTATTTTTTAATAATTTGAAAACAATTATTTGCACGTATTTATCGCGGGTCGTGTTTCAAAAGGCCAAAATGCACTATTTTGAGGCTTAGTGATTTAGCGGTGGATTTTACCGCCTTTGCATTGGTTCGCATGCCACTACTACCTTTCCTGCCGCTAATTCGGTAGAATTTGCCGTATTTAGCTGTATAAATAGTGTGTATATGCCAAAAATTCACCTAGTCGTATAATTTCTCTTAATTTGTGAGTTGCTCCAAGGAAGGCATCGATCTCACCATTATACCAAGATTCACACTCTATAACCCATTTTCCAGAAAAAACTGAAATTTTATGAATAACTCCAAGGCAGCAACCTTAATCTAACCAGACCAATTTAAGCAAGTTACTTTTAAACAATGATGAAAATAGCAGATTTATTTTGGTTTCTACATTACATATTTGAATAGATTATGTTTTGACAACAAATAAACTCGTAGAAATTAATTTGAATAGATTATGTTTTCTTTCCAAATCCAATTAAAATTTTCAAGATTTAAAAATATAAAAGAATAAAATTTCAAAGAATTTCATAGAATTCTAAATAAAATTATTTCTCATTTTTGTTATTACAAACAATAGAATTCGTTCTCAAATCAAATCAATTCTCATAAATTTAAGCTTCCAAACACATCCATAATGATATTTACCAAAAAAAAACCGTAGAAATCAATTTGAATATTAAAAAAAAACCAAAACGTAAAACCTAAAAAGAAACAAACTGATAGATATGTTTTCAATATCAATTTCTATTTCAAATCTTGTTTCGTTTTTTACTCCTAAAATATTTCTTTTCAAAATCAACTACTATTTAAAATTTTTTGAATTAATCATTCCAAGTTTATAAGTGTCAAAACTTACATGATACATGAACTAGAGGTCTACTTAAATCAGAGAAACAAGTCATCTCGATAGAGTCAACTTTCATCATGGTCAGTAAAAGGTCATGTAAAACAAAGAAGATGATCTCTGATAAATTTTTATCATCTCCAACCATACCTATAAAGGAGAACACTCCAACAAAAAATACAAAACATCCTCACATTTCATCGTGGTAAGTGTGTCTTTAATGTCATTCCAAATACACTCTTTATTTATCTAAATTAAGCTATTTTTTTATGCATTTGATTGTGATGATAAGAAGGGGGAGGATCTTGGAAGGTCTATGATAAATATACTAGAATCAAAGATTGATAAATTGACTCAAGAAGTTGCAGCTCTGACTCTAGTCATATCTAATGGAACCACACCCATTTCACAACAATGTGCAGTGGTAAGCTCCACATTAACACCTCATAAACCAAAGGTAAAATCTCTTGAAGACAATGATGTTGAAGAAATCAACCCTATAATATTTCGTTTTGAAAACAAGACATTAAAGGATATAATTAAAAGTGACTTACGCCCGTTGACGAACAAAATGAGTAAAAAGGTATTGTCAAATTAGATGAATTTCAAAAGAGGCTAGAGTCAAATTCCACGTACTACATAGTTAATCGCTCACGATCAACATTGGATGGGCTAGAGCTTCCATATGTAAGTATAGTAAATTTTAATTAACTAAGGTAATGTGTTATAAAGATAATTTTATGTAAAATAATTGCTATTTACATATTTAATAATATTGCATTGTACATGTAGTGGGTGCCCATGTCATTCAGGCCAACATCTACAATGAGGTTGAATGAGATTGAGCTTGCCATTGCAGCATATATATTCAAAGATGATCCACTAGACAATAATGAGTATGTATGTAATTATTTATTACAATGGTTTTTATGAATTTACAGGGAATCCAACTTTAATATATTCTATATTTTATAGTGAAGATCAACTTATCTTGGGCAGTCATTGTTATATATGGATACACACACACCCTTAGGACACTACTAACAACAAAATGTGTGGATCAAGACGTAAGCATGTTATAATAGTTTTAAATAATTTTGTTAATGTCATCATAATCAACTTTTAATGACAAAAACCTGTAATGAGGTAGGTGTTAAACTTAGTCGTCGGCATGATGCAACATGAGAAAAAACCCTTGAATAATGGTTGTAAGTGCTATTGGTTCTTACCTACAACTTTTGCAGTAAGTTTAATTATTGTCACTACTCTCACTTAGACTAACAATGTTTCTACTTACGAAACGATCATGTAACATCATGTGTAGCAATTTGGTTTAAGTTGGCAAGCTAGTCCAGATTCGGTAATTCATCACTTCAAGCATGAATTCACGGAAAAGCTTAGCGACTTGTCGAAGGTAAGCACTAAAACCTATATTCTTTTAAGTTTTCAATAGTCAACTTTTAATTATATAATTTTAAATATAAGAAAATTTATTTAGGTTTTTATCCCTGTCAACGAGGAAAATGAGCATTGGTACTTGGTGGTAGTAGATTTTGCAAAACGTCATTTGATTTTACTTGATTCTCTTCCTTCCATGAAATCGCAACTACTGCGTAGGATGACTGCTATCAGGGTGGTATGAATTAATTCGATCTACAAAACACACTCTTATCTTAATTTTTTAATTTTCTTTAGTAAAAAATGTCTAACAACATAATATTTTTAGGCCAATTTTTTTCAAGCAATGTTTCAAGATCCCTCACTTCAAGTTTTAGATTCATCTGAAAATGTGGCTTGTTGTGAATTTCCAGTTATTGAGCCTGAAGGTCTTCCCAAACAAAGAGATGGATCGTAAGTTGAGAATATTATGCCTTATTATAATGATAAAATTGTTGGCATCATATTTTATATTACTATTTATAGTACCTTTGTCTTTTCAATATCATAGGAATGATTGTGGTGTTTGGGTGGCCAGCTGGATGATATTTTGTGTTGAATCAGATGAGTATAACATTCAAGTAACGATATTTAATTAGAGTTTGATTTTAATTTTGAATTACATAACTATATACTCGATATCTAATAGTATGTATATTACATTTGAATTAGGTTGACGATGAAACTCAGATGAAGATTGCGATCAACTTGGTATTACATGAGCACAATCTTTTGATTGAATCAATCTCAACAAAAGCATATGAATATCTTAAGAAAATAGGCGAACACCACCATTGCTCTTCAATTCTTTAATTGGAACTCAATTCATAAACATATTGAGTGTGTTTCGAACCATTAAAAATGAGAAATGAATTGAATTGCAATTCTCATAGAATTGATAATTGTGTATTTTTGAATCCTATAGATTTTGAGAGGATTTTGATGGAAATGATTTAGAATTCAATTCAATTCAATTCCTTTTATTTCATTTCCATATTTAATCATTCCAAACACATCCTATAATTATTTTTATGAATTTAGTTAGAACTTTATCTCTTCCAACTATGAGTTTATATTTGCTTATTGTTTTTGTTTGCCTATTTTATCCTCTAACACAATTATCACTAATTATTTCATTTGTGTAATTTTAGTTGCACAATAATAGTGGAATTGAATTCGTCATAACTTATATCTACATCTATAATCACCTTTGCAGTTTAGAGGGATCATACTTGTACGAGCATTTCATATTAACCGTGTTTATATATGTGCAATGTATATGATATTTAAAAGGTAAATTAACATACATGAAAAGTAATATTTTTAATTGTGAAGCCTAAAAAAAAGATAAATCTCACATTTTAAAGTATATAGCCTTCAATTTTCACAATTTCAAAAAAATATATTATCATCTTCAATACTATTTACTTTTTTACCTATTATCATTAGAAAAAATTTAAAACCGTATATAACTTAACAGAAAAATTAAATGAAAATTACATTTCATATGAATGATATCTCTTGATAACATTTCATGTGATCAATTTGTCCTTTCATTGAATGATATCAGTGTCTATAATAATATTTCTTTTGATATCACGTCATAATCACCAACCATATGGTAAAATAATGATATTTATCTTATATCTAGTCTCTGAATATGCACTGATTTATGAATGATATCACGTGTCTATAATGATATTTCTTGAAAATTCATGTGATCAATTTGTCCCACTATGTAAATACCCATTATCTACACTAAATACCCATTATCATATGATCAACCCACTATGCATATAAATTTCACACGTCTTTGGCTAATCAGCCCACTATCTCTTGTTTCCACGATCTGAAAGCTTAAATGCCCATTATCACCTAAACTGCATCTCTTGTGTCCATGATCTGGCTTAATGCATATAATTAGCCCACTATCACCTAAACCACATCTCTTGGGCGCACATGATACCATCCACATCCTTATATTTTATTGCTACAACTCTGTTTAATACCCATCAAATTGCTAAAAATTCACTACCTTCACCTATTTGTTTTAGCTCAATAACATTTACCTATATTTTTACTGTCTTGAGATAATTTTAGAATGGTTGGGATGAATGAAGATCACCATGTCAATTCAGAACCTAAAGATTTACAAAGGATGATACAAGATTTAGCAACCTTCATTGCGTACAGAAATCCCAGAATTAGGGGACTATATAGTCCAACTATACAAAATTTCCTCAATAGTAATGCAATTGGGGAAAAAACTCAGTTACCATTTCCATCAACACAATTTAAGGAACTGATATCTGAATTGACTACTAGCATAAACCACAACGTACGTAGGAAGCTATTCACAGAAAATAACGATCAATGATCTTCAAGTACAATGCATCAGCCCCCCAGACTAATTGGTACCGACGTACCAGATGTAACTACTTTCATACTTTTATGCTCATATGTCATGTGATCGTTTTGTTTTATTAACTAAGTTTTGCGTAACATTAGCAAGATGTTAATAGTTATATTTAACTTACAGTGGATGCATAGTGTATTCAAGCCTACAGAAGACATGCATTTAAATGACATAGAGGTGGTTTTTGCGGCTTATATATTTGGAATAGAGAAGAACGAGAATCTTAGTCGGTTAGTTATTAAAATGAAAATCTAAATAAAATTTAATTTACTAACTATTAACTAATTCGTTGATTATTAATTTGAACATACAGAAAGGAGATTTTGATTTCTCCAGAGTCAAAGTTTTGTAAAGGAAGTAGATCCATGTTGAAAACCTTGCTTCCTAAAGGTCTAATTGATCGCCATGTAAGTTATAATGTTGATGCATAATATATAGATTAGTAAATTTTTGTTATAACTTTATAACTCTAACTTGTTTGAATACATATGTGCTGGATTTGCTTGATTGTGCTCTGACTCATGAAGACAGATCATTTACTAGATATTGTGTTGTTTGGTTTTCGCCAACTATGTTTGCGGTATTATCATGTATTGGTGTAATATATCTAAGATTTATTAACCGATAATATATAAATTGATTCATTGTTATCTATTATTTTTTACACCAATTTGCTTTGGGTACGACTCATTCTCCAACAACTGTCATGGAAGATTATAAAAAAACATTTATGGGACAAGTTGAGTACGTGACTCAGGTATAATTTTCATAATCAATAAATTCATCTTATTCTCATTATTTGTCTCAATAAATTGAGTCCAATTTCTAACTGAAATTTTTCCAGATTTTTTTGCCAATCAATGAGGACAATATGCACTGGTATCTTTCAATCATTGACATCAGTCAACGCAAACTAATTATTCTAGACTCAAAATCAATGGCATCAAAGTATGAATTAAGAAAGAGCAACATTCAACTTTTGGTAATTTGATACATATCATGAAACTTTATACATTTACATATCATACATAATATATTTAATTTAATCATTTGTATCTTACAGGCGAATTGCGTTGAAAAAATGTTGGCACATGATAGTTTCTACGTCATTGACACAACAACAATACCCATTATCTACACTAAATACCCATTATCATATGATCAACCCACTATGCATAAAAATTTCACATGTCTTTGGCTAATCAGCCCACTATCTCTTGTTTCCACGATCTGAAAGCTTAAATGCCCATTATCACCTAAACTGCATCTCTTGTGTCCATGATCTGGCTTAATGCACATAATCAGCCCACTATCACCTAAACCACATCTCTTGGGCGCACATGTATACCATCCACTCATCCATTATATTTTATTGCTACAACTCTGTTTAAATACCCATCAAATTGCTAAAAATTCACTATCTTCACCTATTTGTTTTAGCTCAATAATATTTACCTATATTTGTACTGTCTAGAAATAATTTTAGAATGGTTGGGATGAATGAAGATCACCATGTCAATTCAGAAGCTGAAGATTTACAAAGGATGATACAAGATTTAGCAACCTTCATTGCGTACAGAAATCCTAGAATTAAGGGACTATATAGTCCAACTATACAAAATTTCCTCAATAGTAATGCAATTGGGGAAAAAATTCAGTTACTATTTCCATCAACACAATTTAAGGAACTGATATCTGAATTGACTGCTAGCATAAACCACAACGTACGTAGGAAGCTATTCATAGAAGATAAGGATCAATGTTCTCCAAGTACAATGCATGAGCCACCCAGACTAATTGGCACCGACGTACCAGATGTAAGTATTTTCATACTTTTATGCTCATATGTCATGTGATCCTTTTGTTTTATTAACTAAGTTTTGCGTAACATTTGCAAGATGTTAATAGTTATGTTTAATTTACAGTGGATGGATAGTGTATTCAAGCCTACAGAAGACATGCATTTAAATGACATAGAGGTGGTATTTGCGGCTTATATATTTGGAATAGAGAAGAACGAGAATCTTAGTGGGTTAGTTATTAAAATGAAAATCTAAATAAAATTTAACTTACTAACTATTAACTAATTCGTTGATTATTAATTTGAACATACAGAAAGGAGATTTTGATTTCTCCAGAGTCAAAGTTTTGTAAAGGAAGTAGATCCATGTTAAAAACCTTGCTTCCTAAAGGTCTAATTGATCGCCATGTAAGTTATAATGTTGATGCATAATATATAGATCAGTAAATTTTTGCTATAACTTTATAACTCTAACTTGTTTGAATACATAGGTGCTGGATTTGCTTGCTTGTGCTCTGACTCATGAAGACAGATCATTTACTAGATATTGTGTTGTTTGGTTTTTGCCAACTATGTTTGCGGTATTATCATGTATTGGTGTAATATGTCTAAGATTTACTAACTGATAATATATAAATTGATTCATTGTCATCTATTATTTTTTACAGCAATTTGCTTTGGGTACGACTCATTCTCCAACAACTCCCACGGAAGATTATAAAAAAACATTTATGGGACAAGTTGAGTACATGAATCAGGTATAATTTTCATAATCAATAAATTCATCTTATTCTCATTATCTGTCTCAATAAATTGAGTCCAATTTCTAACTTTGAAATTTTTCCAGATTTTTTTGCCAATCAATGAGGACAATATGCACTGGTATCTTTTAATCATTGACATCAGTCAACGCAAACTAATTATTCTAGACTCAAAACCAGTGGCATCAAAGCATGAATTAAGAAAGAGCAACATTCAACTTTTGGTAATTTGATACATATCATGAAACTTTATACATTTAAATATCATACATAATATATTTAATTTATTCATTTGTATCTTACAGGCGTATTGCGTTGAAAAAATGTTGGCACATGATAGTTTCTACGTCTTTCACACAACAACAATACCTATTATCTACACTAAATACCCATTATCATATGATCAACCCACTATGCATATAAATTTCACACGTCTTTGGCTAATCAGCCCACTATCTCTTGTTTCCACGATCTGAAAGCTTAAATGCCCATTATCACCTAAACCACATCTCTTGTGCGCACATGTATACCATCCACTCATCCATTATATTTTATTGCTACAACTCTGTTTAAATACCCATCAAATTGCTAAAAAATCACTATCTTCACCTATTTGTCTTAGCTCAATAACATTTACCTATATTTGTACTGTCTTGAGATAATTTTAGAATGGTTTGGATGAATGAAGATCACCATGTCAATTCAGAATCTGAAGATTTACAACGGATGAGACAAGATTTAGCAACCTTCATTGCGTACAGAAATCCCAGAATCAGGGGACTATATAGTCCAACCATACAAAATTTCCTCAATAGTAATGCAATTGGGGAAAAAACTCAGTTACCATTTCCATCAACACAATTTAAGGAACAGATATCTGAATTGACTGCTAGCATAAACCACAACGTACGTAGGAAGGTATTCACATAAGATAACGAACAATGTACTTAAGGTACAATGCATCAGCCACCCAGACTAATTGGCAACGACGTACCAGATGTAAGTATTTGCATACTTTTATGCTCATATGTCATGTGATCCTTTTGTTTTATTAACTAAGTTTTGCGTAACATTTGCAAGATGTTAATAGTTATGTTTAATTTACAGTGGATGCATAGTGTATTCAAGCCTACAGAAGACATGCATTTAAATGACATAGAGGTGGTTTTTGCGTCTTATATATTTGGAATAGAGAAGAACAAGAATCTTAGTCGGTTAGTTATTAAAATGAAAATCTAAGTAAAATTTAACTTACTAACTATTAACTAATTCGTTGATTATTAATTTGAACATACAGAAAGGAGATTTTGATTTCTCCAGAGTCAAAGTTTTCTAAAGGAAGTAGATCCATGTTGAAAACCTTGCTTCCTAAAGGTCTAATTGATCGCCATGTAAGTTATAATGTTGATGCATAATATATAGATCAGTAAATTTTTGTTATAACTTTATAACTCTATCTTGTTTGAATACATAGGTGCTGGATTTGCTT
Source organism: Aeschynomene evenia (assembly GCA_013621005.1). Taxonomy (NCBI): domain Eukaryota; kingdom Viridiplantae; phylum Streptophyta; class Magnoliopsida; order Fabales; family Fabaceae; genus Aeschynomene; species Aeschynomene evenia. The sequence goes on from CM024271.1 coordinate 16,996,544, forward strand.
GCTTGTGCTCTGACTCATGAAGACAGATCATTTACTAGATATTGTGTTGTTTGGTTTTTGCCAACTATGTTTGCGGTATTATCATGTATTGGTGTAATATGTCTAAGATTTACTAACCGATAATATATAAATTGATTCATTGTCATCTATTATTTTTTACAGCAATTTGCTTTGGGTACGACTCATTCTCCAACAACTCCCATGGAAGATTATAAAAAAAAATTTATGGGACAAGTTGAGTACGTTACTCAGGTATAATTTTCATAATCAATAAATTCATCTCATTCTCATTATCTGTCTCAATAAATTGAGTCCAATTTCTAACTTTGAAATTTTTCCAGATTTTTTTGTCAATCAAAGAGGACAATATGCACTGGTATCTTTTAATCATTGACATCAGTCAACGCAAACTAATTATTCTAGACTCAAAACCAATGGCATCAAAGCATGAATTAAGAAAGAGCAACATTCAACTTTTGGTAATTTGATACATATCATGAAACTTTATACATTTAAATATCATACATAATATATTTAATTTATTCATTTGTATCTTACAGGCGTATTGCGTTGAAAAAATGTTGGCACATGATAGTTTCTACGTCTTTCACACAACAACAATACCTATTATCTACACTAAATACCCATTATCATATGATCAACCCACTATGCATATAAATTTCACACGTCTTTGGCTAATCAGCCCACTATCTCTTGTTTCCACGATCTGAAAGCTTAAATGCCCATTATCACCTAAACCACATCTCTTGTGCGCACATGTATACCATCCACTCATCCATTATATTTTATTGCTACAACTCTGTTTAAATACCCATCAAATTGCTAAAAAATCACTATCTTCACCTATTTGTCTTAGCTCAATAACATTTACCTATATTTGTACTGTCTTGAGATAATTTTAGAATGGTTTGGATGAATGAAGATCACCATGTCAATTCAGAATCTGAAGATTTACAACGGATGAGACAAGATTTAGCAACCTTCATTGCGTACAGAAATCCCAGAATCAGGGGACTATATAGTCCAACCATACAAAATTTCCTCAATAGTAATGCAATTGGGGAAAAAACTCAGTTACCATTTCCATCAACACAATTTAAGGAACAGATATCTGAATTGACTGCTAGCATAAACCACAACGTACGTAGGAAGCTATTCACATAAGATAACGAACAATGTACTTAAGGTACAATGCATCAGCCACCCAGACTAATTGGCAACGACGTACCAGATGTAAGTATTTGCATACTTTTATGCTCATATGTCATGTGATCCTTTTGTTTTATTAACTAAGTTTTGCGTAACATTTGCAAGATGTTAATAGTTATGTTTAATTTACAGTGGATGCATAGTGTATTCAAGCCTACAGAAGACATGCATTTAAATGACATAGAGGTGGTTTTTGCGTCTTATATATTTGGAATAGAGAAGAACAAGAATCTTAGTCGGTTAGTTATTAAAATGAAAATCTAAGTAAAATTTAACTTACTAACTATTAACTAATTCGTTGATTATTAATTTGAACATACAGAAAGGAGATTTTGATTTCTCCAGAGTCAAAGTTTTCTAAAGGAAGTAGATCCATGTTGAAAACCTTGCTTCCTAAAGGTCTAATTGATCGCCATGTAAGTTATAATGTTGATGCATAATATATAGATCAGTAAATTTTTGTTATAACTTTATAACTCTATCTTGTTTGAATACATAGGTGCTGGATTTGCTTGCTTGTGCTCTGACTCATGAAGACAGATCATTTACTAGATATTGTGTTGTTTGGTTTTTGCCAACTATGTTTGCGGTATTATCATGTATTGGTGTAATATGTCTAAGATTTACTAACCGATAATATATAAATTGATTCATTGTCATCTATTATTTTTTACAGCAATTTGCTTTGGGTACGACTCATTCTCCAACAACTCCCATGGAAGATTATAAAAAAAAATTTATGGGACAAGTTGAGTACGTTACTCAGGTATAATTTTCATAATCAATAAATTCATCTTATTCTCATTATCTGTCTCAATAAATTGAGTCCAATTTCTAACTTTGAAATTTTTCCAGATTTTTTTGTCAATCAAAGAGGACAATATGCACTGGTATCTTTTAATCATTGACATCAGTCAACGCAAACTAATTATTCTAGACTCAAAACCAATGGCATCAAAGCATGAATTAAGAAAGAGCAACATTCAACTTTTGGTAATTTGATACATATCATGAAACTTTATACATTTAAATATCATACATAATATATTTAATTTATTCATTTGTATCTTACATGCGAATTGCGTTGAAAAAATGTTGGCACATAAAGTTTCTACGTCTTTGACACAACAACAATACCTATTATCTACAGTAAATACCCATTATCATCTGATCAACCCACTATGCCTATAAATTTCACACGTCTTTGGCTAATCAGCCCACTATCTCTTGTTTCCACGATCTGAAAGCTTAAATGCCCATTATCACCTAAACTACATCTCTTGTGTCCATGATCTGGCTTAATGCATATAATCAGCCCACTATCACCTAAACCACATCTCTTGGGCGCACATGTATACCATCCACTCATCCATTATATTTTATTGCTACAACTCTGTTTAAATACCCATCAAATTGCTAAAAATTCACTATCTTCACCTATTTGTTTTAGCTCAATAACATTTACCTATATTTGTACTGTCTTGAGATAATTTTAGAATGGTTGGGATGAATAAAGATCACCATGTCAATTCAGAAGCTGAAGATTTACAAAGGATGATACAAGATTTAGCAACCCTCATTGCGTACAGAAATCCCAGAATTAGGGGACTATATAGTACAACCATAAAAAATTTCCTCAATAGTAATGCAATTGGGGAAAAAACTCAGTTATCATTTCCATCAACACAATTTAAGGAACTGATATCTTAATCGACTGCTAGCATAAACCACAACGTACGTAGGAAGCTATTCACAGAAGATAACGATCAATGTTCTTCAAATACAATGCATCAGCCACCCAGACTAATTGGCACCGACGTACCAGATGTAAGTATTTTCATACTTTTATGCTCATATGTCATGTGATCCTTTTGTTTTATTAACTAAGTTTTGCGTAACATTTGCAAGATGTTAATAGTTATGTTTAATTTACAGTGGATGCATAGTGTATTCAAGCCTACAGAAGACATCCATTTAAATGACATAGAGGTGGTATTTGCGGCTTATATATTTGGAATAGAGAAGAACGAGAATCTTAGTGGGTTAGTTATTAAAATGAAAATCTAAATAAAATTTAACTTACTAACTATTAACTAATTCGTTGATTATTAATTTGAACATACAGAAAGGAGATTTTGATTTCTCCAGAGTCAAAGTTTTGTAAAGGAAGTAGATCCATGTTAAAAACCTTGCTTCCTAAAGGTCTAATTGATCGCCATGTAAGTTATAATGTTGATGCATAATATATAGATCAGTAAATTTTTGCTATAACTTTATAACTCTAACTTGTTTGAATACATAGGTGCTGGATTTGCTTGCTTGTGCTCTGACTCATGAAGACAGATCATTTACTAGATATTGTGTTGTTTGGTTTTTGCCAACTATGTTTGCGGTATTATCATGTATTGGTGTAATATGTCTAAGATTTACTAACTGATAATATATAAATTGATTCATTGTCATCTATTATTTTTTACAGCAATTTGCTTTGGGTACGACTCATTCTCCAACAACTCCTACGGAAGATTATAAAAAAACATTTATGGGACAAGTTGAGTACGTGAATCAGGTATAATTTTCATAATCAATAAATTCATCTTATTCTCATTATCTGTCTCAATAAATTGAGTCCAATTTCTAACTTTGAAATTTTTCCAGATTTTTTTTCCAATCAATGAGGACAATATGCACTGGTATCTTTTAATCGTTGACATCAGTCAACGCAAACTAATTATTCTAGACCTAAAACCAATGGCATCAAAGCATGAATTAAGAAAGAGCAACATTCAACTTTTGGTAATTTGATACATATCATGAAACTTTATACATTTAAATATCATACATAATATATTTAATTTATTCATTTGTATCTTACAGGCGTATTGCGTTGAAAAAATGTTGGCACATGATAGTTTCTACGTCTTTGACACAACAACAATACCTATTATCTACACTAAATACCCATTATCATATGATCAACCCACTATGCATATAAATTTCACACGTCTTTGGCTAATCAGCCCACTATCTCTTGTTTCCACGATCTGAAAGCTTAAATGCCCATTATCACCTAAACTGCATCTCTTGTGTCCATGATCTGGCTTAATGCATATAATCAGCCCACTATCACCTATACCACATCTCTTGGGCGCACATGTATACCATCCACTCATCCATTATATTTTATTGCTACAACTCTGTTTAAATACCCATCAAATTGCTAAAAAATCACTATCTTCACCTATTTGTTTTAGCTCAATAGCATTTACCTATATTTGTACTGTCTTGAGATAATTTTAGAATGGTTGGGATGAATGAAGATCACCATGTCAATTCAGAAGCTGAAGATTTACAAAGGATGATACAAGATTTAGCAACCTTCATTGCGTACAGAAATCCCAGAATTAGGGGACTATATAGTCCAACCATACAAAAATTTCCTCAATAGTAATGCAATTGGGGAAAAAACTCAGTTATCATTTCCATCAACACAATTTAAGGAACTGATATCTGAATTGACTGCTAGCATAAACCACAACGTACGTAGGAAGCTATTCACAGAAGATAACGATCAATGTTCTTCAAGTACAATGCATCAGTGATGGGTGCGTCGTAACACTCATAAATTTAATTTTTTTTAAAATCAAGTTCCCCTAATATAGTTTAGTGGAAACCAGGGTCATCCCTCACAAGGAATGACTAAGAGAGTAATACACGAGACTAGTTGTAACACCCTACTAGATAGCCCTTAACGCTTAAGTCATTTTAGGCCATTTCATAAGGGTTACCTCCTGTTATCATGTTTTATCTTTATATTTAAAATATAATACGTGGAAAATAGGCGGGAGTAAATTTTCGAAAATCATTTGCGGTATAGAAAATAAGGGCCTTGCGCATAAATACAACGATAATAATAAGCAATACAAACATCTAATAAAATACTTCATCATATAATAACTCCCACCAAATAACAAACATGAAGTAAATACTAGGTCTCACCCCATAAGCCAAAAACTGTGACCTATGAGATTCCACCATAAATATGAGTAAATAAATAGCTGCCGGCTGACAAAGGTCCGGACTCAGAAAAATAATAAATAAATAAACGTAGCGGAAGCATAAAAGTCATAACATCTGATAAGGAAATAAAACATGTCTCTGATATCTAAGGAACTACATTATAAACTAAGTCTGCACGGGCTCCTCGTGTGCTCCGACATCCTGCTCTGTCTGCTCCTCTAAAAGGTGGGAAAAACATAGGGTGAGCACTGGGAAGTGACTCAGTAGAGGAAGCCGCCCCGGGTTTAATTATAAAATAAGTGAAGCATGAATGAGTTTAATTCGGATATAAGTTGAAAATCAATCTTTCCCCGGAACGTCTTACCTAAGTGCATCTTGTCCATTTTATTAATTCGTATAACATATCATAATTAAAGGTCCATGTGTAGTGTACTATGTGCTTCTATCACAATCAGGGAAAATATAACATAACCGAACATTTATCAGAACTTTTTTTCAGAGCATCTTATCATTAACTTTTACTTTAAATCTGTCAGACATGGCAAAGTCTCCCTCCCATCCTTACTCCTACAATCCGGCCCCTAGGTATGAGCTCATCCTAAAACATTACGGGGAAGAGGGGGTACAGTTCACCTTCCTCAAGTGAAGGAGTTGCAGCCGAGGATGCCACCCCTCCTACAACACTCATCACAAGCTGAAGGCTACAGGGTATTTTAATCTTTCAGAGTATCAGAGATCTTTCAGAACGTCTTTTAATTATCAGAAATCTTTCAGAGTTAACAGAGATCTTTTAGAGCACCAGAATATCTTTCAGAACATCTTTTAACTTTTACCGAGTGACAGAGTTAATTCATTCAGATCATTTCATCATAATATATATCATATACTCACATAAACAATTTAACGCATCATAAAAGCAATACATATACTCAATATAACATATATATCTCATACAATAATTATATATACCTCATACAATAATTATATATACATCATAGCAATTAAACATACATATAAACGTACTTTATAGCTCATATAATCATATATAAATCATGCATAAATCATATATAACATTTATACAAGTCGTAGAACGCATTAGGGTACATAAAAGGGTAAAAACATGTCAATTTATACTCTTTAACATCATGGAATAAACATAGCACATTCACTTACTTACTTTGACATCATGGAGAATAAATAAATACAACTCTTTATCAAATAAACATGATATACAACTACTTATAAATATTATTCGCAATGCTTCTATACCTTTCATGTCATATGATCTCGTTTATTTTATTATTATTTCTTACATATACTTTATTATAGTTTTACTTGTACTTTGTACTCTACCCTTAAGTATCCTGTAAACTCTTATATTTTATTCATCATCAATCTTGTCTTCTATACTATTATTGTTACTATTACTATTATCATTACATATCATATATTATACATGTTGTTATTCTTACTGTATTATTCTTTTATTATTATTATTATTATTATTTCTACCTGTTATCTACCTGTTGTTAACTAATATACATGCTAATAGGTATAAGTTTATGTAATAATAATATATAATAGTAATATACATACACTACTGTCTTTTTTTTTCTTTTTATTTATATATATATATAATGCTCATGTTGCCAGGAAAGCGAAACAAAGCACTCTCGGCCGTCTCGCTGCCATACGCATATATATATATGCGCTATATCTAAGTAACATCATAATAATAATAATAATAATAATAATAATAATTCCTAATGGGAGAAACGACCACACATTAATCTCATAAAATTATCCTCAATATGCATGAAAATAGAATGCTTAACCCCTACCTCTTGAAGACAAAATGCTAGAATGCAAAGAGAAACCCCTTTTTTCCCGACGTTGCTCTCGTTGGAAACCTCTCTCTAGCCCCACGAACGGTCCGGTGACGCCGGAGACTCTTAACGGAGAAACAGAATCGGTAGAAAGCTCCGGCTTGATGGGAGGATTAAGAATATGAATTTATTTTCTGGATTGGGTGAGGTTTGATGGGTGTTTCGTGGTTTGGAGTATCAATGGCTTAGAGAGCTCTTGAGAGAAAGATGGCTATGGCGGCTCAAAAGAAGGAGGAGAGTGTTTTTCTCAATTGGAGAGGGTTACTAGTGTTTATATAGGGAGTGGCTAGGTCAAGAGTCATTGTGGGGTCCACCGCCACTTAAAATACTAAAACACTCCAAATCCCCCCAAATAATACTATAATGCTTATATAATTTTTCTAATATTTAAATATAAATTAAAATACACACATAAGCACATAAAATAAAATAAAATAAATAATAATATATAACACTAACATTATCTAATAACATCATGTAACTCATATAAATATTTTATATCATCATTCCTAACCTCATGCATCATCTAAATATCAATTAAAACTCATATATGCATCCAACATACTCTTCCACACACAATGAACACTCACATAAATACAGATAATTATCATGACATATAATTTACACATGTAACTCACATAGCATAGAATGAACACATATATACACACTTAAATCACGTCACACATAAGGGTTTGACTAGAAGAAACTTGTCAACCCAAACCGAATTAAATCCTAATCAAGGTCAATTACCCTTAATCTCACTTAATTAGGACTTAATAAAAGTCGGGGTGTTACATTTCTCCCCTCCTTAAAAAGAATTTCGTCCTCGAAATTAGACACTTCTAACACAAAAACAACACAAAACATAACAGCTCCTACCCCCGTGGAGACTCGAGGGAAAGTCCACACGCAAGCAGCTAACCTGAATGAACAGGTCGTGCAGAAAACAAGTTCAAGAAATAAAAACATCTGTTGTAAATACATAAAAACAACTGAAATACATTTTTCCATGATAAAGGCATGAATCCGTAATCTTACAAGGCAAGTTGATCCTTATGTTCCTAGGGTCCATGATCCAAAATCATTGTTCTCCTCAAAAGGCTTCATCTCTATTTTCAAAACATCATCCAAGGAATTTTCGAAAATCCAAGTTAATTCTCAATCCCTAGTAGTTCAAAACACGTTTATTTAATTTTCAAAAACTAAATAAAAGCTCAAAACCTTCTTGTTTGCGGTCAAAGGCAATTCTATGCTCTCAAAATAGATTTCAGATTTCTCACATCCACTCTAATGGAAACATATTGTCTGTACTCCTACGACCTTTAATCACATACATTTTCACATGACATAAAAGAAAATCACTTTCGAAAACTTCTTTCAACTTGTATTATATCGTTACTTTAGAAATCATCTACCCATGCCCAAAACACATAATTTAAATAACCACAAAACTAGGAAAACACATTGGACCCTACGAATCATAATTACGACTGACACCGTAAGACATCCCCAAGGTATTTTCAAACAAAACAAAAACGATTTTCAAGTTCGCAACTAAACGGTTTGCAAAAAGAGCCTTAAGGAACTTCGTATCTTAAGGTCGATGAGGTATGAAATCGTTTTCTAAAACCCAAGTTGAAAACCGAGCGTCATTTTAACAAACTTTCGCAAATCATTCTTTTGAAAACAAAGGTGAAAAACAAGTTTGAAAATAGGTCTTGTAGCTAACATGAAAAACCCTTTTTTCGAAAACACTTCTCACTTCGTTTTCTAAACAAAACACAAGGGTGTGATTAATACACAGGAAAACATATGGAGGACAAGATCAACCAGAGATGAGTAAACATCCATGGTTAACTAGCCAAGGCAGTCAACTCTTAACTAAGGTCAACTATCCCTAACTAACCTCATCTAGACCTTAACAAAACTACAAGTAGCTTAACGTCAGGCCTAGACATGCATCACACAATTCCACCGTACTCACGCACTAAATGGGTTTCCAAACAATGATGATTAAGGCTAGCCATCACCGTGATAAATTGAACAAGCAAAACATAAACGCTTACCCTGATGAGATCTTCTGACTGCTCCACGTTCTCTGCACCTACTGTGAACGCACGTCCCTAGCGCTGTGGCTTAGAGGAGGAAGAAGGCTGGAATCTCACCCACTTGCAATCCTTGACATTATGGCCTGACTGGCCGCAACGATAACAAACGTTCTGACCGAGGCGACACGCCCCAGTGTGAAGCTTGCCACACGTGGCACATCGCGGTATGGTGGGCGACGCCTGAGGTGCTGCTGCGGCTGGGCGTTGCTGCTGCTGCTGCGGTCGGGATGAGACATGGTCCTTGGTGACTGACCATAAGGCTGAAAACGGGTGCGGGGCTGGCGCCTAGACTGTAAGTTCTGGCCTGGTGGGTCTGCGCTTGCTACCACTTCTTCAGTCTCGGTGTACTTGATCACTTCCTGGACGCTCTCCAGAGCACAACACCCTGCCACCAAATCGGGGAACTCCTGAATCTCCAAGGGAATCACCATGCTCCGTATCTCAGGCCTCAACCCACACAAGTACCTGCTGCACCTGGTGGCCTCAACCAAATCACTCGACGGAAAACGGGAGAACTTAATCAACTCGTTGAACCTCTCAGTATACTCCGGGACAGACATCGTACCCTGTTGTAGTGCGAGAAACTCCCTTTCCTTGGCGTGCATGATTGATTCCAGAAGATACTTCTCGTGAAAGAGGACCTTGAATTGTTCCCAACCAATGGAGGTACCGACAACCTCCAAGACCCTGCATACATCCGACCACCAAACTCCAGCTTCACCCACTAGCATCAAGGCGGCATGCGCAACCTTCTGTTCTTCTGGATATGACATATTTGTAGCCACTTCTTCCATCTTGAGGATCCAGTTGATAGTCACACTCGGATCGAGAGACCCGGCGTACATGAGGGAATTAACCTCACAGGAACCGGAGACTCGTAGGTGCTGAGAACCCTCTTCCGACTGTAACAATCAGGCTGCCTATCATGACTCTTGCACTGCATCACGTACTTCTTGCCATGAGATGTCCTTGTTGGAACTCCTTGGTCCTTCATGGTGGAAGAAACGTTCCTAATACGTCTGCTAGTTGCCATGTCCCTGTGCACACAAAACAATGAACATCGAGTTGATCAGGCTCCATATCAATGCTAAGTATGCACAATTACTCTGACAGTCCAGCGAAACGATCATGCACCTCAACACTAACTAAGACACATAAGAGGTTATATGCATGATATAATTACCGTACATGCCATAATAGCATAACAGGTCCATTACCCAAGCCCTGTAGGATAGACCTGCTCTGATACCAAAATGTAACACCCTACTAGATAGCCCTTAACGCTTAAGTCATTTTAGGCCATTTCATAAGGGTTACCTCCTGTTATCATGTTTTGTCTTTAAATTTAAAATATAATACGCGGAAAATAGGCGGGAGTAAATTTTCGAAAATCATTTGCGGTATAGAAAATAAGGGCCTTGCGCATAAATACAACGATAATAATAAGCGATACAAACATCTACTAAAATACTTCATCATATAATAACTCTCATCAAGTAACAAACATGAAGTAAATACTAGGTCTCACCCCATAAGCCAAAAACTGTGACCTATGAGATTCCACCATAAATATGAGTAAATAAATAGCTGTCGGCTAACAAAGGTCCGGACTCAGAAAAATAATAAATAAATAAACGTAGCGGAAGCATAAAAGTCATAACATCTGATAAGGAAATAAAACATGTCTCTGATATCTAAGAAACTACATTATAAACTAAGTCTGCACGGGCTCCTCGTGTGCTCCGACATCCTGCTCTGTCTGCTCCTCTAAAAGGTGGGAAAAACATAGGGTGAGCACTGGGAAGTGACTCAGTAGAGGAAGCCGCCCCGGGTTTAATTATAAAATAAGTGAAGCATGAATGAGTTTAATTCGGATATAAGTTGAAAATCAATCTTTCCCCGGAACGTCTTACCTAAGTGCATCTTGTCCATTTTATTAATTCGTATAACATATCATAATTAAAGGTCCATGTGTAGTGTACTATGTGCTTCTATCACAATCAGGGAAAATATAACATAACCGAACATTTATCAGAACTTTTTTTCAGAGCATCTTATCATTAACTTTTACTTTAAATCTGTCAGACATGGCAAAGTCTCCCTCCCATCCTTACTCCTACAATCCGGCCCCTAGGTATGAGCTCATCCTAAAACATTACGGGGAAGAGGGGGTACAGTTCACCTTCCTCAAGTGAAGGAGTTGCAGCCGAGGATGCCACCCCTCCCTACAACACTCATCACAAGCTGAAGGCTACAGGGTATTTTAATCTTTCAGAGTATCAGAGATCTTTCAGAACATCTTTTAATTATCAGAAATCTTTCAGAGTTAACAGAGATCTTTTAGAGCACCAGAATATCTTTCAGAACATCTTTTAACTTTTACCGAGTGACAGAGTTAATTCATTCAGATCATTTCATCATAATATATATCATATACTCACATAAACAATTTAACGCATCATAAAAGCAATACATATACTCAATATAACATATATATCTCATACAATAATTATATATACTCATACATAGCAATTAAACATACATATAAACGTACTTTATAGCTCATATAATCATATATAAATCATGCATAAATCATATATAACATTTATACAAGTCGTAGAACGCATTAGGGTACATAAAAGGGTAAAAACATGTCAATTTATACTCTTTAACATCATGGAATAAACATAGCACATTCACTTACTTACTTTGACATCATGGAGAATAAATAAATACAACTCTTTATCAAATAAACATGATATACAACTACTTATAAATATTATTCGCAATGCTTCTATACCTTTCATGTCATATGATCTCGTTTATTTTATTATTATTTCTTACATATACTTTATTATAGTTTTACTTGTACTTTGTACTCTACCCTTAAGTATCCTGTAAACTCTTATATTTTATTCATCATCAATCTTGTCTTCTATACTATTATTGTTACTATTACTATTATCATTACATATCATATATTATACATGTTGTTATTCTTACTGTATTATTCTTTTATTATTATTATTATTATTATTTCTACCTGTTATCTACCTGTTGTTAACTAATATACATGCTAATAGGTATAAGTTTATGTAATAATAATATATAATAGTAATATACATACACTACTGTCTTTTTTTTTCTTTTTATTTATATATATATATAATGCTCATGTTGCCAGGAAAGCGAAACAAAGCACTCTCGGCCGTCTCGCTGCCATACGCATATATATATATGCGCTATATCTAAGTAACATCATAATAATAATAATAATAATAATAATAATAATAAGGCACAAAAATTCCTAATGGGAGAAACGACCACACATTAATCTCATAAAATTATCCTCAATATGCATGAAAATAGAATGCTTAACCCCTACCTCTTGAAGACAAAATGCTAGAATGCAAAGAGAAACCCCTTTTTTCCCGACGTTGCTCTCGTTGGAAACCTCTCTCTAGCCCCACGAACGGTCCGGTGACGCCGGAGACTCTTAACGGAGAAACAGAATCGGTAGAAAGCTCCGGCTTGATGGGAGGATTAAGAATATGAATTTATTTTCTGGATTGGGTGAGGTTTGATGGGTGTTTCGTGGTTTGGAGTATCAATGGCTTAGAGAGCTCTTGAGAGAAAGATGGCTATGGCGGCTCAAAAGAAGGAGGAGAGTGTTTTTCTCAATTGGAGAGGGTTACTAGTGTTTATATAGGGAGTGGCTAGGTCAAGAGTCATTGTGGGGTCCACCGCCACTTAAAATACTAAAACACTCCAAATCCCCCCAAATAATACTATAATGCTTATATAATTTTTCTAATATTTAAATATAAATTAAAATACACACATAAGCACATAAAATAAAATAAAATAAATAATAATATATAACACTAACATTATCTAATAACATCATGTAACTCATATAAATATTTTATATCATCATTCCTAACCTCATGCATCATCTAAATATCAATTAAAACTCATATATGCATCCAACATACTCTTCCACACACAATGAACACTCACATAAATACAGATAATTATCATGACATATAATTTACACATGTAACTCACATAGCATAGAATGAACACATATATACACACTTAAATCACGTCACACATAAGGGTTTGACTAGAAGAAACTTGTCAACCCAAACCGAATTAAATCCTAATCAAGGTCAATTACCCTTAATCTCACTTAATTAGGACTTAATAAAAGTCGGGGTGTTACATTTCTCCCCTCCTTAAAAAGAATTTCGTCCTCGAAATTAGACACTTCTAACACAAAAACAACACAAAACATAACAGCTCCTACCCCCGTGGAGACTCGAGGGAAAGTCCACACGCAAGCAGCTAACCTGAATGAACAGGTCGTGCAGAAAACAAGTTCAAGAAATAAAAACATCTGTTGTAAATACATAAAAACAACTGAAATACATTTTTCCATGATAAAGGCATGAATCCGTAATCTTACAAGGCAAGTTGATCCTTATGTTCCTAGGGTCCATGATCCAAAATCATTGTTCTCCTCAAAAGGCTTCATCTCTATTTTCAAAACATCATCCAAGGAATTTTCGAAAATCCAAGTTAATTCTCAATCCCTAGTAGTTCAAAACACGTTTATTTAATTTTCAAAAACTAAATAAAAGCTCAAAACCTTCTTGTTTGCGGTCAAAGGCAATTCTATGCTCTCAAAATAGATTTCAGATTTCTCACATCCACTCTAATGGAAACACATTGTCTGTACTCCTACGACCTTTAATCACATACATTTTCACATGACATAAAAGAAAATCACTTTCGAAAACTTCTTTCAACTTGTATTATATCGTTACTTTAGAAATCATCTACCCATGCCCAAAACACATAATTTAAATAACCACAAAACTAGGAAAACACATTGGACCCTACGAATCATAATTACGACTGACACCGTAAGACATCCCCAAGGTATTTTCAAACAAAACAAAAACGATTTTCAAGTTCGCAACTAAACGGTTTGCAAAAAGAGCCTTAAGGAACTTCGTATCTTAAGGTCGATGAGGTATGAAATCGTTTTCTAAAACCCAAGTTGAAAACCGAGCGTCATTTTAACAAACTTTCGCAAATCATTCTTTTGAAAACAAAGGTGAAAAACAAGTTTGAAAATAGGTCTTGTAGCTAACATGAAAAACCCTTTTTTCGAAAACACTTCTCACTTCGTTTTCTAAACAAAACACAAGGGTGTGATTAATACACAGGAAAACATATGGAGGACAAGATCAACCAGAGATGAGTAAACATCCATGGTTAACTAGCCAAGGCAGTCAACTCTTAACTAAGGTCAACTATCCCTAACTAACCTCATCTAGACCTTAACAAAACTACAAGTAGCTTAACGTCAGGCCTAGACATGCATCACACAATTCCCACCGTACTCACGCACTAAATGGGTTTCCAAACAATGATGATTAAGGCTAGCCATCACCGTGATAAATTGAACAAGCAAAACATAAACGCTTACCCCTGATGAGATCTTCTGACTGCTCCACGTTCTCTGCACCTACTGTGAACGCACGTCCCTAGCGCTGTGGCTTAGAGGAGGAAGAAGGCTGGAATCTCACCCACTTGCAATCCTTGACATTATGGCCTGACTGGCCGCAACGATAACAAACGTTCTGACCGAGGCGACACGCCCCAGTGTGAAGCTTGCCACACGTGGCACATCGCGGTATGGTGGGCGACGCCTGAGGTGCTGCTGCGGCTGGGCGTTGCTGCTGCTGCTGCGGTCGGGGATGAGACATGGTCCTTGGTGACTGACCATAAGGCTGAAAACGGGTGCGGGGCTGGCGCCTAGACTGTAAGTTCTGGCCTGGTGGGTCTGCGCTTGCTACCACTTCTTCAGTCTCGGTGTACTTGATCACTTCCTGGACGCTCTCCAGAGCACAACACCCTGCCACCAAATCGGGGAACTCCTGAATCTCCAAGGGAATCACCATGCTCCGTATCTCAGGCCTCAACCCACACAAGTACCTGCTGCACCTGGTGGCCTCAACCAAATCACTCGACGGAAAACGGGAGAACTTAATCAACTCGTTGAACCTCTCAGTATACTCCGGGACAGACATCGTACCCTGTTGTAGTGCGAGAAACTCCCTTTCCTTGGCGTGCATGATTGATTCCAGAAGATACTTCTCGTGAAAGAGGACCTTGAATTGTTCCCAACCAATGGAGGTACCGACAACCTCCAAGACCCTGCATACATCCGACCACCAAACTCCAGCTTCACCCACTAGCATCAAGGCGGCATGCGCAACCTTCTGTTCTTCTGGATATGACATATTTGTAGCCACTTCTTCCATCTTGAGGATCCAGTTGATAGTCACACTCGGATCGAGAGACCCGGCGTACATGAGGGAATTAACCTCACAGGAACCGGAGACTCGTAGGTGCTGAGAACCCTCTTCCCGACTGTAACAATCAGGCTGCCTATCATGACTCTTGCACTGCATCACGTACTTCTTGCCATGAGATGTCCTTGTTGGAACTCCTTGGTCCTTCATGGTGGAAGAAACGTTCCTAATACGTCTGCTAGTTGCCATGTCCCTGTGCACACAAAACAATGAACATCGAGTTGATCAGGCTCCATATCAATGCTAAGTATGCACAATTACTCTGACAGTCCAGCGAAACGATCATGCACCTCAACACTAACTAAGACACATAAGAGGTTATATGCATGATATAATTACCGTACATGCCATAATAGCATAACAGGTCCATTACCCCAAGCCCTGTAGGATAGACCTGCTCTGATACCAAAATGTAACACCCTACTAGATAGCCCTTAACGCTTAAGTCATTTTAGGCCATTTCATAAGGGTTACCTCCTGTTATCATGTTTTGTCTTTAAATTTAAAATATAATACGCGGAAAATAGGCGGGAGTAAATTTTCGAAAATCATTTGCGGTATAGAAAATAAGGGCCTTGCGCATAAATACAACGATAATAATAAGCGATACAAACATCTACTAAAATACTTCATCATATAATAACTCTCATCAAGTAACAAACATGAAGTAAATACTAGGTCTCACCCCATAAGCCAAAAACTGTGACCTATGAGATTCCACCATAAATATGAGTAAATAAATAGCTGTCGGCTAACAAAGGTCCGGACTCAGAAAAATAATAAATAAATAAACGTAGCGGAAGCATAAAAGTCATAACATCTGATAAGGAAATAAAACATGTCTCTGATATCTAAGGAACTACATTATAAACTAAGTCTGCACGGGCTCCTCGTGTGCTCCGACATCCTGCTCTGTCTGCTCCTCTAAAAGGTGGGAAAAACATAGGGTGAGCACTGGGAAGTGACTCAGTAGAGGAAGCCGCCCCGGGTTTAATTATAAAATAAGTGAAGCATGAATGAGTTTAATTCGGATATAAGTTGAAAATCAATCTTTCCCCGGAACGTCTTACCTAAGTGCATCTTGTCCATTTTATTAATTCGTATAACATATCATAATTAAAGGTCCATGTGTAGTGTACTATGTGCTTCTATCACAATCAGGGAAAATATAACATAACCGAACATTTATCAGAACTTTTTTTCAGAGCATCTTATCATTAACTTTTACTTTAAATCTGTCAGACATGGCAAAGTCTCCCTCCCATCCTTACTCCTACAATCCGGCCCCTAGGTATGAGCTCATCCTAAAACATTACGGGGAAGAGGGGGTACAGTTCACCTTCCTCAAGTGAAGGAGTTGCAGCCGAGGATGCCACCCCTCCCTACAACACTCATCACAAGCTGAAGGCTACAGGGTATTTTAATCTTTCAGAGTATCAGAGATCTTTCAGAGTTAACAGAGATCTTTTAGAGCACCAGAATATCTTTCAGAACATCTTTTAACTTTTACCGAGTGACAGAGTTAATTCATTCAGATCATTTCATCATAATATATATCATATACTCACATAAACAATTTAACGCATCATAAAAGCAATACATATACTCAATATAACATATATATCTCATACAATAATTATATATACCTCATACAATAATTATATATACATCATAGCAATTAAACATACATATAAACGTACTTTATAGCTCATATAATCATATATAAATCATGCATAAATCATATATAACATTTATACAAGTCGTAGAACGCATTAGGGTACATAAAAGGGTAAAAACATGTCAATTTATACTCTTTAACATCATGGAATAAACATAGCACATTCACTTACTTACTTTGACATCATGGAGAATAAATAAATACAACTCTTTATCAAATAAACATGATATACAACTACTTATAAATATTATTCGCAATGCTTCTATACCTTTCATGTCATATGATCTCGTTTATTTTATTATTATTTCTTACATATACTTTATTATAGTTTTACTTGTACTTTGTACTCTACCCTTAAGTATCTTGTAAACTCTTATATTTTATTCATCATCCATCTTGTCTTCTATACTATTATTGTTACTATTACTATTATCATTACATATCATATATTATACATGTTGTTATTCTTACTGTATTATTCTTTTATTATTATTATTATTATTATTATTTCTACCTGTTATCTACCTGTTGTTAACTAATATACATGCTAATAGGTATAAGTTTGTGTAATAATAATATATAATAGTAATATACATACACTACTGTCTTTTTTTTTTCTTTTTATTTATATATATATATAATGCTCATGTTGCCAGGAAAGCGAAACAAAGCACTCTCGGCCGTCTCGCTGCCATACGCATATATATATATGCGCTATATCTAAGTAACATCATAATAATAATAATAATAATAATAATAATAATAATAAGGCACAAAAATTCCTAATGGGAGAAACGACCATCACATTAATCTCATAAAATTATCCTCAATATGCATGAAAATAGAATGCTTAACCCCTACCTCTTGAAGACAAAATGCTAGAATGCAAAGAGAAACCCCTTTTTTCCCGACGTTGCTCTCGTTGGAAACCTCTCTCTAGCCCCACGAACGGTCCGGTGACGCCGGAGACTCTTAACGGAGAAACAGAATCGGTAGAAAGCTCCGGCTTGATGGGAGGATTAAGAATATGAATTTATTTTCTGGATTGGGTGAGGTTTGATGGGTGTTTCGTGGTTTGGAGTATCAATGGCTTAGAGAGCTCTTGAGAGAAAGATGGCTATGGCGGCTCAAAAGAAGGAGGAGAGTGTTTTTCTCAATTGGAGAGGGTTACTAGTGTTTATATAGGGAGTGACAAGGTCAAGAGTCATTGTGGGGTCCACCGCCACTTAAAATACTAAAACACTCCAAATCCCCCCAAATAATACTATAATGCTTATATAATTTTTCTAATATTTAAATATAAATTAAAATACACACATAAGCACATAAAATAAAATAAAATAAATAATAATATATAACACTAACATTATCTAATAACATCATGTAACTCATATAAATATTTTATATCATCATTCCTAACCTCATGCATCATCTAAATATCAATTAAAACTCATATATGCATCCAACATACTCTTCCACACACAATGAACACTCACATAAATACAGATAATTATCATGACATATAATTTACACATGTAACTCACATAGCATATAATGAACACATATATACACACTTAAATCACGTCACACATAAGGGTTTGACTAGAAGAAACTTGTCAACCCAAACCGAATTAAATCCTAATCAAGGTCAATTACCCTTAATCTCACTTAATTAGGACTTCATAAAAGTCGGGGTGTTACACTAGTTGTCTGACGGTTTGTCACAATTGGGGGTTTTTGTGTGCAAGATAATTAAATTGGAATAAAAGTGGAAATAATAAAAGCAGCGGTTTATGGGGGTGGAACATTCATTAGGGTGTCAATCATTGGCTACAAAAGAATGCATGAGTTGATTAATTACGCCGGAGTTAGATCTAACTCCTTTGTTGTGATTCTAATGATTAACTGCCTAGAATGTGATTAATTAGTGGGATCTCACCTTTAGTTCCACTTTCAACAATTATTAAAGCCAATCACATTAATCTAATTAAAGAGACTAATCAGTCAATTAATTACTCATTACCAATTCCTAATATGCCATGCATCAATTAATCAACTAACACACAAACATATGCCAATGAATTAGCCAACTCAATCGAGTAAGCCAAGACAAAGGGGTTAAACACATAATTCAAGATCTCAAATTACATGTTAAGGGTTGATAATGAAAACTTATGCAAGATTAAGAACAAAGCCTCAAAGTACCCCAATGATGTTCACACCCTCATAAACCACCAAGAAACTTAGCTACTCATGGCAATGAATTAAAGGGCAAGAATTAAAAAGAAATTAAATGCAAGTTGGCAAGATAGAAAAACGAATAACTGTATTAATGAGAAAGAGTAACTTACAAAACCCAAAAGGGCTGGACGAATAACTTTTGAAATGTAAAAGATGGAGCTAGAGCTAAACTAGGAAAGATGGAAATCCTAATGGAAAGACAAATAACTCTAACTAGGAAAAGAAAATAAGTGGTTGAAGAAGTGATCTGTGTTCTGATGCATTAGCCTTCTTTAAATACAGTGAGCAGCCTCCAAACCCTAACTAATTGGGCCTCCAACTCGTGCAGATAGGGTTTCTGTTGTGACAGAGTTGCGGCGCGGCGCTACGGGCGCTGGAGCGCCAGCGTTGTGCACGTGACTGGTTTAAGTGAGCCACGCGCGCTACAGGCGTTGGAGCGCTCGATGCTTGCTCTGAAATCCACTGCTCCGCTTCTTGCTCAGTTCCTGATGTCTACAGCTCCAATAATACCTGTGACCTGCACTAAAAATACGAAATATCCAAGATCAAGTGCAAAGGTCATCCCTGAATTGTAAAAACATCATAAAACTTGTTATTTTAGCCTTTATTTCTATTAAGCTCAGATTAATCTCAAGTTGAATTAAATACAATAAGAGGCCAAAATAGAGCAAAAATTGCTTACAATCATCCAAATTAAGGGTATAAAATATTGGTAAAAACCGCGTTATCAAATATCCCCACACTTGAACAATTGCATGTCCTCATGCAAAAGCAATGATTCCAAGCATCTCTCAGAACATTGGCTAACACATCTAACACCTAAGCTAAGTCCTAAAAGAAAAATAAAATCTACAGATGATAGCAAGTTATTCAAAACAGCACACCTTGGTCAGATTTATACAATACCCTTGACATGTTATCAGTTGGCATCAAGAAAAGTTTATGAGTTAGGAGAATCAATTCATGTTATGCAAAGTTGGTTGAGTTGGCCCTCACCAATGTGTTTCTCTCTCAATCACTCAGTGTTTTGGCTTAGCACTCAATTTGAATAATTCAAGTATTTACATTCCATAAATTTGCTATACACCTAACATTGCAATTTTTACAAACATGGTGCATCAAGAGGTCTTTTCAGGGTTGTAACGGGGCTTGGGACAGGTATGGCATATATGGGAAGTGGACTTAATCTCCAAAAAACTAAGACTTCATGGTTTGATCAATCCTAGATGACTTCGATTCCTACAGAAAAGATGGAGAGAGAAGAGATGGATAGAATAGAAATACCCAAGATCAATAACCCATAAATTCTTACAATTATCATTCCCAATGTTCCCAAATATTTTCACATTAATTCCAGGAACCCAACAACCTTTATTTGCAGGAATTCACATTTTTTTTTGATTTCTCTGTATTTTTCGATTTTTTTTATATATATACCTCATCTCAATTCCTTTGGTAATTAAAATGAGGTGGAAAAGAAAATAACAAAGAACCACTTATGTACAAAAGCTACCCTTACAACATATCCCAATATTTTGCACTCTATACCAGTGCTCAATTTAACCCAATTTCCCCACACTTAAGACCCTTGCCCAATAATCAAACCATGTCCTCCTAGTTTCTCAGAGGGGATATTTCATTGTTTTTCTGTCTTTGGCTTGTAATGAGCTTAGTAACAAAAAAAAGGGATAAAGGCTCAAATTGGCTACAAACAAATGGAAATTGTGTATGGGTTGGCTATTTGGCTAAGTGGCTTTTAAATGTAAAAACAAATTTATGCCTCAATCACATGCAACATGTATAAAATGCAAAACAAGAATCAAGCAAATTTAGGAATAACAAATACAAGTGTGTGTGTGTGCTCACAGAAAGAAAGTGATTAGTTGATACATGTAATCACATTTAAAGCTCAAATCTCACAGGTAATCCAACCAACCAACAGAGAGAACGCAAACAATTCAAACTCATATTATGTTATCATGCCAACATTCCAGAGTAGCTTCATCACATCACCGATTGTTGGCTCGTTAGGATTTGGAGGTGCAGGCAAAGCCAATTGTTGCGGTGGTGGAGGCAAGGCCATTGGGGCCTGATATGGAGCTTGGGGTTGCCTTTGATGAGGAGGTTGGTACCGAACCTGTTGAGGTTGCTGCACTTGTTGTGGTTGTGGATTGTTATTCCACCTCAGGTTCGGGTGGTTCCTCCAACTTGGGTTGTAGGTGTTCCCCGTAGGTTGATTTTGTGGCTGAAATTGAGGCTTTCCCGGGAAGGTATTTGCAGTTGCCACCATTGTTGCCTCTTCTTGGAGATGTGGGCATTGGTCAGTTGGGTGAGTCTCCAAAGAGCATATCCCACACACCATTGCTTGGCTTGAGGTTCCCGGTTTGGCTTGGTTGATGGCCAATTGCTTCATGAATGTCGCAATCTCATCCAGCTTTTGGTGTAGGCCACCACTTTCCTGTTGAGCTACCTCATTCACCCCTTTGGTCACAGCGGTTGCCCTTGTGCCAAACTGCTGTGAGTTCACAGCCATGTTCTCGAATAGGAGCCTAGCTTTCGCCGGAGTCTTGTCCATCAGGGCCCCGCCACTGGCAGCATCAATCATGCACCGGTCCATACCCGTCAGACCCTCATAATAGTATTGGATCAACAGTTGCTCTGAGATCTGATGGGTAGGACAGCTTGCCACCAATTTCTTGAATCTCTCCCAGTATTCATGGAGAGACTCTCCGTGCAGTTGGCGGATGCCACTAATATCCTTCCTTATGGCAGCTGCCCTTGAGGCTGGGAAGAATTTCTCCAAGAAAATCTTCTTCATGCCAATCCAGGTGTTGACAGCTCCATTGGGCAGGTTCAGGAACCATTGCTTTGCCTGACCGTCCAGAGAGAACGGAAAAGCCCGAAGCTTCACATGTTCCTCGTTGACTCCTCTTGGCTTGAGAGTTTCACACACCACATGGAATTCTTTGAGGTGCTGGTGTGGATCCTCTCCGGCCAGACCGTGGAATTTAGGGAGCAAATGGAGAATAGCTCCCTTGAGATTGAACTCAGTGTCCAACCTTGGGTAGGTAATTCCCAAAGGTTGTTGGCTGAGATCCGGAGCTGCAAGTTCCTTCAGGGTGGGCTGATAGTCTGCCATAATCGAATTTGGACCTGAAACACTAACAGACAAATCAGAAAGTTCAGGACAGGTGAAAATTAGAGCTTCAAATGGTGGACCTTCCGGTTCCCTCCGAGACTCAATAAACCTTTTCCTAGCTTGCTTTATTTTTCTCAAAGTGTGTTCAATTTTAGGATCAAAAACAGCAAGCTGGGGGTTCGGTTGGGATCGAGTCATGCGCGGCTGCAACGTTGCAGTCGCAGTCGCGCGCTGGAGCGCTGTACAGGCGCTGGAGCGTGAGTATCAGCAGCAGACTCAGCTGTTCTTGGAACAGCGAGTCTGGGAAGAGTAAAAATAAAAAATAAAACGAAAATAAAATGCAAAATAAAAGAAAATCTTTTTTGTTGTTTTTATTTTTGAAAGAAACAAAGAAAAACAAATATGTACATTATTCACAAATCAAACAACTAGTGAAAACTATCATCGCCATTCCCCGGCAACGGCGCCAAAAATTTGATGGGTGCGTCGTAACACTCATAAAATTAATTATTTTTAAAACCAAGTTCCCCTAATATAGTTTAGTGGAAACCAGGGTCGTCTCTCACAAGGAATGGCTAAGAGAGTAATACACGAGACTAGTTGTCTGACGGTTTGTCACAATTGGGGGTTTTTGTGTGCAAGATAATTAAATTGGAATAAAAATGGAAATAATAAAAGCAGCGGTTTATGGGGGTGGAACATTCATTAGGGTGTCAATCATTGACTACAAAAGAATGCATGAGTTGATTAATTACGCCGGAGTTAGATCTAACTCCTTTGTTGTGATTCTAATGATTAACTGCCTAGAATGGGATTAATTACTGAGATCTCACCTTTAGTTCCACTTTCAACAATTATTAAAGCCAATCACATTAATCTAATTAAAGAGACTAATCAGCCAATTAATTACTCATTACCAATTCCGAATATGTCATGCATCAATTAATCAACTAACACACAAACATATGCCAATGAATTAGCCAACTCAATCGAGTAAGCCAAGACAAAGGGGTTAAACACATAATTCAAGATCTCAAATTACATGTTAAGGGTTGATAATGAAAACTTATGCAAGATTAAGAACAAAACCTCAAAGTACCCCAATGATGTTCACACCCTCATAAACCACCAAGAAACTTAGCTACTCATGGCAATGAATTAAAGGGCAAGAATTAAAAAGAAATTAAATGCAAGTTGGCAAGATAGAAAAACGAATAACTGTATTAATGAGAAAGAGTAACTTACAAAACCCAAAAGGGCTGGACGAATAACTTTTGAAATGTAAAAGATGGAGCTAGAGCTAAACTAGGAAAGATAGAAATCCTAATGGAAAGACAAATAACTCTAACTAGGAAAAGAAAATAAGTGGTTGAAGAAGTGATCTGTGTTCTGATGCATTAGCCTTCTTTAAATAGAGTGAGCAGCCTCCAAACCCTAGCTAATTGGGCCTCCAACTCGTGCAGATAGGGTTTCTGTTGTGACAGAGTTGCGGCGCGGCGCTACGGGCGCTGGAGCGCCAGCGTTGTGCACGTGACTGGTTTAAGTGAGCCACGCGCGCTGGAGCGCTCGATGCTTGCTCTGAAATCCACTGCTCCGCTTCTTGCTCAGTTCCTGATGTCTACAGCACCAATAATACCTGTGACCTGCACTTAAAATACGAAATATCCAAGATCAAGTGCAAAGGTCATCCTTGAATTGTAAAAACATCATAAAACTTTTTATTTTAGCCTTTATTTCTATTAAGCTCAGATTAATCTCAAGTTGAATTAAATACAATAAGAGGCCAAAATAGAGCTAAGAATTGCATACAATCATCCAAATTAAGGGTATAAAATATTGGTAAAAACCGTGTTATCAATCAGCCACCCAGACTAATTGGCACCGACGTACCAGATGTAAGTATTTTCATACTTTTATGCTCATATGTCATGTGATCCTTTTGTTTAATTAACTAAGTTTTGCGTAACATTTGCAAGATGTTAATAGTTATGTTTAATTTACAGTGGATGCATAGTGTATTCAAGCCTACAGAAGACATGCATTTAAATGACATAGAGGTGGTTTTTGCGCCTTATATATTTGGAATAGAGAAGAACGAAAATCTTAGTGGGTTAGTTATTAAAATGTAAATCTAAATAAAATTTAACTTACTATCTATTAACTAATTCGTTGATTATTAATTTGAACATACAGAAAGGAGATTTTGATTTCTCCAGAGTCAAAGTTTTGTAAAGGAAGTAGATCCATGTTGAAAACCTTGCTTCCTAAAGGTCTAATTGATCGCCATGTAAGTTATAATGTTGATGCATAATATATAGATCAGTAAATTTTTGTTATAACTTTATAACTCTAACTTGTTTGAATACATAGGTGCTGGATTTGCCTGCTTGTGCTCTGACTCATGAAGACAGATCATTTACTAGATATTGTGTTGTTTGGTTTTTGCCAACTATGTTTGCGGTATTATCATGTATTGGTGTAATATGTCTAAGATTTACTAACCGATAATATATAAATTGATTCATTGTCATCTATTATTTTTAACAGCAATTTGCTTTGGGTACGACTCATTCTCCAACAACTCCCATGGAAGATTATAAAAAAACATTTATGGGACAAGTTGAGTACGTGACTCAGGTATAATTTTCATAATCAATAAATTCATCCTATTCTCATTATCTGTCTCAATAAATTGAGTCCAATTTCTAACTTTGAAATTTTTCCAGATTTTTTTGCCAATCAATGAGGACAATATGTATTGGTATCTTTTAATCATTGACATCAGTCAACGCAAACTAATTATTCTAGACTCAAAACCAATGGCATCAAAGCATGAATTAAGAAAGAGCAACATTCAACTTTTGGTAATTTGATACATATCATGAAACTTTATACATTTACATATCATACATAATATATTTAATTTATTCATTTGTATCTTACAGGCGAATTGCGTTGAAAAAATGTTGGCACATGATAGTTTCTACGTCTTTGACACAACAACAATACCCATTATCTACACTAAATACCCATTATCATATGATCAACCCACTATGCATATAAATTTCACACGTCTTTGGCTAATCAGCCCACTATCTCTTGTTTCCACGATCTGAAAGCTTAAATGCCCATTATCACCTAAACTGCATCTCTTGTGTCCATGATCTGGCTTAATGCATATAATCAGCCCACTATCACCTAAACCACATCTCTTGGGCGCACATGTATACCATCCACTCATCCATTATATTTTATTGCTACAACTCTGTTTAAATACCCATCAAATTGCTAAAAAATCACTATCTTCACCTATTTGTTTTAGCTCAATAACATTTACCTATATTTGTACTGTCTTGAGATAATTTTAGAATGGTTGGGATAAATGAAGATCACCATGTCAATTCAGAAGCTGAAGATTTACAAAGGATGATACAAGATTTAGCAACCTTCATTGCGTACAGAAATCCCAGAATCAGGGGACTATATAGTCCATCCATACAAAATTTCCTCAATAGTAATGCAATTGGGGAAAAAACTCAGTTACCATTTCCATCAACACAATTTAAGGAACTGATATCTGAATTGACTGCTAGCATAAACCACAACGTACGTAGGAAGCTATTCACAGAAGATAACGATCAATGTTCTTCAAGTACAATGCATAACCCACCTAGACTAATTGGTACCGACGTACCAGATGTAAGTATTTTTATACTTTTATGCTCATATGTCATGTGATCCTTTTGTTTTATTAACTAAGTTTTGCGTAACATTTACAAGATGTTAATAGTTATGTTTAATTTACAGTGGATGCATAGTGTATTCAAGCCTACAGAAGACATGCATTTAAATGACATAGAGGTGGTTTTTGCGGCTTATATATTTGGAATAGAGAAGAACGAGAATCTTAGTGGGTTAGTTATTAAAATGAAAATCTAAATAAAATTTAATTTACCAACTATTTCAGACTTTTTTCTTTTTTTTATTTTTTTTTATGAAGCTGGTCGCTAGCGACCATCAGCATTGTCGCCAGCGATCAAGAGAAAAAATTAAATTTGGCAGTGTGTTTCGAAGCGCGTGCGACGAGGCGCATGTGGCTGGGCGACCAAGTGGGTGGTCGCTAGCGACGAGGGGTTGGTCGCTAGCGACCAATGCTGCAGAAATCAGCATTATGCAGCAAAATGCTGCAGAATTTTGCAAAGTGCCCCCAATCCTACCCTAAGCTACGAAAATATAACTCCTAACACATGGAAATGCAAATAATTAAAAAGACTAGAAACAAGAAAAACATGATGGACAAGTCACTAACTCAAACAAACAAGCAACCTACACTATCACACAAACCTAAAACATGCTTTATTGAATTTAAATGCAAAACATAAAGTAAAAGAGTGATAGAAACTCCCTCAAGGTGGCTTATGCTTGAATTGGTCTAAGAGCTTCCACCACAGAGTGCTATCAACGCCCTCGCCGGGATCCCACAAGAAGCAAATGAAACCACGGAGCATGATCCTCTTCTTGTCTCCGGACCCATGCATCTTGGCCCGAAATTTGTTCCTTAGGGAATGAGAACTCCCCTTTGACAAAGCATCCCAAGAGCAACCAACTTCAAGTGAGGAGGGATGGTGAACCCCACAAGAAGCCTTCACATGGACAAAACCAAAAGACTTCGGTTCCCAAGATGCCTCAATTTGAAAAGATGTTGACCCCCCACAAATGGCAAGGAGTTGTGCATCCGTCTCTAGGAAGGCGAACTCATGGCGAGAGAGGGAGAATGGCTTCGAACCAAGGAAAATGAACTCGATCGAGGGTAGGGAAAGAATGACCGCAACACCAACCGCTTCACAAGGTCCCATGGTGAAATCCTTCAATGAAGAAGCTCCTGCAGTAGCTTCGACACACATATGAGAGTTCTCCATGATTCCTTTTCCTTCTAGCTCACAAGGTGGCAGCGGTGGGTCCGCATAAACAATCTCATCATCATCCGAGTTCTCCTCGGCATCCACTACCATGTCACCATCCAAGGGGTCACGAGGCTCCAAAACATAAAACATCTCAATGGGTGAAGGCTCATGGAATTGTGGGCAATCCTCCACGGGTATAGAGGGTGGTGAAGGTGGAGGTGGAGGCTCCTCAACTAACCCAGCTAGCTCTTCCACCATGGACTTCAAGGTTGTCCAATCTAATTGCTCTAGAGCATAATCCTCCTCATGTGGTAGTGGTGAGAGTGGTGATGGCGGTGCATGTGACAATTGGGGTGAGGGGGAAGGTTGCGGGTTGGATAATGGTGATGGAGATGAGGGTAGTGATGCCTCTTGGTTGCTAGAGGATGTGGCTTGAGCATTCTCCAATTGCATAAGCTTCCTTTGCATTTCATCTTGTTGGCGCAAGAGCTCTTCATTTCGTTGCTTTTGCTCCCTAAGAAGCTTTATGATTTGGGTCATTGTGGAGCCTTCTGCCTCATTACACTTAGAAGGAAATGCAAGAGGTTGAGATGAGGAAGATGGGTCTATGGGTGGTGGGGTTGGATTTTCGGTTGGGTATGGGTATAGAGTGGGCTCATGATAAGGGTATGGAGATGGTTCATGGTAAGAGGGTGGTGATGGCTCGTAATATGGTTGTTGATAAGCATCATTGTATGAAGGGTGTGAGTAAGGGTTTGGGTGTGGTGATGGTTGAGTGTATGATGGTGGGTATGGTGGTGAGGTGTAGGTTTGTGTGTATGGTGGTGGAGGTGAAAAGAACTCATCATATAGTCTCCTACATGTTTCCAAAAGCTCATCTAACTTGACCTTATCCTCAAAAGAGAAGTAGTATACCTCACATGGAAGCCCCATTGCCATATTCATCATATTAGAAACATCTAGCTCCAAAGAAGGTACCATGGCCAACTCCTAAAGAATATCCATTATCTCCGCCATTTTTCGGTCCACCTCTTGTTGAAGGGCCTCACCAAATGTCATATTCTTATCCTCTACATGGCCATAAGAGCAAAAATCTTGGGCACCAAAATACGCATTAGTATCCATGTTAGTTTCAAAATAAGAAAATTATCAAAGAACAAAAATAACAAAAGGGAAAAACAAGAAGAAGGAGTTAGAACATATTTACACCTAACACTCCTATGTCCTCTACACCACCAATCCTCTAGAACGATTTTAGTTCCTCAAGGTTCTTCCGTTTTTGGGTTAAGACGTTCTAGCGGTGGATCGGGGTGCAACCGAGTCATCCATAGATAGTGTAGAAGGTGTAAGAGACATGAAAAACAAAATAATGCAAAAAAAATTCTGCACTGAACCATAAAATGCAGAATTTTTATTATGTTTTTGTGTATTTTTGAATATAAAATAGTAATAACTATGCACAAAGATCAAATCTTAAGCCTCCCCGGCAACGGCGCCAAAAATTGGTGTATGCTAAAAGCGTCGTTAATTCTTTTAGCTACAACCAACTTAGAATTAAAAACAAGTTCCCAAAAAGGTATTGAATTAATTAGCTATAGTAGTATAGCTAGTCAACCCAAGTCGTCTCTCAAGGAGGCTTATATCATTGATCTAGTGTGTATAGTATATGTAGATTTGGGATTGTGCAAGAAGTGAATAAAGCTATGCAAATAAAGGAAAATAACAATGTAAAAGAGTCTTGGTGTTGGGACATGCATCAAACCATATTTTTCCCATCCTAAACCCACCTAGGCATTTTATCAAACACCTTGCAAGCAACTTACACATGAATAAGAATTATTCAACCAAAATGATTTGGATCCAAACCAAAATAGTAAAACTATCCTAAACATATGCAAACCTAATTCTCAATCAAGAATTATTCCTACTCTCCTAGCAAATGGGCATCAAATGATAATCCTCACTCAATACCCAAAAACACTCAAATGCACAATAATCTCTCAATCAAGAAATCAAATATGCATTCAAGATATACAATTAAAATCAGCAAGCATGGATCCACACAAACAAACTTCAATTGCATTTGGAACCAAGAGATTAGGAAGCAAGAGCAAAATCATGCAATGGGTTTCAAGGGAAAATGTAATTCTAGCATTACCCAACACCAAGAACAAAGGGACTACTCAACCATAATTAAAGCAAGTAAGAAACAAGAAATTAAAGCAATAGCAAAGATGGAAATGAAATTAGAAATTAAATTGAACTTGGAGAATTGTATGTAATGTGTAGAGAGAAAATGTAAAGAAAATGTAAAGAGAGATTCTAGAGACAAGGGAGAGCTTCTCTCTAGAATAACCTAACCTAAAACTAAAACTAAAGAAAATGAAAAGGTATTCAGCCCAATTACAAAAGGGGTCTTAAGTATAAAATGAACTAGGGACTAAATTGCAAATTCTGCATAATTTACTGCTGCTGTCACGACCCGGTCGCTAGCGACCAAGCAAGCATAATGCTGGTCGCAAGCGACTAGTTACAGAAAACCAAAAGATGCAGCTTTTTCTCCGGCTCGCCGTTTCGTCCGCTCGTTCGCTCCGACGCTCCCGATGCTTCCAAGACTCGAAGTAGCTCCAACCTAGGTTCCTGAAATCCAAAGACACTACCCAAGAGTGCATCAAAAGATAACAAGACCAAAGTGTCACTAACAAGCCTCAAAAAGACGTAAAATTGCCACACTAACCAAGAAAGCGAAAATATGCACAAACAATGTAAAGAACCATTATTAAAGCAATAAAGAATGCAAAATGCACATGTAAAGGTAAAGAATGCACAGAATTTCGCATCCTATCAAATACCCCCACACTTAACCACTTGCATGTCCTCATGCAAGAAATCCTAAAGCTAAGAAATCAAAACAAAAGAAACAAGGTGCTACTTGACTTTCAAAGAATGCTCAAAAGTGCTCTGGCTTAAGGCCAAGAAAACAATTAAAGCAGCAATAAATTCCAACAACCAAGCATTTCAACATCAATAGGCACAATATCACGAGCCAAGCATAAATCCCTTAAAATGCATAGATGAAATGGAAGGACCTCAGGGAAGTGTGTATGCTCTCAACTCACTTATACAATGGCTTGGTCTTCCTCTCAATTCTCTTGTTAGACCAAGCATTCAACGTAGGTTTGCCAAACCTCTAGATCTCCACCACTAACATTCAATGCACCCAAGAATCAAGAGGTCTTTATTTTGGTTGTAACGAGGCCGAGGTTACGGTGTGGAATGTATGGATAAGTGAGCTAAAGGACCCAAGAAAGTTAGACTAGCATTGGTTATGTGAGACTCAATTAAACACAAGGGGGAGTTACAAGCACACAAAAGCAAAAGCACAAGAGTTTTACTCTTTTCTTACACTTTGAACCTTTACATACTTAAACATGAGGTCTTTGACCTTGAATTTACTTTGCTTTTGTGTGCTTTTCTTCCTTTGCTCATGTATAAACTTTTTTTTCTTCACTTACATGTTCTTTACATACAATTCCAACCAATTTTCACATTAACACATCAATATGTCCCTCCCCCACACTTAAAAGTTTGTCGTCCACGACAAACCCCCACACTTAGACTCAAGCACACAAAATGATAAAACCAATGCTACTCCACTTCCCAAAGTAGGGTGTCAAATAGTTTTTCACTTTTTAGGCGAAAGATGAGCTAGGATCCATGTTGAAAACCTTGCTTCCTAAAGGTCTAATTGATCGCCGTGTAAGTTATAATGTTGATGCATAATATATAGATCAGTAAATTTTTGTTATAACTTTATAACGCTAACTTGTTTGAATACATAGGTGCTGGATTTGCTTGCTTGTGCTCCAACTCATGAAGACAGATCATTTACTAGATATTGTGTTGTTTGGTTTTTGCCAACTATGTTTGCGGTATTATCATGTATTGGTGTAATATGTCTAAGATTTATTAACCGATAATATATAAATTGATTCATTGTCATCTATTATTTTTTACAGCAATTTGCTTTAGGTACGACTCATTCTCCAACAACTCTCATGGAAGATTATAAAAAAACATTTATGGGACAAGTTGAGTACGTGACTCAGGTATAATTTTCATAATCAATAAATTCATCTTATTCTCATTATCTGTCTCAGTAAATTGAGTATAATTTCTAACTTTGAAATTTTTCCAGATTTTTTTGCCAATCAATGAGGACAATATGCACTAGTATCTTTTAATCATTGACATCAGTCAACGCAAACTAATTATTCTAGACTCAAAACCAATGGCATCAAAGCATGAATTAAGAAAGAGCAACATTCAACTTTTGGTAATTTGATACATATCATGAAACTTTATACATTTACATATCATACATAATATATTTAATTTATTCATTTGTATCTTACAGGCGAATTGCGTTGAAAAAATGTTGGCACATGATAGTTTCTACGTCTTTGACACAACAACAATACCCATTATCTACACTAAATACCCATTATCATATGATCAACCCACTATGCATATAAATTTCACACGTCTTTGGCTAATCAGCCCACTATCTCTTGTTTCCACGATCTGAAAGCTTAAATGCCCATTATCACCTGAACTGCATCTCTTGTGTCCATGATCTGGCTTAATGCATATAATCAGCCCACTATCACCTAAACCACATCTCTTGGGCGCACATGTATACCATCCACTCATCCATTATATTTTATTGCTACAACTCTGTTTAAATACCCATCAAATTGCTAAAACACCACTATCTTCACCTATTTGTTTTAGCTCAATAACATTTACCTATATTTGTACTGTCTTGAGATAATTTTAGAATGGTTGGGATGAATGAAGATCACCATGTCAATTCAGAAGCTGAAGATTTACAAAGGATGATACAAGATTTAGCAACCTTCATTGCGTACAGAAATCCCAGAATCAGGGGACTATATAGTCCAAACATACAAAATTTCCTCAATAGTAATGCAATTGGGGAAAAAACTCAGTTACCACTTCCATCAACACAATTTAAGGAACTGATATCTAAATTGACTGCTAGCATAAACCACAACGTACGTAGGAAGCTATTCACAGAAGATAACGATCAATGTTCTTCAAGTACAATGCATCAGCTACCCAGACTAATTGGTACCGACGTACCAGATGTAAGTATTTTCATACTTTTATGCTCATATGTCATGTGATCCTTTTGTTTTATTAACTAAGTTTTGCGTAACATTTGCAAGATGTTAATAGTTATGTTTAATTTACAGTGGATGCATAGTGTATTCAAGCCTACAGAAGACATGCATTTAAATGACATAGAGGTGGTTTTTGCGGCTTATATATTTGGAATAGAGAAGAACGAGAATCTTAGTGGGTTAGTTATTAAAATGAAAATCTAAATAAAATTTAATTTACTAACTATTAACTAATTAGTTGATTATTAATTTGAACATACAGAAAGGAGATTATGATTTCTCCAGAGTCAAAGTTTTGTAAAGGAAGTAGATCCATTTTTAAAACCTTGCTTCCTAAAGGTCTAATTGATCGCCGTGTAAGTTATAATTTTGATGCATAATATATAGATTAGTAAATTTTTGTTATAACTTTATAACGCTAACTTGTTTGAATACATAGGTGCTGGATTTGCTTGCTTGTGCTCTAACTCATGAAGACAGATCATTTACTAGATATTGTGTTGTTTGGTTTTTGCCAACTATGTTTGCGGTATTATCATGTATTGGTGTAATATGTCTAAGATTTATTAACCGATAATATATAAATTGATTCATTGTCATCTATTATTTTTTACAGCAATTTGCTTTGGGTACGACTCATTCTCCAACAACTCTCATGGAAGATTATAAAAAAACATTTATGGGACACGTTGAGTACGTGACTCAGGTATAATTTTCATAATCAATAAATTCATCTTATTCTCATTATCTGTCTCAATAAATTGAGTCCAATTTCTAACTTTGAAATTTTTCCAGTTTTTTTGCCAATCAATGAGGACAATATGCACTAGTATCTTTTAATCATTGACATCAGTCAACGCAAACTAATTATTCTAGACTCAAAACCAATGGCATCAAAGCATGAATTAAGAAAGAGCAACATTCAACTTTTGGTAATTTGATACATATCATGAAACTTTATACATTTACATATCATACATAATATATTTAATTTATTCATTTGTATCTTACAGGCGAATTGCGTTGAAAAAATGTTGGCACATGATAGTTTCTACGTCTTTGACACAACAACAATACCCATTATCTACACTAAATACCCATTATCATATGATCAACCCACTATGCGTATAAATTTCACACGTCTTTGGCTAATCAGCCCACTATCTCTTGTTTCCACGATCTGAAAGCTTAAATGCCCATTATCACCTGAACTGCATCTCTTGTGTCCATGATCTGGCTTAATGCATATAATCAGCCCACTATCACCTAAACCACATCTCTTGGGCGCACATGTATACCATCCACTCGTGCATTATATTTTATTGCTACAACTCTGTTTAAATACCCATCAAATTGCTAAAAAATCACTATTTTCACCTATTTGTTTTAGCTCAATAACATTTACCTATATTTGTACTGTCTTGAGATAATTTTAGAATGGTTGGGATGAATGAAGATCACCATGTCAATTCAGAAGATGAAGATTTACAAATGATGATACAAGATTTAGCAACCTTCATTGCGTACAGAAATCCCAGAATCAGGGGACTATATAGTCCAACCATACAAAATTTCCTCAATTGTAATACAATTGGGGAAAAAACTCAGTTACCACTTCCATCAACACAATTTAAGGAACTGATATCTGAATTGACTGCTAGCATAAACCACAACGTACGTAGGAAGCTATTCACAGAAGATAACGATCAATGTTCTTCAAGTACAATGCATCAGCCACGCAGACTAATTGGTACCGACGTACCAGATGTAAGTATTTTCATACTTTTATGCTCATATGTCATGTGATCCTTTTGTTTTATTAACTAAGTTTTGCACAACATTTGCAAGATGTTAATAGTTATGTTTAATTTACAGTGGATGCATAGTATATTCAAGCCTACAGAAGACATGCATTTAAATGACATAGAGGTGGTTTTTGCGGCTTATATATTTGGAATAGAGAAGAACGAGAATCTTAGTGGGTTAGTTATTAAAATGAAAATCTAAATAAAATTTAATTTACTAACTATTAACTAATTCGTTGATTATTAATTTGAACATACAGAAAGGAGATTATGATTTCTCCAGAGTCAAAGTTTTGTAAAGGAAGTAGACCCATGTTGAAAACCTTGCTTCATAAAGGTCTAATTGAACGCCATGTAAGTTATAATGTGTATGCATAATATATAAATAAGTAAATTTTTGTTATAACATTATAACGCTAACTTGTTTGAATACATAGGTGCTGGATTTGCTTGCTTGTGCTCTGACTCATGAAGACAGATCATTTACTAGATATTGTGTTGTTTGGTTTTTGCCAACTATGTTTGCGGTATTATCATGTATTGGTGTAATATGTCTAAGATTTATTAACCGATAATATATAAATTGATTCATTGTCATCTATTATTTTTTACAGCAATTTGCTTTGGGTACGACTCATTCTCCAACAACTCTCATGGAAGATTATAAAAAAACATTTATGGGACAAGTTGAGTACGTGACTCACGTATAATTTTCATAATCAATAAATTCATCTTATTCTCATTATCTGTCTCAATAAATTGAGTCCAATTTCTAACTTTGAAATTTTTCCAGATTTTTTTGCCAATCAATAAGGACAATATGCACTGGTATCTTTTAATCATTGACATCAGTCAACGCAAACTAATTATTCTAGACTCAAAACCAATGGCATCAAAACATGAATTAAGAAAGAGCAACATTCAACTTTTGGTAATTTGATACATATCATGAAACTTTATACATTTACATATCATACATAATATATTTAATTTATTCATTTGTATCTTACAGGCGAATTGCGTTGAAAAAATGTTGGCACATGATAGTTTCTACGTCTTTGACACAACAACAAAGCCTATGGTTTTCGAATTCGAAATAGTTGAGCCTGAAATTAAAGAACAAAAATATGACTCATACGTCTTTATTTATTTATTTATATTTGTTTATTTATTTAGTGTATACAACATTTTAATACATTAACCATTTTTTTCTATTTAGGAATGATGGAGGAGCATGGGTTGCAACTTGGATGAGAGAATGCAAATATAAACCTGCATACAATATACAAGTTAGTTCTTATATGATTTAATTATTTTATTAAGAATAATTAATTTGCATCATTGATAACATTAAATGCTTTTAAATTGCAGGTAGACAATGGAACAAGGCTAAGGATTGCTTTGGATTTGGTATTGAGTCCATATAACAAGAACAAGGAATCAGTGATAGAAAAGGCATTTAGAAAGATGATTTGTCATAAACAGAAGCATGATCGTCTTGTCAGAACATAAGTTTGTTAACTTTTAAATTGGAAATTTGTTTTATGTTTTAGTGATGTAGTTTGAATTTTAGATGAACACCTATTATTTACATCTTTATTTACTTTTGTGATAAATAGATCTTTCAAATTTGCTACAGATTTCTAATATAGATAAGTTCCCATTTAAATTGTCTCCTTTTATAGTATAAGTTATGTATTATGGATGATTTAAGGATGAATATCTTGAATGTGTGGCAGGTTTTCAAGCTGGTAAGTTCTGTGGCAGTTAAGTTCGGCATGCCATCCTTGTTTATAAAATCATTTCTCAAGGCTAAATTCAATTGAGTAAATTTAAAAACATTCTCTTTTACCGCTAGTTCGCTTGATCAATCCAATCTTGGATAGTGCGTGAAGAAGTGGCGGCAAAGGACGAATGAGGTCAGACACGGGGTCAGTAACACTAGCCTCACGAATGAGATCCATAATAACAGTATGGTTGACCAGAGATTGGGACCCTGAATGGGCAGTCATGTAGATGTTACTGGTAATGCTGCCCCCAACATCCACTGATTTTCCCTTCACAAGGCAAAATGTAAGTAAGGCTCTTGAGGTGTATACTTTGTTGTAGTGTGAGACAGGAAGGATTTGACCCTGAACAAACTGACACCAGGCTCTGGCAACAGGTAGCAAATCTGAAATGGTGATGAAACTAGGTCGTTTTCCGGAACCTGTCATCGTCCAAATGGCTCCGGGATAACACAATGTCTCTAGCAACTCTTCGGGGTTCCATTTGGAAGCTTGCAGTTCATTGAACTCATTTGTTTCAAGTGCTGGGAGCTTGTACAAAGAAGAAATAGCGGCGGGGGAATAGCTAACGTGTTTGTCGCACACATAGCTCGTGTAAGCCGGCGGCTGCTTCTCCTCCTCCAAATAGGCATTTGCATAAAATTTGCGGACTAATGTCTTACAACTTTCAACCCCAGGAGTTATTAGCTCTTGCCATCCACGCCTCTCACCTTCCTCTCTAATTTCCCTTATGTTTAATCCGGAGACATCCATACCTCTATCTCGGACTAGACCCCTTTTCTTGATATTGCTAGCAAATCCCTCTTGATGCATTTGGGAAAGAAACTTGTTCGAGTCAAAATCTTGTGTGGCTTGGGAAGAATTAGCACCCTTTGTGCCTCTAGTTCTCTTCTTTTAAGCCATGGAACAGTTTCAGCAATACACAAGATAACTCTTCACTTAAGTTCTCTACATTGTGTGTCACAAAAAATAAAAAGGGCACCAACCATCATGTTATGTCGAATATAGAACTAAATTGATGATAATAGAAGCCATGAGAATGATGCAAAACAGTGATGGTGGAGTGTGTGGGAATGTGTGTTATGTAAGGGCAAGATGAAAGCATGCAACAGTAACTATATCAGTGTATATGATGTGACCATTTGGTTTGGTGTATATGGTGATGAGTAAGCATCACGGGACATGGCATCCCCCATAAAACTCTATCGTTGAACTGAACCATAAGAGCTTAGTATATGGAAAAAACTTATCATGACACTAGCTTCGTAGAGTTACACATAAACTGTAAGTTCAATGCATACTTTTAGGAATTAGCTAGTATAATTCCTGGAATAATCATATAGTAATACAAGTGTAATATAATCCATGTATACTACATATGAACAAACAAATGGAATCTTGAAATAACATGCACCAGTCATTGTTATCTTTTTTCAAAGTATCGTCCTTTCTGATTTCCTAGCAAAATAGACCTTTTTGACTTGAATTTTCATGCCAAGTATAACAGAATTAGTGAGTTATATGAGCATGTGATGTTTAAAGATAAGAACAAGGTATATATTAGGCTGTAATTCCAACAATGCTGAAAGACTTTTACAATATCCAATGTATACCAAGCATTCATACAAAAGAAAATTCACAAAAGGCAAAAATAAAAAAAAACAGAATCTATGAACAACCCAGAATTGAGTGTTAGAAGGGTAAAGACCGTGAGTTACAAGAATGAAAAATACTCACCAGATCTCACAGAATCTACTTTGAGCATGCTAGATGGATGTCAAATTTCTAGTATTTAATGATGATTCAAGTCACGCTTATGGGGAATTGTTTATGTATGGTCTTACAGGTTTGGAATAAATAAAGGTAATGGAAGAAGGTTAAGGGTGCAACATCTTGAGCAAGGAATGGAGGGGGGTTTGAAATTATGCAGTAGTTTGCTGTTGCGGCTTTTACTATTAGAAGCAATACTATATTGTTATATGACATGTATGTTTCATGGCTGATTTGGAATTGTATTCAAATGGTTTATGCTTTCCAAAGTGAGTGAGAAGACATTATTTCAGAAGCAGCAAATGACAAGCAACAGACACCAGCAGCAAATGACAAGCAAACATAGCAAATGACAAGCAACTTGTAACAGCAACAAAAACTAACATACACTTATTAACAGCAACAGCAAACTAACATACACCAGCAGCAAATGACAAGCAACAGACACATAATCAAATCTAGAACAACAAACATAGCAAACAATAAGTAGGAAATTCATTTCAATAGAAATAGATTTACTGATTTAGAAATAGAAATGCCTAGAAATAATGTACAATCTTCAATCTTCATTGAAATAAAAATACATTTAAAAGTTTAAAAAATAGAAATAGTGACATAGGAAATACATACCTGAACTTGGAAGATGGTGGCGGGCAGGCGGAAGCGCGGCGGCGAGGCGACCCAGAGCAGCGGCGGCGCGGGACCGAAGCAGCGAATCTCGAACCACTGTAGGAGGGAAGCCGAGCTTCGAACCAGACGGCGACGCCGGGACCGAAACAGAGCGGCGCCGGGAGATGAAGCAGAGCTGTGGCGGGAGACGAAGCAGAGCGGCGGTGGGAGA
Source organism: Aeschynomene evenia (assembly GCA_013621005.1). NCBI lineage: Eukaryota > Viridiplantae > Streptophyta > Magnoliopsida > Fabales > Fabaceae > Aeschynomene > Aeschynomene evenia. The sequence goes on from CM024271.1 coordinate 17,035,546, forward strand.
CGAAGCAGAGCAGCGTCGGCAACTTGCAAGTGATGTATTGTTAGGTTTCGAAATTAAAATGTTGATTACTTGAGTTTTGGATGGTGGTGGGTGGTGGCAGAGGATTGAGACGAAAGAGAATTGGGAATTTGATGGAGTTAGGGATTTGGATGGATTTGGGATAAAATAGTAAGAAAGATATTTTTGAAATTTTACAATTTTAATTTATTTATTAAATGACCCCTAGGTGTAAAATATAAATTTTAGAAAATATAGGGTATTAAATTTTATAAGTGATAACTAGGTGCTGACATAGATTAGAGAACCAATCAGAACATGCCAAGTAATGGTTTGTATGGGTACTATCTACTTATTGGAAGTACCCAAGCAAACACCGATTCTTTATTTCACAAAATATTATTATTCAATTATTTCTTTTCATTCTTTAAGATCATGAACACGTGCTCTGCCTTTCTTTTCATTCCTTATTACTGATTTTGATCAATTCAATTCAATTTATTTTCAATTTGACAAAGATCAACAAATCATATATGCAAGTAAAAGATAAAGGTAAGAAAAAAAACAAAATCGGATTTTATACTAGTTCGTCCAATGATGCCTACATCCTGTAACACCCTACTAGATAGCCCTTAGTGCTATAGTCATTTAGGGCCACTTCGTAAGGGTTACCTCCTGTTATCATACTTATACTTGTTTTTGAAATACATATACGCGGAAAATACATGGGAGAAGTTTTTTGAAAATCGTTTGCGGAATATAAACATAAGGGCATTGCGCATAATATAACGATATTATATAACACGTGATATGGTCTGAATAATACCTCATAAAATAAATGAAATAAAGCAAACATAGTCTCCCCAAACATACAATCAAGAAAGTAAATAGTAATAGGTGTCGTCTCATGAGCCTAAAACTGAGACCCATAAGACTCCACAATACAAATCCATAAACTGAAATATGAATGCCGGCTAACATATGTCTGGACTCAGAGTAATCGCAAATAAATGCTAACATCCGTAATAAACATAATCCATAACGTAAAAATGGAAACTGATAAGTCTAGAAACAAAATAGACTGCATGAAACTAAAGCTGTGCGGGCTCCTCATCCGCTCTTGTGTCTTGCTGAATCTCATCATCTAAAATGGAGGGAAAAACGTGGGGTGAGTACTAGGAAGTAACTCAGTAGGGGAGCCGCTCCGGATTTATTAATAAAATAGGTGTAGCATGAATGAATTCAATTTCAGTTATAAGTTCAAAACCATCTTTCCCAGAACGACTTACTTAAGTGCCTCTTATTCATTTTACATCATACATACATTATACATAAGTATATCTTTCGTGTGTGTGCTCTACGTGCCATCTAATCATATAGGGGAAAACTTAATCAAAATATCTTGCTACGTTTTCTTAAACTTTACTGGATTGCAATCTCATAACATTCTATTTCAATCACAACGAAATGGGAAAAAGGGGGATATTCACCAACTGCAAGTGAAGGACCTGTAGCGTCGAGGATGCCAACACCCTCCTACAGCCTCTCAATCACAAGCCGAAGGCTACTATGTATCTTTGCGCCACCCAGTGACGTCTTTATTAACTACGCGCAACCCGGTGACGTCTTAACCACATATATGCGCCACCCAGTGACGTCTCAGCTCACAACACATAACGTATACATGCATCACATAATTCACATAAACAAATATTATCATCATTTATCTCATGTAAACATAACATATCAACACATCATCATCCAATCATCATTTAAACTTGCATACAAATCACAATTAACTCATACATATCATCCATACTGGTTATAGAACGTATTAGGGTGCATAAAGAGCCAAAACAGTTCATTTTCGCACTAACAGCACTGTTGTAATCGATTACACAGACTGGTAATCGATTACTGTAATCAATTACGCAGCTCTGTAATCGATTAACAGAGAGCAGCGTTTTCTCGCGATTGGAAATTCAGACATCGTAATCGATTACGAACCCGTGTAATCGATTACGAAGTCGTGAAATACGATTCTAGAGTTCCAAAAACACGATTTTCAATAGTCATTGGCCAAAATATTAATCTAACATCGTCCCAATCGATAGAAAACATTGTCATACCATTATCAATCATAAAAATACATTTAAAACACTTCTCAATTCGTAAAACCCCTTTCTTTTTCAAAACCAATTTCATAAATCAACCCTTTCATGAACCCTAATGGGAAAAACAACGAACAACATTCGAAACTTCATCAATTTATCAACATACATGCAATTACATAACGTTTAGAATGCCTAACCCCTACCTCTTGAAGAAAATCCTTGTTCTTAGACGAAACCGTAGCTTTACGAACGGTCCGACTCCAACGATGACCCTTTCCGGAGAAAAATCGCCGGTAGAAACGTCCGGCTTGGTGAGAGGATCAAGAATATGTAATCATTTTCGGGATTGGGTGAGTATTTGTGGGTGTTTCTTGACGTGGAGTGGCTATGGCTTTGAGAGCTTTTGAGAGAAAAGCAATGGAGGCTCTGGGATGATGAAAGAGGATTTTCTGATTATATGAGGTGGAAAATAGGGTTTACATTCGTATAGGCTGAGCTAATAGGGTTTAAGAGTCATCGTGGGGCCAAATATGAATCGATTACAGACCTCCGAAAATACCCAAATATGAAACTCGACTTGCTGTAATCGATTACCAAGGAGCTGTAATCGATTACTGGGCCTGAAAAATGCCCCAAAACACCTCTAAAGCGTCTCAACTCATACAACAACATACGTACATCCATAGTAACTTAACATAACATCAAAACACACATGAACACTCATAAAAACACATAACATGGATTATTTAAACTAGGGGAAACATGTTCACTCAATCCAATTAAGTTCCAATTAAAGTCCATTACCCTTAATTTCCTTTAATTAGGACTTAATAAAGATCGGGGTGTTACACATCCAGTTCTTCAACCCTTCACGATTGAGTTCCACTATTCAGAATGCTTAGCAAGATTACAATGTCTAGATACATTTTGCAACCTTCTCAGGTTCGCCACTAGCTACCACTTGCAGAGTTGCTATACAATATCCCCTTGTACAGACTTTTACTTCAGAAACAATCATTCCAAAGATTTCTACTCCAGAATTTACCCTTATGAAGATTTGCACTCCAAGATCTCCCCTCTTGAAGATTTCCTTCCTGCCTTGAATCACCTCAAGGTCTTTTCCTTGCAACTTGCTTTAGAATTCTAAAAATCAGTGATTGATTTTGTTTTCTTTAACCCTCTGAAATCACATTCCGAAATCCTCTTGCTTCAAATTCTTAAACTTTTCAGCACAATTCTTCTTTTCTTTCTTCTTTCCGTGTTTGAATTTTTCTTTTTTTTTTCTTAGAGCTTTCTTTACATCTCTTTTCCTTTTTCTCTCTGAGTTTTTCTTTTCTCTTTTTTTTCTTTTCAGCTCAAGTGTATTTCTCTATTTTCTCAAAATGATAATTGTTCTCTTTCAAATACACAAGAGATTACCTTTTATATAATTTAAATAGAACCTAATCTAGCTGACATTTCCAACTAGAATAACTAATCAAGAGCAAAGCTAATCAACACAATTTATATGTGCTCTTGAAGTGAAATAAACAAATAAAACACATGCATAAAAATGTTCCATGTTTCTGAACATTTTCATGGTTTCTGAACTAACCAAGGTTTCTGAACCTTGTCCAGGTTTCTGAACCTTATGCACTTTCTGAAGAAATCTTCTCTTTCTGAATACTCGATTCTGATGCCAATCCTTCTGAACATGCATCATCCTCTGAAGTTATGTTTATGCTAATTCTTAATAGTTTCTGATGTATTATAATGTATATTTATAAAGAAAATAATACCTAATACATCATCTAGAAAATAAAGTATAGCTTCTAAACTATTTGTACAATTGTTTCTTAAGCCATATACAAAATTTTCTATCAATAATTACAAACAATTACATAACACTTTCTGAATTAATAAAGAAGCTTCTATACATTATATAATACAATATCAAGCTTATGAACCTATTATTACATCCTTTTTATTATTATCAAAACCAAATGAGGATTTACATCAACAGGAATCAGATGTAATTTCACCAAATGTGAGGGGAGGTGAGTGTAATTTACCCTTCCTTTTATTTCATAAACCAGTTAGATGATATTATCTTTCTCCTTTGGCTGCCGGATTGATTTTATCTAACATTGCTTATTATATGCATTCAGATAGCAGTGTGCATTCCTCCATAGTAGTATAACTTTCTTTTTATTGTAGGTTGTCATACAACAAGCTAACTACTGATTGTACTAGAGCTGTATTTTATGCTACGATGAAGTATGCTTTAGACAAACCCCATAGTTCAGCTGGTGAGTTTTTTTTTTACCCTATTTTTTTTATTGCTTCTTGATCTTTCAAATCTTTTTCCATTCACTCTTTTATGAAATAGGCTTTCTTATAAAATAAAAATAACTTCTAAAGTTTAGGTTAGAGCTATCAACATAACTTCTCTTGTCCTAAACACCAAGTAAGAAATTTGCTGAAGTGTCAGGATACTTTGGGATGCAGAATTCCAGAATGAATAGTGTTTTATGAGCAATAAGTATGAGCATATCTTGATCAGTTGATGTATCTTCTCACTTTGTACTGAAGGTAGTGATACGTCAGAAGGGGGTTGAATCATGTTACACCAATAAATCCTGTTTCTGAAAATTACTAAAGAATAAAGATAAAGTCTTGGACTTGTCTTGCACAGCGAAAACAGTTTGTTAGTAAATAAACAGAAACTAGCCTATAGACAAGGCTATTATAGATCTTGAAAGTATATTTACTTTCAAGGTCTTCTAAATGATAAAGGTTGAAACTTTAACCTTCAACACTTAGACAAATGATGACGATGATTGCGCAACTTATGTATGAGTGTGTGTATTTGTAAAAACAATTAAATAAAGAGAAAGAGAAGAGAGAGAGCACACACAAACTTTTTATATTGGTTCGGCAACATGCCTACTCCAGTTCCAAGGATTCACCTGAGATTTCACTATCACCACCAACAAGTAGGTGGACTTTCTTGCCTCTGCTACACCACAAAGGACTTCAACCCGCAACTTCACCAAGGTGACTCACTGCCTTTGAAAATCACAAAGGACTTCCCTTGCACCTCCTACAAAGGTGACTCACTGTCCTTGCAACCAACAAAGGACTTCAACCTTGCCTTTAACACCAAAGGACTTTCTACCCTTGCCTTAGTTCCACTAAGGTCTTTTGCCTCAAAAAAATAAGGACTTTGTACAAAAGATGAAATCTTTAGTCAACCAAGAACTTAGATGCAACTAAGTTTGAACCTTGATTGCTTTTCTCTCAAAGATAACTAGTATGAACTAGGATAAACAATAAAGATCACTCTTTAGAGATGTACAACCTTTAAACCCAATAAAAATCAAAACTTTGATAGGTTAGGAGTTTGGATGTTGAAGATGAAGAGAAATTAGGATTCAATTCGACAAAGTTTTAGCACTTGTAAGCTTGTGTAGTCTCTTGCATTCTTGGGCATTGAGGTCTTCTATTTATAGGGAAATAGACCCTCAATTTCGAAATTCATAGTCTTGATCTCCACACTTGATTTGAATTTGAAATATTTCGATCCAATGGTGATAGTTCCTTGATTTGATATGAAATTGATTTTCCAAAAATAAGTAAGATCAAATAAGAGGAAGTTTAATCTTGGCTCTTGATTCAAATATTTCCCTTTAATCCAAAGGTTAATATTTGATCTTGAAATATGGAAACTTTTAACCAAGCACAAGAAATAAGGAAATTTCATCTTGGCCCTTGAATTTGAATGTGCCTTGATCTTTGTGGTGTGCATTGCTTCATCATTATTTCACAAAATCTTGCAATATTTGCAAGCATTTTTGCGCCACTTTTAGGAGAGAGAAAGGCTAGGGTTTTTAGCTTTTCTTGCTCTACAAGTGTGCCTCCATGTTGGTACGAATTAGGATTTCATGATTTATCATTTTTGAAAATCCTAAATCACCAAACATGGTCTTCTAGGGAATCTTCTATAGGTTGATTCTTGAATATTCTTGAATCTTGAAACATGAGGCTTGAGATTCTTCTTGAATCTTGAGATTCTTCGGGATCTTGATAGAATCTTCGGGAATCTTCTGGAATCTTTGGGAATCTTCTAGTTTTGAAATACTTGACAAAATCTTCTGAGGTGTTCTAACTTCGTGTAGAATCTTCAACAGAATCTTCTAGTCACACATGGAATCTTCTGAGGTGTTCTAACTTCGTGTAGAATCTTCAACACAATCTTCTAGTCACACATGGAATCTTCTGGGAATCTTGTTGATTCTTATAGAATCTTTAGGAGGCTCATAGTATCTTTTTAAAGTGTCCGTAAAAATATTGTGTTACTTAAATGCAAGATATATTCTATAATAAATTCTACATAATTATTTTTAAATCAATTGCATTTAATTCTTCATACAAGATCTTTCTAGATTTCCCTCATATATATATAATTTCAAAATATTTAAATAAAAATGTGTAAAATAGAGATTTGATTTTGATTCTCTATTTTATTAATTAATTTCAATATATATATATATATAATAATTTTCGAAAATCTCATGAGAGAGAATGTAAAATAGAGATTTGATTTTGATTCTCTATTTTATTAAAGGTAATTTCAAAAATATCAATATATATCTATATAATATTGTAAAAGACAGGTTATGGTTGATTACCAATTTGCCCATTAATTGAGTCTCTATAAATGTGACACGTATGCAATTTTAAGTATCCTTTATTTTTATTCTTTCAAGATATTTACAAATCTTTAATGTATCTTTTATTTTATTTAGAATAATTGATTTTATGCATAAAATATTTGGAAATGATAATATTTGATTTGGAAATGTCTATTCACATTTCATAATATAAATTTGGAAAATCTTATTTCGAAATATATATGATAAAATCTTCTTTATATAAATTTTCTATTTACATTCACAATATAAAAAATCTTCTTTCGGATTCTTTTCTTTGTTTATAGCATTTGATGTTAAATTATGGTCAAATCATCTATATCTATATATATATCTATATATCTTTCCACCTTCTCAACCCTTTCAACTTCATTTTTTTTTCTCTTCCTCTCTTATTTTGCCATCTCTATTTCTTGCTCTTCTTTTTTTTTCCTCTTTCTTATTTCATTTTTTTCATCTACCTTCTTAGTCATCCTTCATTTTTTTATATTTTTTAATTTATTTATAATTCTTCTTCTTTCATTTTCTATTCTTCATCTTTCTTCTATATTTTTTTATTGTTTCATTCTTCTCCTCATTTTCTATTCTTCATAATTTAATATTTGACATGATTGATTAATTGTCTCACGGGAAATGTAAAACATAAATAATGAACATGTTTTTTTAAAAGAGAATAATTATGAATTATTAGTAATTATTAATGTTTGATAATTAGTGATATTTGAATATTTTACCTGTAATTTAATGATTTTTAGTGATTGATAATTAGTGAATATTTTAGAGAATTGTAGTGATTGATATTACATATTTTTAATATTTTTTGTTAATTAGGAATAATTATGAACATGAATTAGTAATTTTTAATATTTTTATTGATTGTTGGACGGGAATAGATATGAATAATTAGTAATTATTAATGATTGATAATTATTAGTTTTGAAATATTTTCTATGATTTCGGTAGTTTTTAGTGATTGATAATCTGTAAATTATGATTATTTTTTGTTGATTGTTGAAAGAGAATAATTATAAATATTTTATGAATACAAATTTGATATTGAAAAAGATGAAAACTAATTATGTGATTGAATAATTTTATTTGCATCCACTAATATAATAATAATTTCATTATGTATTTTTATTGTTATATTTACAAAATAAATTTATGAATAACATATTTCCATTTAACTTCATTTTATACAAATATTTTTTTCATTAATTATTTAATATCTTAAACGTAAAATTTGATATAATTCCCGTGCATCGCACGGGTACAAGACTAGTATATATATAAAAGAGAGTTTTCCCATAAAAGGAAATGCTTACATGTCAATTCCTAAAAGAATGTTATTTTAGTATGTAATATTTTTCAAATATATTATGCTAATTCATTCTCTTATTTTTTACTATCAAATGTATCTATTATTATCTTTTCTTATTAATATTTAATTAAGGATAATAATTATACTAATATTATACATTCCTATAAAATAATTATCATATCTTTATATCATATATATATATATAATATATATACATATAAGCTCTATTTTGAATAACTACCTTATATTATTTTTTGAGATGACGAAGGATATATATATATAAGCATTATTTTAAATATATTTTGTTATAAAATATATTATAACAAAATATCTAATATTACTTTTTATAATGATTTCATTGTCCTTCAATTGGATGATTTGGAGTAAGAATGTGTATTATACCATTTATTATATATTTTTTATTTATTCTACAACAATTCAGATTATGCAGAAATTGATTATATTTGAATGCATACGAATATATGCCTTATGGAAGTAGTCAAAGGCATTACATAATATGCATTTTATACAATTCAGGTCGAATACGTGCGTAGGGGTAATCTTAATTTATATACATGATTATTATGTGAATTTTATACTAATCTCATGTCATTCAGTATTATTGATTTTCTAATAATTATAGTTCTTAAATTCAGATTTTATAAGATATTTAAAAGAAAAATCTATTTCATTCGGATTCTATTTTTTACATAGATTTAGTGTAGATCTTAGATTGTGATTTGATTTTTTATTAATTTTTTCATATATTTTTTTAGTAGTCTTTTATTTTTTATTTTCACAACTTTATGATATGTATATGTTGTAATCAAGGGGGAGTGGTCCAATTCGTTGCACTTTATGGGAAGAGTTTGCTCATCAATTTGGTGCACATCCTAGAGATCATCTCGCAGCTCAGTTGTAATACCTCGGGTATTATGAGTTAGTTTGAGTAAGAGATCACGGTACAATCGGGGAGATAGAACCAAGTGGGTCCCACCTCCCCACTCTTTTTCCTTCCCTTTTTCCCCTTTTCTTCTCCCATTCCCGTAACCCCATTCCCCCTCCATTCTCTTCTTTCTTTCTTTCTCCCTCACTATTCATCCTTCTCAAAATCTCACCCAAACCCTCATCAAACCCCATTAATCTTCAAGATTCAAGTGAGCATTACTCATCTAGTATATTGTGGGTAAGTGTAGAGTATTTCTTTCTCTCCATTGGTGTATATTTCTCTATATTTTCGGATTGGGGTTTTAGGGTTTGTATTTGGGGATTTTTGATTTTGTTGAGAATCTGAGGTTTATGATGTGTTCCCTAGGTTCTCAACTAGCTAGAGAAGCTCAGGGTACCTCATCCTAACTCCGGGTGGTGTCTTGGAGCTCATTGGAGTAGTTTGTGAGTAATGGGTTATTTATGGTTTATGTTTGATTTTGAATGATTTTGTGCATTTCTTGCTATGATAGTTGATAGGGACTGAGATTGGTTGATATATAACTGATATTGTATGTTGGTTGTGTTTGATTTGGATGGGTTGTGGTGAAAATGTGGATTTGGAGATGAATTTCGCGTGATTTTCTGCAGATTTTCGTTTCTGACCCAAGCTGTAATGGATTACAGCGAATTGGTAATCGATTACTGTAATCGATTACCAAGATCCTGTAATCGATTACCACGGGTTGGTAATCGATTACAGACTGCCTATTTTCGCAAAAATTTTCCTTCAGAACGAAATTTGAAGCTGGTAATCGATTACAGAGGCCTGTAATCGATTACATCAGTACAAAAACACTATTTTTAAGACTTAAACTCAAAATCCTTGTACATTTAAGTTATGTTTTCGAATCCATATGTTCACCACTACCCCAAACTTGATACTGGACTGTTATGATGTTATTATGACAATGATGCGAATATGATGCGATGTACGATTACGAAACGATATTAATTAAAGAATGATTATATGTTGGTTGGCTCGGCCTGAGGAGGGGCATAGCTCCCGGGGTCGAGTTTGATAAGTCTGAGGAGGGGCTGGGCTCCCGGGACTAAAGATCTGAGGAGGGGCTGGGCTCCCGGGATCTCTAATAATGAATACACTAATAATAATTATACGAAAGACGAACTGCGGAGTGTGTGGTATGGCGATTATGTGATGGATTGTTATGACTGTAGGTGTAATTATAATATTGCTGCATAAACTGTTTTTAATCTATTATTCGCTGAGCGTATGACTCATCCATTCATACAAACCATTTTCAGATTCAGGTGCAGATCAGGAGGCGAGTCCTTCCGTCCCTCCAAGCTCTTAGCTTTGGTGAGCCTCAATGTCTGGAGGCATTATGTTATTTTCTATTATATCAGTTGTGTATGCGTTGTAAGTCTAATTAAGACTTGTTACCTTTCTGTTGGATTTATGTATGTATTATGGATTATGGGGTGATACCTTGAGAACCCTATTATATGTATGGATTTTATGCATGTATGCATGTTATAGTAGTTATGGTTGTTGTTGTTTAGCTAGATTGAGGTGTGAATCACAGGTTAAGGCTGACATGGGACTCGGTGTCTCATGTGCCGGTCACGATCCGATTTGGGTCGTGACAAAGTTGGTATCAGAGACTAGGTTGAGTCTTGTAACTTATGGAGCAAACTGTTTTCAATAGGGTGACAATAGTGTAAATGGTTGCCGGCCCATTTTCACAAGATTGTGACTCTAGTGAAAGCTTTTATAGGATGTCTTATGGTTTTGTCTTGATGTTTCTGTGTGGTGATCCCTTATTGTTCAGGGTCACCTGTTCTGCTGTTTTCTGAACGCTTGTTTGTTTGTGTAGCTATCTTGTTCTGACCATGCCTCCTAAGAGAAGCACTCGAGGTAGACCTCTTATCAACAGGGGCCCTCCTCCTGAGCAAGAGGATGTGGGACCCCAAGGGGGCAACACGGATTATGACCGCGATGCGGAGATCCGGGATATTCGTCAGACTCTGAATACTCTGATGCAGATGATGCTAAATCAGAATCAGAATCAGAATCCTGAACAGAACCAGAGGAGGGAAAAGGCTCTTCTGCACATGGACTACGAACCACCTAGGCCGGGACCTCAGGTTTTTGGGACTCATGAGGTGACACTGGAGGCTTATCTGAGGCTGAACCCACCGACTTTTTCGGGGGAATCCATGGAGGAAGACCCGGAGGATTTCTTGGACCGGGCCACTAGAGCTCTGCGTGCCCTTCGATGCCATGATGTGAGGGCCGTGGATCTGGTGACCTACACCCTTCAGGGGACCGCTGTTCACTGGTATGAGACCTGATTGATGGAAAGGGCTCATATGAGGAGGCTGCCACCAGTATGGGAGGAGTTCACTGAAGCCTTCAGGGCAAGGTTCTTTTCTGAAAACCGAAGGGAGCTCTTGGTGGAGCAATTTCTGAAGCTGAAGCAGACTCCGGGCATGTCTGTAGTCGAGTATGCTACACAATTTACTCGATTATGTCGATATGCGCCGTATGAGATCATCACTGAGGACAGGAAGGTGAGAAGGTTCATGAAGGGGCTCAGGGAACCGATGCGTTCCATTCTGCATAATGAGATAGGGAGGAAGTATTTCTCTCAGGTCATGGATACAGCTGTGGGTATTGAGAGCTCAAGGGAAGAAGACAAGCCGAATAGGGGATTCGAGAAGAAAAAGAAGACTATAGGGCAATTCTCTGGAGGATCTAGTTCTGGTGGGTCCCAAGGTTATCAACAGCAGAGGTTTGTCGTGGGGAGTGGTTCTAACTCCTTAGGATCCACCCCTAGGGCCATGTCTGGGATGAGGCCCCAAGCTAGCAGTGCTTCCCATTCGAACGCACAGTGGTCTGGACCCCAAGGTCCTCAGCGCCCTCATTGCAAGCAGTGTGGGAGATTCCACAATGGTGCATGTCGTCCGAATCAGAATGTATGTTATGGGTGTGGACAGGCAGGGCATTTTATCAGGGAGTGTCCCCGCCTTGCTGGGGGAGCTACTAGGCATCAGGCACCCGCCTTTCCTGCACCATCTCATTCAGCTATGTCTCCGGGTAGTTCTTCCGGGAAAGGAGGTCGGGGTGCAACCAGAGGAAATAGAGGTAGAGGTCAAGGTGGAGGAGGGAGAGCTCAGCCGAGGGTCTTTGCTTTGACTCGCCAGGATGCTCAGGCATCTAACACAGTTGTGGCAGGTATATTGAAACTTGGCTCTTCTGAGGCTTATGTATTGTTTGATCCGGGCTCTACACATTCATATGTGTCCCCGTTCTTTGCTTCTCGTTTTGGCGAGCAATCCACAACGTTGGAGGATCCTTTTTGGGTTAGTACTCCGGTGGGAGAACCCCTCATGGTTCGGTTGGTCTATAGGTCGTGTGTAGTGTCGGTGAGCGGGATGGACACTTTGGCCGATTTAGTGATCTTGGATATGGTGGATTTTGATGTGATCCTAGGCATGGATTGGTTGGCTTCCTGTCATGCCTCCGTAGATTGCTACGCTAAGTTGGTCCGATTTGTCCTCCCCGATGGCTCAACCTTCGAGTTCCAAGGGGATCGATGTGTGACCCCCGCTTCTCTGATATCGGCCTTAAGTGCCATGAGGTTGATGGATCACGGGAACCAAGGTTTTCTTGCATCAGTTGTGGATGTGGAGGCTAGAGTGCCGGATTTGGATCAAGTTCTGATTGTGAGCGACTTTCCGGATGTCTTTCCAGAGGACTTACCAGGGATGCCGCCGGATAGGGAGATAGAGTTCGGGATTGACTTAAACCCCGAAGCTCAACCTGTTTCTATTCCCCCTTACCGTATGGCTCCGAAAGAGTTGAATGAGCTGAAGGATCAGTTGAGGGACCTTTTGGACAAGGGATTTATCCGTCCGAGCACTTGACCTTGGGGTGCTCCGGTTCTCTTTGTTAAGAAGAAGGATGAGTCTATGAGACTTTGCGTGGATTATCGGCAGCTCAATAAGATGACGGTCCGCAACAAGTACCCTCTTCCCAGAATCGATGATTTGTTTGATCAGCTTCAAGGTGCTTGTTGCTTCTCGAAGATTGATTTGAGGTCTGGTTACCATCAGTTGAGGATTAAGGAGGGAGACATTCCGAAGACAGCTTTCCGCACTCGGTATGGACAATTTGAATTTCTGGTGATGTCCTTCGGTTTGACCAATGCTCCGGCAGCCTTCATGGATCTTATGAATCGGGTGTTTAAGCCGTTCTTGGACCGATTCGTCATCGTCTTCATTGACAACATCTTGGTTTACTCCAAGAACGCGGCGGAGCATGAACACCATCTCAGAGTTGTGTTGCAAACGCTGAGGGATCATACCCTTTATGCCAAGTTCTCCAAGTGTGAGTTTTGGCTAGTGATAGGATGCGAAATTCTGAGCATTCTCTGCCCTTATATGTAAATCTTGCATTCCTTAAGTGTGTTAATTGTAGTTGTTTGCATCATTGTTGCATATTTTGTATTTTGGTGGTTGATTTGGAATTCCATTACTTTTTGAGGTTTTAAGTAGACTTTAGCCTTGTTATCTTTTGATGCACGTTTGGGTAGTGCTTTGGTATTTCAGGGACCTAGGCTGGAGCTACTTTGAGTCTCGGAAGCATCGGGAGCAGCGGGAGCGTTGAGCGAGCGAACGGGGAACCGGAGAATTTTGCAGCAATTGAGCCTTTTTGATACTGGTCGCTAGCGACCAGCATTATGCTGCTTGGTCGCTAGTGACCAGGGCGTGACAGCAAGTTATAATTTTTCTATTTTTGCTATTTAGTCCCTACTCCCTTTTTGTAAAAGGCCCCTTTATCTGATTGGGCTGACACACTTCAGAAGATTCTAGTTCATTTTCTAAATTAGGCTAGGGTTTTTAGAGAGAGAAGCTCCAACTTCTCTCTAGGTTTTTCCATTTTGTCTTGCACACTATTACCTATTCTATCTTCTTCAGTTTAATTCTAATTTCATTTCGTTTCCCAGCATGATTGTGGTTCCATTTCTTTATTTCATTTGCTATCTTTGATTATGTGTGAGTAGCTTTCTCATTCTTGGTGTTGGGTGATTGCCAAAGTTATGTTTTCTCTTGAAACCCACTATTAATTTGTTTTCTTGCTTCTCTTCTCTTGGGTTTTTAAATGCTATTAAGTTTGCTTGTGTGGATTCATACTTGCTTATTTTGATTATGCCTTGAATGCATTTTGGTTTCTTGATTAAGGGATTAAATTGTGTTTAGGGGTTTATGGGTCTATATGTTGATCATGCATTGGCTCATCATTTAGAGAGTGGGATAATTCTTGATAAGGATTAGGTTTGCATGTGCTTGGGGTGATTAGATTATTTTGGTTTTGATCAAAGTCAATTGGTTTAGTAATTCTTAAGCATGTGTAATTGCATTTAAGTGTTGATAAATGCCTATGTGGATTTAGGATAGGAAACGTGATTTTGTGCATAATAACACCAAGTCTCTTTTGCATTATCATACTTCTTGCTTTCATTACTTGCATTACCTCTTACACATCCAACATTACATATACTATACATATTAATCAACGATTTAAGACCTCTTTGGGAAACGACTTGGGTTAACTAGCTATGCTACTATAGCTAATTAATTCAATACTTTTTGGGAACTTGTCTTAAACTCTAAGTTGGTTGTAGCTAAAGAGTTAACGACGCTTTTAGCTACACATCAATTTTTGGCGCCGTTGCCGGGGAGGCTTAAGAGTTGATTATGTCCATAGTTTAGTATTTTCTTTAACTTGCATATCTATTACTAGTTTATACTTGCACTTACTCAAAAACACAAAATACATAATTTTCTGCCTTTTTCTATTTAGTGCAGAATTTTTCTGCAATATTTAGTTTTATAGGTTGTTTTTACTTTACATGCTCTCTATGAATGACTCGATCGCACAACGATCCATCCTTTGAACGTTTTGATCCCGAGATCGAAAGGACCTTGAGGAACTTAAGGCGTTCTAGGAGGATTGGCGGTGTTGAGGACATAGAGCATAATCTCGCTTTCCCTACTCAATCATTTAGTGAAGGTGCTAGTGTTAGTAGTGACTTAGTTTTTTCGGTCCGGAACCTTTTGATTTTTCCGCTAGTGTTTCAGGTGAAAGCTCTACCATGGGTGATCACGAGCTCACACTCCGGGAGATGCGGCTCCCGATCTCACTCAACAACACTCGGCATCATTTACCCCAAGCGGAGGCCGATTTCGAATCAAGGGGCTTTAATCCATTGGTCCCTAAGTTCCATGGGCTAGCCGGAGAAGACCCACCAACACCTCAAGGAGTTCACATCGTTTGTGCCACCTCCGACCTCAAGGAGTGGATGAGGATTTGGTGAAACTCCGTGCTTTCCATTCTCCTTGGAAGGAGCCTCCAAGCAATGGTTGCTCACTTACCCAACGGGGCAGTTAACTCATGGCTCACCATGAAGCGGGTATTTTTGGAGAAATACTTTCTCGCATCAAGAACTAGCTCCATCCGGAAGGAAATATGTGGAATCCGGCAAATGCATGGGGAGACACTCTATGAGTATTGGGAACGCTTCAACAAATTGGTGGCTAGTTGTCCATTCCACAATTCAAGAAAATCACTTGATCCAATACTTTTATGAGGGACTCAACCCGGCGGATAGAGGCACCATTGATTCCTCAAGTCGGGGTGCTCTAATGAACAGACTCCAACCCAAGCTAGGGAGTTGATTGAGACCATAGCGGCGAACTACCAACAATTCGGAGCAAGGGATGCTCGTAGTTCGAAAGGGGTCAATGAAGTAGTTGCTATGGAGTCATGGGGTTTACAAGAAGTTGGACGAGATTTCGGTGTTCATGAAGCAACTTGCACTCAACCATCACAAGCCACCTTCCATTCCACCCATTGACATCTAACAAGTGTGTGGCATATGCGCAAGTGACCACCCTACCGACACTTGCCCCTAACTCATGGATGATCCAACCATGGTGGCCGCTACACACCAATTCAACAATAGACCCCCTTCAACCAAATAATCCACCCATGGGAACACATACAACCCCTCTTGGAGAAACCATCCTAACCTTAGGTGGGGAACAACCAACAAAACCAATACTCTCAACCACCTATGGCCAAGCTTCTAACTCCTAACCATACCACCAACAACCTCCAAAATACCAAGCTCCACACCAAAGACCAAACCCCCAACCTCAACTTACCGGCAATAAACCCCCTCTTCAAATTCTAGCTCCTCCACCCACCACTCCAAACCCTCCACCTCCTCCAACCAATGATGCGGAGAACCCCGCCATGCAACAAATCATCAAGTTGCTTATGGAGCAAAAGCAACAAACCGATGCCCTCTTTCAACAACAAAACGAGTTGCAAAGGAAGATCCTCCAATTGGAGAGTGCTCAAGCATCTTCCTCAAATGCCCAAGGAGGGCAACTTCCCTCTCAACCGTTCCCAAACCCAAAGGGAGACGTCAATGTAATCACCCTTCGCTCCGGAACCACTCTACCGGAGAGGGAAATTTTGGAAGAGGATGGCAAGAAGAAAGACAACGGGAAGGGGAAGGTAGTGGTTGAAGGAGCCAAAGAGGAAAACAAGAAGGAAAAGGAAGAGGAGGGCACAAAGGAAGAGGAGAGAAAAAAGGAAGAGGAGGCCCAACCAAGGTGCTTGCCTTTCCCCCAACTCATTAGGGGAAGCAAGAAAAAGCAAGCGGAAGTGGACCCGGATCTCTTGGAGACATTCAAGAAGGTGGAAGTCAATATTCCCCTCTTGGATGCTATCCAACAAGTTCCCAAATATGCCAAGTTCCTCAAGGAACTTTGCACTCACAAGCGGAGGATCAAGGAGGCAAAGTCTCAAGTCGAAGTTGCCATGCTATCTCCCTCCTTGCCCCGCAAGTTTCAAGATCTGGGGAAATTCTCTATACCTTGCGTGGTGGGCAAGATGGTCATCAAGGACGCGCTTGCGGACTTGGGGGCGGGGATTAATGTGATGCCCAAGGCCATCTATCAAGCCCTTAACTTTGGCGAACTCAAGCCAACCGGTTTGCTTCTTCAATTTGCAAACCGAAGTGTCCAAAAATCGGAGGGAATTCTTGAAGATGTACTTGTCAAGGTAAATGAATTAATTTTCCCCGTTGATTTCTATGTATTGGACACCAATGATGAGGTACCATTGGACCAACATACACTTATACTTGGCCGACCTTTTCTAAAAACCGCTAAGGCCAAGGTGGATGTGTATGCGGGTACTTTGGACCTAGAATGTGGTGATCTCAAGGCTCGTTTTTGTCTTAAAGAAGCTATGAAACACCCATCTGAGTCTCATTCTATTTTTTCTCTTGATATTATTGATGAATTGGTTGAGGATGAGGTAGAAGGGTGGTTTCAAGGCTTAAATCCCTCTAGTGTCATTGACAATGACTTGAGCCTTGAAACTTGTGAAAATTGTTTTGAAAAAGGTGAATTGTGCACAAAGTGTGCGAATGAGGATTTTGAACTTTTTGGAACAAATGAGAAAACAATTGATTCGGGTAAAGCATTGATTTCAAGTGAAATTTCTGGATATGATGCTTGTTCTTGTGCCAAAGCATTTGCTATTTCAGGTGATCCTCCTGAAGGAGCTCAAGCACCACCCACTGAAGAACTAAAGCCTCTTCCTCCACATCTCAAATACATTTTCTTGGGGGAAGGAGAAGCTCAACCAGTAATCATAGCCAGTGATCTCTCCACCACTCAAGAAGACAAGCTTACGCAAGTCTTGAGGGATCACAAGGCGGCTATTGGGTGGACCTTGGGAGATCTCACTGGGATTAGCCCCTCCACATGCACACACCGCATTTTCTTAGAGGAGGGTGCGAAACCGGTGAGACAACCTCAAAGAAGGATGAATCCCTTGATTTTGGAGGTGGTCAAGAAGGAAGTGACCAAACTCTTGGCGGCGGGCATCATCTACCCCATTTCTGATAGCCAATGGGTGAGCCTCGTCCAAGTTGTTCCCAAGAAGTCCGGCATCACCGTCATCCGGAATGAAGAGAATGAATTGGTCCCAACGAGAGTCCAGAATAGTTGGCGGGTTTGCATAGATTACCGCCGACTCAACCAAGCAACCCGGAAGGACCATTTCCCCTTGCCCTTCATCGACCAAATGCTTGAGAGGTTGGCCGGACAGTCCCACTACTGCTTCTTGGATGGATTTTCGGGGTATTTCCAAATTCACATAGCCCCGGAGGATAAAGAGAAGACGACTTTTACATGCCCCTTCGGCACTTTTGCTTACCGGCGCATGCCATTTGGGCTCTGCAACGCCCCAGGCACCTTTCAGAGGTGTATGGTAAGCATTTTTTCTGATTTTCTGGAAAGTTGCATGGAAGTTTTTATGGATGACTTTACTGTTTTTGGTTCCTCGTTTGATGCATGCCTAGATAGTTTGACCAAGGTCCTCAAGAGATGCATTTCCTCTCACTTGGTACTAAATTTTGAAAAATGCCATTTCATTGTTCAAAAAGGTGTGGTCCTTGGTCATATTATCTCTAGGGAAGGCATTTGTGTTGATAAGGCTAAGATAGATGTGATTACTTCATTGCCTTACCCCGCATGCGTGCGGGAAGTTCGTTCTTTTTTGGGCCATGCAGGGTTTTACCGGCGGTTCATTAAAGACTTCAGCAAGACGGCCATCCCTCTCACAAAACTGTTGCAGAAGGACGTGGATTTCTGCTTTGATGAGGCTTGCAAGAAGGCGTTTGATGCGCTAAAAGGGCACTTGACCACCGCACCTGTGATCCAACCTCCGGATTGGACACTCCCTTTCGAGTTGATGTGCAATGCCTCCAACCATGC
This sequence comes from Aeschynomene evenia, assembly GCA_013621005.1. NCBI lineage: Eukaryota > Viridiplantae > Streptophyta > Magnoliopsida > Fabales > Fabaceae > Aeschynomene > Aeschynomene evenia. The sequence continues at coordinate 17,054,481 of CM024271.1, forward strand.
GTTGGGTGCCGTGTTGGCACAGTCGGTGGGTAAGGTTCCTCATGCTATTTACTATGCCTCTCGTACTTTGGATCCGGCGCAATCCAACTATACTACTACCGAGAAAGAGCTCCTAGCCATTGTTTTTGCACTTGAGAAGTTTCGCTCTTACATGCTAGGCTCTAAGGTAGTAGTATATTCGGATCATGCCGCCCTCAAATATCTTTTGAAGAAACCCGAGGCCAAGCCTCGTCTCATCAGATGGATGTTACTCTTGCAAGAGTTTGACATTGAGATTAGGGATCGGAGTGGTGCTCAAAATTTGGTTGCAGACCATTTAAGTAGACTTGAGCACCTTCTTGATGATCCCCATCCCATTGATGACTCTTTTCCTGATGAGCGATTGCTAAAAGTTGATTTGGTACCATGGTACGCACCTATCGCCAATTACTTGGCAGCCAAGGTTCTCCCCCCAAACTTTTCAAAATCTCAAGTAGATAAATTCAAAAGTGATTGTAAATACTACTTGTGGGATGAACCATTTTTGTGGAGAATTGGCGTCGATCAAGTGATTAGGCGATGTGTGGAGGACCATGAGACACATTCCATTCTTCGTTTCTGTCATTCCGGCGCGAGTGGAGGTCACTTTGGACCACACCGCACCTCCCGGAAAGTTCTTGACTGTGGATTCTATTGGCCTTCTCTTAAGAAAGATGCTTTTGAGTTTTGGAAGGCATGTGAACAATGCCAAAGAGCCGGAAACAACTCTTGGAAAAATGAGATGCCTCAACAACCCTTACTCTTCTGTGAAATCTTCGACGTTTGGGGCATCGATTTTATGGGACCATTTCCGGTTTCTCATAGTTATGTTTACATCCTACTTGCTGTGGATTACGTTTCAAAATGGGTGGAAGCTATAGCCACCAGGACTAATGATGCTTCTATTGTAGTTTCTTTTGTGCGGTCTAATATTTTCTGTAGGTTTGGCACTCCGAGAGCTATCATAAGCGACCGTGGGACTCATTTCTGCAATAGGAGTATGGACGCTTTGTTCCGTAAATACGGGGTTGTTCATAGGGCTTCAACACCCTACCATCCCCAAACAAACGGACAGGCGGAAGTCTCCAACCGGGAAATCAAGCGGATTTTGGAGAAGGTAGTGCATCCCAATCGGAAGGATTGGAGTTTGAGATTGGAGGATGCACTATGGGCTTATCGCACAGCATACAAGACTCCCATTGGAATGAGCTCGTTCCGGTTGGTTTTCGGGAAAGCATGCCACCTACCGGTTGAGATGGAGCATAAAGCCTACTGGGCTATCAAGAAATGCAACATGGATCTCCAAAAAGCCGGAGAAGAAAGGAAACTTCAACTCCTTGAGTTAGAGGAATTGGGCATGGAAGCCTATGAGAGTTCAAGGCTCTACAAGGAAAAGACTAAGGCTTTCCATGACCGCAATATTTTGAGGAAGGAACTCAAGGAAGGCCAAAAGGTGCTCCTCTACAATTCCCGGATGAAATTGATGGCCGGGAAGCTGAGGTCTAAGTGGGACGGACCTTTCTTGGTGAAGAAAGTTCACCCGTATGGAGCGGTGGAAGTCTTGTGCCCGAGAACAAACTCTTTATTCAAGGTCAATGGGCACCGACTAAAGATCTTCCACCGAGAGGAAGTGGAGACCACTGAGGAAATGGAAGTCCTCATTTTGGAAGGAGTTGAGCCCCCCTGACGGGCCAAAACGTCCAACTTAAGGACGTTAAACAAAAGTGCTTGGTGGGAGATAACCCATCGGTAAGTTTTCTTTTTCTAGCACTTATATTTGCATTTCCATAGGTTAGGAATCACATTTTGGTAGTTTAGGGCCATATTTTGGTAGTTTAGGGTCATTGGGGCTTCCAAATTGAGAATTTTGCACTAATTTGCTGCACTATGCAGTACTGGTCGCTAGCCACCAAGTGCTGGTCGCTAGCGACCAGCAGCCCCGTCGCCCAGCGACCTCATTTTCGTCGCACGCGCTTCATTCTACACTACCAAATTTAGTTTTCTGCCCTCGTCGCTCGCGACCAGTAGGTCCGTCGCCAGCGACCACCCATGTCGCGCGCGATGGACATTGTCGCGTGCGACCCTTAAAAAAAAATTTCAAATTAAAAAACTCAATTTTCTACATAAATTCTGCACTTAGGATGAGTTGGTCGCTAGCCACCAACATCGCCGTCGCGCGCCGTGGAAAACTTTCTGCCAAAGGCATGATCAGCACTTGGTCGCTAGCCACCACCCTGCTCGTGGCGCGCTACCAACCTGCTCGTGGCGCGCCACCACCCATTATCAAAAAAGAAGAAAATCGAAAATTTTAGGTAGTTTAGGTTCACTTTGTGTGCTCCTTGTCTTTCTTTGTTGCTTTGTAAATGTTGTGCTTGAGACATTCATCATTTTTAGGTGGTTAGGTGTTCCAACACGGTTGCATTTCATTTAGTTTTTAATTCTTGCTTGGTGATTGATCTTAATTTGTATAGATGATTTGTGTTTGGATATGCACCTTGTGAGTTTTGAGCTTTACATTGGGTGGCCACATTACATGTCATTCCATTCTTGATGCGTGTATCTCTTGTGACTTTGTCGTTCTAGGGTTTGCCTTATCTCTTAATTGAGGCTACGTTTCATATGCATTCTTGAGTGTGATAGAGACACTTTTCTTCTTTAGCTCACGGCCATATTGCCCACCCTCTACATTACCATTGCAAGCCCCTTTGAGCCTTATATCTCATTCTTTGATCTTAGCTCACCTTTAGCCTAAAAAGTGAAAAATCATTTTACATCCTACCTTAGGAAAGTGGAGTAGCATTGGTTTTATCATTTTGTGTGCTTGAGTCTAAGTGTGGGGGTTTGTCGTGGACGACAAACTTTTAAGTGTGGGGGAGGGACATCTTGATGTGTTGTTGTGAAAAATGGTGTGAATTGAATGTATTTAATATGTAATTGAAAAAGAATTAAAAAAAAATGAGCAAAGGAAGAAAAGCACACAAAAGCAAAGTAAATTCAAGGTCAAAGACCTCATGGGTAAATGTTTAATGGTTCAAAACGAAAAAAAGAGAGTAAAACTCTTGTGCTTATGCTTTTGTGTGCTTAGAATTCCCCCTTGTGTTTGATTGAGACTCACATAACCAATGCTAGTCTAACTTTCTTGGGTCCTTTAACTCACTTATCCATACATTCCACACCTTAACCTTGGCTCATTACAACCAAAACAAAGTCCTCTTGATTCTTGGGTGCGTTGAATTTTAGTGGTGGAGATCTAGAGGTTTGGCAAACCTACGTTGAATGCTTGGTCTAACAAGAGAATTGAGAGGAAGATCAAGCCACTTTATAAGTGAGTAGAGAGCATACACACTCCCTTGAGGTCCTTCCATTTCATCTATGCATTTTAAGGGATTTTTGCTTGGCTTTTGATGTTGGGTCTCTTGATATTGAAATGCTTGGTTGCTGGAATTTCTTGCTTCTTTAAATGTTTTCTTGGTCTTAAGCCATAGCACTTTTGAGCATTCATTGAAAGCCAACAGCACCTTGTTTCTTTTGTTTTGATTTGTTAGCTTTAGTATCTCTTGCATGAGGACATGCAAGTGGTTAAGTGTGGGGGTATTTGATAGGATGCGAAATTCTGAGCATTCTCTGCCCTTATATGTACATCTTGCATTCCTTAAGTGTGTTAATTGTAGTTGTTTGCATCATTGTTGCATATTTTGTATTTTGGTGGTTGATTTGGAATTCCATTACTTTTTGAGGTTTTAAGTAGACTTTAGCCTTGTTATCTTTTGATGCACGTTAGGGTAGTGCTTTGGTATTTCAGGGACCTAGGTTGGAGCTACTTTGAGTCTCGGAAGCATCGGGAGCGTTGAGCGAGCGAAACGGGGAACCGGAGAATTTTGCAGCAATTGAGCCTTTTCTGATACTGGTCGCTAGCGACCAGAGCGTGACAACAAGTTATAATTTTTCTGTTTTTGCTATTTAGTCCCTACTCCCCTTTTTGTAAAAGGCCCCTTTATCTGATTGGGCTGACACACTTCAGAAGATTCCTAGTTCATTTTCTAAATAGGCTAGGGTTTTTAGAGAGAGAAGCTCCAACTTCTCTCTAGGTTTTTCCATTTTTGTCTTGCACACTTTTTCACACCTTTTCTTTAGTCTTAGTTTAGGTTATTTTATTAGGGAATTCTAGAGAGAGAAGCTCTCCCTTCTCTCTAGAATTTCTCTCTATTTCTACACACTTTGTTCTTACTCTTTTCACACAATTCTCCAAGTTCAATTTAATTTCTAATTTCATTTCCATCTTTGCTATTGCTTTTATTTCTTGTTTCTTACTTGTCCTTTTAATTATGGTTGAGTAGTTTCTTCATTCTTGGTGTTGGGTAATGCTAGAATCACATTTTCTCTTGAAACTCATTGCATGATTTTGCTCTTGCTTCCTAATCTCTTGGTTCCAAATGCTATTATAGTTTGTTTGTGTGGATCCATGCTTGCTGATTTTAATTGTATATCTTGAATGCATTTTAGTTTCTTGATTGAGAGATTATTGTGCATTTGAGTGTTTTTGGGTGTTGAGTGAGGATTATCATTTGATGCCCATTTGCTAGGAGAGTAGGAATAATTCTTGATTGAGAATTAGGTTTGCATATGTTTAGGATAGTTTTACTATTTTGGTTTGGATTCAAATCATTTTGGTTGAATAATTCTTATGCATGTGTAAGTTGCTTGCAAGGTGTTTGATAAAATGCCTAGGTGGGTTTAGGATGGGGAAAATATGGTTTGATGCATGTCCCAACACCAAGACTCTTTTGCATTGTTATTTTCCTTTATTTGCATAGCTTTATTTACTTCTTGCATAATCCCAAATCTACATATACTATACACACTAGATCAATGATATAAGCCTCCTTGAGAGACGACTTGGGTTGACTAGCTATACTACTATAGCCAATCAATTCAATCCCTTTTTCTTGGGAAAACTCCTCTTGTTCTTCAATTCTAAATTGATTGTAGTTAAAAGAAATAACGACGCTTTTAGCCACATCAGCTAGACCGGGTGACCTTTCTTGGACACGTGGTATCTAGGGACGGGATCATGGTAGATCCAAAGAAAGTTGAGGCAGTTCAGAAGTGGCCAAGGCCTACGACGGTGACCGAGATCCGTAGCTTCATGGGTCTTGCCGGTTACTATCGGAGGTTTGTTAAGGACTTCTCGAGGATAGCAGCCCCTCTCACCCAGTTAACCCAGAAGAGTGTACCTTTCCAGTGGTCGGAGGCTTGTGAGGAAAGTTTCCAGAGGTTGAAGGAGTCCTTGACCACCGCTCCTATCTTGGTTTTGCCTTCAGGTTCCGAAGGGTATTCAATATACTGTGATGCTTCTCGGATTGGGCTTGGTTGTGTCTTGATGCAGCATGGGATAGTTATTGCTTATGCATCGAGAAAGTTGAAGACTCACGAGCAGAACTACCCGACTCATGATTTGGAAATGGTCGCGGTTGTTTTTGCTCTTAAGATCTGGAGACACTACCTCTACGGGGAAACCTGTGAGATTTACACCGACCACAAGAGCTTGAAGTATATCTTCCAGCAGCGGGATCTTAATCTGAGGCAAAGGAGATGGATGGAGTTGCTCAAGGACTATGATTGCACGATTCTATATCACCCAGGGAAGGCGAATGTTGTTGCTGATGCTTTAAGCAGGAAGTCTATGGGTAGTCTGGCCCACATTGCTGTTGTGAAGAGACCGTTGGTTGAGGAGATCCATAGGTTGGAGTCGGAGGGCATGCACTTCGAGTTAGGGAGATCTGGAGTACTCTTAGCTCATGTGCGGGCTCAGTCCTCTTTGGTGGACCAGATTAAATCTGTTCAGCGGCACGATCCGAGGCTTGCTAAGCTAGTGTCAGAGGTCAGTGAAGGGAAGAACGTGGAGTTAGCTCTAGATTCAGAGGGTGTTTTACGGTGTGGGCAGCGATTGTGCATACCCGATGTGGGTAATCTGAGGAGGCTCATACTAGAGGAAACTCACAACTCCAAGTATTCCATCCACCCAGGTAGTACCAAGATGTACCAAGATCTGAAGCAGTTGTTTTGGTGGGAAGGCATGAAACGGGATGTAGCGGACTTTGTTTCTCGTTGTCTGGTGTGTCAGCAAGTGAAGGCAGAACATCAGAGACCTGCAGGGTTGTTGCAACCGATAGAGATACCGACCTGGAACTGGGAGAGGATCACCATGGACTTTGTGACAGGGCTACCTCGCAGTTTTCGAGGCTTTGACTCCATATGGGTGATTGTGGATCGACTGACCAAGTCGGCCCACTTCATTCCAGTTAAGACATCCTACGGGGCGCCTCGTTATGCTCAGTTGTTCATAGAGGTCATTGTGCGACTTCATGGTGTTCCGACCTCCATTATCTCTGACAGAGGGACTCAGTTCACCTCCCGGTTTTGGCGATCCTTTCAAGAAGCTTTGGGGACTCGCCTTAACTTCAGCACAGCTTTTCACGCTCAGACCGACGGTCAGTCAGAGAGGACCATTCAGATTTTGGAGGATATGCTCCGAGCTTGTGTGATGGATTTTGGAGATGGTTGGGAGCCGTACCTTCCGTTGGTGGAGTTTTCTTATAATAATAGTTATCAGGCCAGTATTGGTATGGCACCGTTTGAGACTCTTTATGGTAGGAGGTGTCGGTCTCCCATAGGTTGGTTTGAAAGTGGTGAAGCTGCACTGTTGGGACCCGATCTGGTACAGGATGCCATGGATAAGGTGAAGTTAATCAGGGAAAGGCTCCGAGCGGCTCAAAGTAGGCAGAAGGCCTATGCTAACAACCGAAGGAGAGATTTGGAGTTTTCGGTCGGAGATCATGTGTTTCTCCGCATATCTCCGATGAAGGGAGTTATGAGGTTCGGTAAGAAAGGAAAGCTGAGTCCTCGGTATGTTGGACCTTTTGAGATCTTGGATCGGATTGGAGCAGTGGCCTATCATTTGGCACTCCCACCTGAGATGTCCTCAATCCATCTCGTCTTTCATGTGTCTATGCTGAGGAAGTACTTATCAGATCCATCTCATGTGATCGAGTATCAAGTGTTACCGTTGGATGAGAATTTGGCATACGAGGAGGAACCGGTGGCTATTGTTAATCGGCAGATGAGGAAACTCTGTTCCAAGGAGGTGGTTACAATGAAGGTGGTTTGGAGGAACCACTCTGGTCAAGAGGCTACGTGGGAGCCCGAGGAAGCCATGCGGGATAAGTATTCGCACCTCTTTCATGATTAAGGTAATCTCTTTTCCATTCTGTGTTTGAATTCGGGGTCCGAATTCTTTAAGGGGGGAAGATTGTAATACCTCGGGTATTCTGAGTTAGTTTGAGTAAGAGATCACGGTACAACCGGGGAGATAGAACCAAGTGGGTCCCACCTCCCCACTCTTTTTCCTTCCCTTTTTCCCCTTTTCTTCTCCCATTCCCGTAACCCCATTCCCCCTCCATTCTCTTCTTTCTTTCTTTCTCCCTCACTATTCATCCCTCTCAAAATCTCCCCCAAACCCTCATCAAACCCCATTAATCTTCAAGATTCAAGTGAGCATTACTCATCTAGTATATTGTGGGTAAGTGTAGAGTATTTCTTTCTCTCCATTGGTGTATATTTCTCTATATTTTCGGATTGGGGTTTTAGGGTTTGTATTTGGGGATTTTTGATTTTGTTGAGAATCTGAGGTTTATGATGTGTTCCCTAGGTTCTCAACTAGATAGAGAAGCTCAGGGTACCTCATCCTAACTCCGGGTGGTGTCTTGGAGCTCATTGGAGTAGTTTGTGAGTAATGGGTTATTTATGGTTTATGTTTGATTTTGAATGATTTTGTGCATTTCTTGCTATGATAGTTGATAGGGACTGAGATTGGTTGATATATAACTGATATTGTATGTTGGTTGTGTTTGATTTGGATGAGTTGTGGTGAAAATGTGGATTTGGAGATGAATTTCGCGTGATTTTCTGCAGATTTTCGTTTCTAACCCAGGCTGTAATCGATTACAGCGAATTGGTAATCGATTACCACGGGTTGGTAATCGATTACAGACTGCCTATTTTCGCAAAAATTTTCCTTCAGAACGAAATTTGAAGCTGGTAATCGATTACAGAGGCCTGTAATCGATTACATCAGTACAAAAACACTATTTTTAAGACTTAAACTCAAAATCCTTGTACATTTAAGTTATGTTTTCGAATCCATATGTTCACCACTACCCCAAACTTGATACTGGACTGTTATGATATTATTATGACAATGATGCGAATATGATGCGATGTACGATTACGAAACGATATTAATTAAAGAATGATTATATGTTGGTTGGCTCGGCCTGAGGAGGGGCATAGCTCCCGGGGTCGAGTTTGATAAGTCTGAGGAGTGGCTGGGCTCCCGGGACTAAAGATCTGAGGAGGGGCTGGGCTCCCGGGATCTCTAATAATGAATACACTAATAATAATTATACGAAAGACGAATTGCGGAGTGTGTGGTATGGCGATTATGTGATGGATTGTTATGACTGTAGGTGTAATTATAATATTGCTGCCTAAACTGTTTTTAATCTATTATTCGCTGAGCGTATGACTCACCCATTCATACAAACCATTTTCAGATTCAGGTGCAGATCAGGAGGCGAATCCTTCCGTCCCTCCAAGCTCTTAGCTTTGGTGAGCCTCAATGTCTGGAGGCATTATGTTATTTTCTATTATGTAAGTAGAATGCTCCATAGGTTGACAAACAGGATTGTCTAAGTTGTGTATGCGTTGTAAGTCTAATTAAGACTTGTTACCTTTCTGTTGGATTTATGTATGTATTATGGATTATGGGGTGATACCTTGAGAACCCTATTATATGTATGGATTTTATGCATGTATGCATGTTATAGTAGTTATGGTTGTTGTTGTTTAGCTGGATTGAGGTGTGAATCACAAGTTAAGGCTGACATGGGACTCGGTGTCCCATGTGCCGGTCACGATCCGATTTGGGTCGTGACATCAGTATATTGTGATTTTACAACTAGCCAAGTTAAAGATTTATGGTGGTAGGTTAATATAAACAAGTTATTGCAATTTTATTAATGTACGGAGGCTTTTAGTACTTAATTTGATTTATAATTTTGTGTTACATAGGGATGATGGGAGTGTCCAATGCAAATTGTACTTCCAAACTTTTCATCAATGCTGAAATTTCAGAGTAAATTCAATTTCATGAAAGGTACATATAGAACTATGTATATAGTCTTCTTCACTTGGAACGTTGATAGTGTATGACATATGAATTCGGAGCGTCGTTAATTCTCCAAAACTTGGTCAATTTAGAAAATAAGTTTGAAATTGGGAAAACATCACAAAAGCAAATTAGCTCGTACCAAATGATAGTGATAAGCTAACCCAAGTCGTCTCTCGTGGAAACTTAACTAGTAATCTATGATCAAATTGGGGATTGTGGTTGTGGCGAATGAAAAAGTAAATATTATGAAAGAAAACTCTAGTGCTTAGGGGTTAAATTGAGGAAATGGATCTCTTCAATCATTGGGACAATTACTCAAGGTGTTCAATATGTTTTTATGCTATCACATACTAAAATGCATCAACTCAACTAAACAAGATTATGATCATAAAATTGAATTAGTCAAGTATTAAATTAGTTCATGAAATGATTAATTAAAATCTTAATTAAGCATAACACTTGCCAATTTAATTACCATGCAATATTTTGAATCAACTTCTAATCTTTTTGACCAATTAGGAATATATTAATTAATCAATTAATGAAATTCCCAATTAACGATCCTAATTGAGTTTCTAAAGTCATGATCATGAGATTATTGCCCAATTAAGTATTACCCATAAAATAATTCACATTGATCAATATGAAAACTATATGAATAAAGTTAAAGCAAAAGATTAGAGTAGAGTACCTTAAGATAAACCTCAAGTTTGATCGAATTCCGACAATTGTTACCCAAACACTAGATTGTGAATTAGAAATGATCCATATGGAAAGTAGAATGAACAAACAAAATAAATTGCATAAAATAAAATTAAAGGTTACAAATTATAAAAGCAAGATATAAAGTTGTTAGAAGTTAGTATGCATAATTAATGAAAGTAAAAAGGCATGAAATTAAAGAGCAATAAAATAAATGACATGAAATTAAAGAGCAATAAAGTAAATGACATAAATTAAATAGTTAGAAGTTAGTTGCATAAAGTTAAATGTTAGAAGCTTATAACATGAAGTAAATGTTAGAAGTTAATGACATCAAGTAAATGTTAGAGGTTGTCAAGAAGTTAGTAAAGGTTAAATAGATGAAAAGAAAACATGATTATGATATCAATGAAATATCTCAACAACAATTAAAGGAGTCTTGAAACATATCCTCCATAATCGTCCATCCCAAATTGAGAATTCCAATCACTAAGAAACCATCCAAGTAGGAGGTGAAACCAAAGTGACTAGAAAACACAATAAAAGATGGAGAGAATTACAATGAGGTTACACACCAACTTAAGAAATTACAACTCCAAATTACAATATAACTAAAGAACAATTGTCTAAACTCTTAACAATATAAGATTGTAAGTGAAAGCATTAAACATGAATGAGATGGAGGTCTGAAAAATTGATCCCAATGGCTGAGCTTGGTCCACTTTATATAGGAAAGGATTTGCATGAGAAATTTCCAAGATACCCTTGCTGAAATTATTGAGGCTTGAACATGCAGACACTTGTTTCTCGGATTTGGGCCTCTTAATCACCGAATCTGAACAAATCTTAAACATGAAAGTTGTAGATAATTTTCTTCTAATGAATTTTGACATATAGTACGTCATAATCCACTAAGAAATGAGGAAGATATGCGCAATTTACTACAACCTGCCAGAAAATTAATTAAACCAGTGATATTATTTTATCTAGCAATTTAGACCCACCAAACAACCGATTTAGGAAAAAGTCAAAACATGAACATTGTAGGCCATTCAATTCTCTTCACTTTAGACACTTTATTTGCTGTAAAATCTTATCAGATGAGATATTTGTGATAAAATAAAGATAGCTTTTTAAAACTCCACTGCAGAGTTAGTGGAAACAGCTTGATAATGTTGACTGACTTCATTGACCACGTTAACATCCTTAACTCATTTTCCCCATAAAATAAAAGTTGTAGTTGTGTATTTTAGCTTTCTAATGGAGGTGATTTGAGGTTTATTCATATTTTGTAGCCAAAGTTATGACCCAAACTTCATAGACTGCATGAACTTTTCATCTAGGTATCTTTTCTGCCTTGCAAGCCCATTTTCGCCTTCCAAACATTGTTGCTTAGATTTTCGGTCTTCATAAAAATTGTAGAGCTTTCTCTCATATTTCCTACAATATAAATTATGTAGAATTTCACTTTATAAAACTCGAGATATGACCAAAATACCAAACTGAGTTTGAATTTGACATGCAAAATATTTGTGTTTGAATCCCAAATTAATGTCTTAATTCAAAGTTAATGCATAAACAATAAACAATTAATGCTTAAGACAAAAATCTAAAGAAAACATAATGATGGACTTTTGTAGCAAGTACTCATACAATAACATGCATATTTATGTGAAAAATGAGTACTAAAATACTAAGTATTAGGGGTAAAATATATGCAATATTTCACACTTATCAACTCCCCCATACTTAGATTTTTGCATGTCCTCATGCAAAGTCAAGTAACCAATAATAACAACACTAACACTCAATCTTATTCACAATACAACAAAGCTAACAGTACTAATAATAACCATATTGTAAAATCTATGTGTTATGATGGAATAAGGAGAAGGTTTTGCACCATTAAACATCAAATTTTCATTAAGCAAGACTAGACAAAAAAAAATTGCAAGCAAGGTAAAATTTACTCTAACAAGCAGAAATTGAGCACAAAAGACCTCACAAGGAAAGTGTTTACCTCTCATGTCTCTTAAAGTGTTTAAGATTAGAATTTTCACTCAAATAGTCTAACGTAGAAATGCATTATCATAAGCTTGCAAGAAGTCTCACTCTCCACAAGTCTCACACATGCATACACAAATCAAGAGGGCTTAGTTAAGGTTGTAATGTGGCTTGGGTAAAGGAAGGATGTAACACAAGTAAAGAAGGTTAAATCTTAGGCTAAAGAGAGCAAATACCTATGTATAATAATTAAAAATAAAAAACTTACAAAAAGAAATGCACATTCCAATCCAAAACATGCTCATAGTACCACATGTAGTCTACTTTTTTTTTCATCCTTTGTCTAAAACATTTTTTTTTGCAACACACATTTTTTTTTACTTCAATTTTTGTATAACTTTTTTTTTCTTTTATTATTATTTTTTTAATACAACAATTTTTTTTACTATGCAATATTCGCTCCCCCCACACTTAAAATAATGCATGTCCTCATGCATTCCATTTACTTAAGCTCTAACACATATGAAACATGAATGTTGCTCTCCTAAGCTAAAAGATTGGGAGAACCAATGGTTTTTCACTTGGGTTAGAGTGTGATAAGCAAGAAAAGGGTCATAAAGGTTCAAGGGGGTTCAATTAAGGGATAATATGTACAGGTTGGCCATTTGGGAAAAGTGGTTTAAACAAGAAACAATGTCTCAATCATATTTGATGTCTGCTCATGAAAACAATGTCTCAAGGAAGAAATCGTGCAAGTTCTAGAAAACAAAACTACAGAGAGTATTCACACAAGAAAGAATAAGATGGTATGACATGTCCATCAAGATTAGGCTCAAAAGCTCACTTATGTCTTGTCTATGTGCACAATCAATGCTAATAGAGTAAAAAGACCAAGCATGCATACAAAATATGGTTCATAGTCAAGCTAGTTCAATCATTGCTAATGGTGCAAAAAAACCAAACAAGTTATCCACAATAGCACAAGAAAATTGGTAGGTTACGTCAAAAACAATCTAGACTAGTAGCATAAAAACATGTTTTATTGAATTTAGAGAGAAACAACAAATAGAAAAGGATAAAGAGAACTCCCTCATCATGTGATTTAGCCCATGAACTTCATGATTTTGCACATTGTTAGCTCTGAATCCGTAGAATCTTAATGGGTTGTCTCCCATCTAGCACTTTTCTTTAACGTCCTTAAGTTGGACGGTCAGAATGTGTTTACTGGTACACTGGAGCTGCAAGATTGGCTCCATCAGTTGGTCCTTCTGGTACTAGACTTCCCAAGAATTGTTTCAATCTATGTCCATTGACCTTGAATCTGTTCCCCTGCTTGTTTTGGATTTCTACTGCTCCATGGGGGAACACTTGCTTTACTGTGTATGGACCTTCCCAACGAGATCTCAGTTTTCCCGCTGTCCATCGGAACCTGGAGTTGTACAATAGGACTTGTTTTCCTTCCTGGAATTCTTTCCGCAATATGTTGCGGTCATGAAAGGCTTTGGTCTTCTCCTTGTACAATCTTGAACTTTCATAAGCCTCAGATCTAAGCTCTTCTAGTTCCTGTAATTGTAATTTTCTTTCCTTTCCAGCTATTCCAAGATCCATATTGCACTTCTTAACAGCCCAGTAGGCCCGATGTTCAAGCTCAACGGGCAAATGACACGCTTTTCCAAAGACCAACCGAAAGGGGCTCATCCCAATCGGAGTTTTGTAGGTTGTTCTATATGCCCATACTGCATCTAGTAATCCGGTACTCCAATCTTTTCTTGAGGGTCCAACCATTTTTTCTAAAATTGATTTGATTTCACGATTCGACACCTCGGCTTGTCCGTTAGTTTGTGGATGATAAGGTGTGGACACCTTATGCATAACCCCATACTTCCGGAGCAAGGCATCAAAACTTCTATTACAAAAATGGGTACCTTGATCACTAATAATAGCTCTTGGAATATCGAATCGACAAATTATACTTGAACGCACAAAGGAACAAACAACATTAGCATCATTGGTGCGAGTGGGGATTGCCTCAACCCACTTCGACACATAGTCAACGACTAAGAGAATGTAAATGAAGCCCGAAGATACAGGAAAAGGACCCATGAAATCGATGCCCCAAACATCAAAAACTTCACATAACAAAATTGGTTGTTGAGGCATCTCATTCTTTCTCGATATATTTCCGGTCTTTTGACATCGTTCACATTTCTTGCAAAAATCATGAGAGTCCTTAAAAAGTGTTGGCCAGTAAAGACCGCACTCAAGTATTTTTCTAGAAGTGCGTTGCGGTCCAAAATGACCACCACAGGCTTGAGAATGACAGAAATTGAGGATAGATGCATATTCATGGTTTGGCACACATCGCCTCACCACTTGGTCACTATAGAATTTCCACAAGTAAGGATCATCCCACACATAGTGTTTTGCATCATTTTTTAGTTTGGCAACTTGTGCCTTTGAAAAATGTGTTGGAATTTCCTTGGCGACCAAGTAGTTTGCGATGTCTGCAAACCAAGGGGTGGTAACCTCAACACCAAAAATCTTTTCATCAGGGAACCTATCATTAAGCGGAATTGGATCATCCTTGAGATGTTCAACTCTACTTAAGTGGTCCGCTACTAAATTTTGACTACCACTTCTATCCTTAATTTCAATGTCAAATTCTTGTAAAAGGAGCATCCACCTAATGAGGCGGGGTTTTGCATCAGTCTTTTTCAAAAGGTACTTTAGAGCTACATGATCTGTATATACCACCACTTTTGTGCCAAGCAAATAAGATCTGAATTTTTCTAAAGCAAATACAATAGCTAAAAATTCTTTCTCTGTGGTGGTATAGTTAGATTGTGCTACATCTAGAGTACGCGAGGCATAAGAGATAACATGAGGAATCTTACCAACTCTTTGTGCTAATGCGGCGCCCACCGCATGATTTGAAGCGTCGCACATGAGTTCAAAGGGTAGTTCCCAGTTGGGAGGTTGTACAATAGGCGTTGAGGTAAGTGCCTTCTTCAGGGCGTTAAATGCTTCCTCACATTTTCATCAAATTTGAACTCCACCTCCTTCTGGAGTAGATTGGTCAACGGACTTGCAATCGTGCTGAAGTCCTTGATGAACCTCCTGTAAAATCCTGCATGACATAGAAAAGAACGAATTTCCCGCACACTTACGGGGTAAGGCAGGCTAGAGATAACATCAATTTTTGCTAGGTCCACTGCAATTCCTTCTCGAGAAATGACATGCCCCAAAACAACACCTTTGTCCACCATAAAATGACATTTTTCAAAGTTTAGGACAAGATTAGTTTTGATGCATTATTTAAAACTTGGGAAAGATTGTGCAAACAAGCATCGAAAGAGGTACCATACACTGTAAAGTCATCCATGAATACTTCCAAACATTTTCCAAGAAAATCTGAAAAAATACTCATCATACACCTTTGAAATGTACCAGGAGCATTACATAATCCAAAGGGCATCCTACGATAAGCATAGGTGTCGAATGGACAAGTGAAAGTAGTTTTCTCTTGATCTTCTGGTGCAATATGTATTTGGAAGTATCCTGAAAACCCATCAAGAAAACAGTAGTGTGCTTGACCAGCCAACCTCTCTAACATTTGATCAATGAAAGGAAGTGGAAAATGATCCTTTCTTGTAACTTCATTGAGGCGGCGATAGTCGATACACACCCTCCAGGAATTTTGCATTCTCATTGGGATTGACTCACCTTTGTCATTCTTAACAAGTGTGATTCCAGATTTCTTAGGTACTACCTGCACGGGACTTACCCACACGCTATCCGAGATGGGTAAATTATCCCGACTTGTAGTAACTTAGAGACTTCTGTCTTCACAACATCAAGAATTAAAGGGTTCAATCGTCTTTGCGGTTGTCTTATTGGTTTAGATCCTTCCTCAACAAAAATTCTATGAGTGCACAAGGAGGGACTAATCCCAACAAGATCAGCAAGTGCCCAGCCAATGGCCTTTTTGTGCATTTTTAGAACATTCAAAAGTTTTTCTTCATTTTCAAAAGATAGGCCATTGGCTATGATCACTGGCATGGTTTCATGATCCCCCAAGAATGCATATTTTAAATGTTCAGGAAGGGTTTTCAATTCAATTTTGGTTTCAGCATCCCCAATTTGTTCTTGATAATTATTTTTAAGAATATTGGGGTTGGAAAAGGGTGTTTCATCAAGTTGTTGTTGAAAAACTGATGCTGCCAAGTTGGTCGCTAGCGGGAAAGGATCATCCACTAGCAGACTAAAATTATGCAAATCAGAAAATTCTCCATTTCCCAGTTTTATGCATGGATGTTGTGGATGATTCAAGACTTGTGTTTTCAGCTCATAACTTTTCAAAATAGGGTCAAACAAGTCTAAATCTTCCTCATCCACCTCATCCTTGCATAATTCAAAACAATTGGTATTGAATTCAAAATTTTCCCATTGATTTAACTCAAAATCAAAGCCAATTTGCTTAAACCATCCCTCGACCTCATCCTCAATTAATTCTTCCAAAATATCAACTGAGAAAATTGAATGAGCTTCCGAGGGGTGTTTCAAGGCATTTTTCAAACAGAATTTGGCCTTAAGGTCCCCACATTCAATATCCAAGGTACCAGCATACACATCAACCTTGGCTCTTGCAGTTTTTAGAAATGGTCGGCCAAGTATGAGTGTGTGTTGATCCCAAGGAATACTGTCATCATGTGTATCCAGGACATAGAAATCAACAGGGAAAATTAAATCATTTACCTTTACCAAGACATCATCCAAGAGTCCTTCTGGGCGTTGAATGCTTCGGTTTGCAAACTGGAGAATGAGCTCCGTTGGCTTTAATTGTCCACAGTTGAGGGTCTTGTAAATTGCCTTGGGCATCACATTGATTCCAGCTCCAAGGTCAGCCAGTGCATCCTTGATGAAGGTCTGTCCAACCATGCAGGGAATGGAAAACGAGCCCGGATCACTCAATTTTTGAGGCAATTGAGGTGCTGCGATCACAGAGACATTTGCTCCAGTTTTGGACCCTTCATTGCCTTTCAATCTTCTCTTGTGAGTGCAGAGATCCTTTAGAAACTTGGCATATTTAAGCACTTGTTTGATGGCCTCCAAAAGTGGGATATTGACTTCCACTTTTTTGAAGGTTTCAAGCAATTCTTTATCAAAATCTTCCTTGCCTTGTCTCCTTGATGGTTGGGCTCTTTGAGGAAATGGTAAAACAATTGGTTCTTCTTCTTCCATCACCTTTTCTTTTCCTTTTTGCTCACTGATTTTTTTTCTTTCATCAATTTTTTCATCCTTTTCATTTTCATCTCCCATCACAACAGTATCATCCGTATGAGGCAACTGGGGTTCCGGAAGCACTTTTCCTGATTTGAGAGTGATTGCACTTACATTTCCCTTTGGATTGGGAATGGTTTGAGAAGGAATTTGTGAACTCCCTTGTTGAATTGATGAAGAGGCTTGAGATGCATCTAACTGTGCTATTTTCCTTTGCATTTCTTGTTGGAAGGCAACATTTTGTTGTTGTTGTTCCATCATCATCTTCATCATTTGTTGCATCATAGTCATTGTACCTGATGTGTAGCTAAAAGCGTCGTTAACTCTTTTTGCTACAACCAACTTAGAGTTTAAGACAAGTTCCCAAAAAGTATTGAATTAATTAGCTATAGTAGTATAGCTAGTTAGCCCAAGTCGTTTCCCAAAGAGGTCTTAAATCGTTGATTAAGTATGTATAGTATATGTAATGTTGGGATTGTGTAAGAGGTAATGCAAGTAATGAAAGCAAGAAGTATTGATAATGCAAAAAGAGACTTGGTGTTGAGTTATGCACAAAATCACGTTTTCCCTATCCTAAACCCACATAGGCATTTTATCAAACACTTAAAATGCAATTTACACATGCTCAAGAATTACTAAACCAAATTGACTTTGATCAAAACCAAAATAATCTAATCACCCCAAGCACATGCAAACCTAATCCTTTATCAAGAATTATTCCCACTCTCTAAATGATTGAGCCAATGCATTGATCAACACATAGACCCATAAACCCCTAAACACAATTTAATCCCTTAATCAAGAAACCAAAATGCATTCAAGGCATAATCAAAATAAGCAAGTATGAATCCACACAAGCAAACTTTAATAGCATTTAAAAGCCCAAGAGAATGAGAAGCAAGAAAACAAATTAATAGTGGGTTTCAAGAGAAAACATAATTTTGGCAATCACCCAACACCAAGAATGAAAAAGCTACTCACACATAATCAAAGATAGCAAATGAAATAAAGAAATGGGAACCACAATCATGCTGGAAAATGAAAATGAAATTAGAATTAAACTTGAAGAAGAGTAGAATAGTGTAATAATGTGCAAGACAAAAATGGAAAAACCTAGAGAGAAGTTGGAACTTCTCTCTCTAAAAACCCTAGCCTAATTTAGAATTGAACTAGGAATGTCCTGAAGTGTGTCAGCCCAATCAGATAAAAGGGGCCTTTTAACAAAAAGGGGAGTAGGGACTAAATAGCAAAAACAGAAAAATTATAACTTGCTGTCACGCCCTGGTCGCTAGCGACCAAGCAAGCATAATGCTGGTCGCTAGCGACCAGTATTAGAAAAGGCTCAATTGCTGCAAAATTCTCCGGTTCCCCGTTTCGCTCGCTCAACGCTCCCGCTGCTCCCGATGCTTCCGAGACTCAAAGTAGCTCCAGCCTAGGTCCCTGAAATAACAAAGCACTACCCAAACGTGCATCAAAAGATAACAAGGCTAAAGTCTACTTAAAACCTCAAAAAGTAATGGAATTCCAAATCAACCACCAAAATACAAAATATGCAACAATGATGCAAACAACTACAATTAACACACTTAAGGAATGCAAGATGTACATATAAGGGCAGAGAATGCTCAGAATTTCGCATCCTATCAAATACCCCCACACTGAACAACTTGCATGTCCTCATGCAATACATCCTAAAGCTAAGCAACACAAGGATCTAACCTACAACAAACATGCTTGATGAATCAAAAGGCAACCAATTTCCAACAGATAACACAAGGTTTGGTTTCAAGTTCATGAATTGCAAGAGAGAAAGCTAGAGAATCCATTTTCCAACATGCACAAGGTGAATTAATCATTTAACAAAAATCAAGCAAGTGGCCACTCAAAGGTAGGTGTATCATCACACAACTCACCAACGTGTATGGGCTATGTTACTTCACACTCACCACTGGTAGACATGCATGACCATAGGCTTGCCAGAATTCTCATTCCTCCACAAGAAAGATCACATGCATCAAGGATCAAGAGGGCTTAGGAGGGTTGTAATGAGGCCAGGTTTAGGGCAGGGGAAATTCAAAGCTAGCAGAGCTAAAACTTAGGTGCCGGAGAGCAACTAACTCTACCCAACCCCAAAGCAAACCCCATAACCCAAACCTAGTGCAAGATAAACCAATTTCCCAAATGACCCCCCCTTTATTAATGAACGAAAGACTCAAAGGGAAAACAGAATACCAACATAAACAGCCCCAAGGTATATCAAAAACCAAAGGATATTTAACTTTCTTTTTATTTATTTATTTATTTATTTACTTATGCATTTATTATTATTTTTTTTGTTGTTTTTGGTTTTCTCTTTTTTTTTTATATATATTTTCAAAACAAAGACATTTGCATAATTATTTTTGAAATAAAAACAAAGATAAACCCAAAGATAACTATAGCTCATACCCCCCCCCCCCACACTTAAACCGAAGCGTGTCCACATGCTTCCCCCACACTTAAACCAAAATCCCAATCCCAAAGTAAAGCACCACAAAGAACAAATGAAATTGCTCTCCTAAGCCTAAGTTAAGGATGTGAAATTGTTTTACACTTTATTAGGCTATAATGTTCGGGTGATAACAAAGAAACAGGATAAAAGGCTCAAAGTGGCTAGCAAGGGAGTGATGTACAAGTTTTTAGAAGTTTGACCTTGATGGTGCTTTTAGCCTAGCCATCAAGTATGTGACTGCAGAAGCTCAATCAAAACTGATCTGCAAGGATCTTGGTCTAGGAGAGCCCTCCTTTAGTTTGGGAATAAGTCAATCTCCCACAGAAACATCTGTTAAAGAAAAGGAAATAGAAGAATCACAGGAAGAGCCAGAAGATATCATATTGTATGATGTTCCTGATGATTTGGTTGAAGGCCTATACCAATGGCTAATGGACCACAAAGGGGATGTGAATTTTGAAGTTGGCCAACTGAATACTCGGATTGATTGCTGGTTGACAAGAGGGGATGCTAAAACAATGCTGCCACGTTCATACATCAGTTCTGATGTCATCAACTTTGCAGCATTCATTCTCAACAACTCTAATTCTAAAAAATGCAAAGAAGATACTTATTGCATTGCCCCCAGTCTCCTGGTATGATTTATACTTACTGATTTAATTAGATTGTAGTACTTTTTATAGTTTGTATTATAGTACTGGTTTAGTTGGTTTACATTGCTTTTATAGTTGGTTTATTATACTGGTTTTAGTTGGATTAATTTGCTAACATAAAGCTTTTATATTTTATTTTAGTCTGCAATGGTGCTTGGAGATAATGTCAATCCAATTCTCAGTGGCTTTCCATACACGCCTTTACCATCCAAATACTCTCCACTTTACTTTGAGCCAGAGAGATTGAAATGAAGGAAATTGGTATGCAACTCCTGTGTTTTCTATTTTTCTATTTGTAAAACTATATTGTTATGATATTTTTAAAGTTTTATTTTTCTTTGTGATAAGATATTCCTGCCGTGTTGTTGGCGCGAGCATTGGTTTCTTTATGCATTCGATATTGTAAACAATATCTTTAATGTCCTGGATGCATTGCATACATCATGTCCATCCGAGGATCGTAATCGGGTTGACAATTATGCGGTATGATACTTGAACAATGAAAAACTTATATAAAATACATCATTTTTTCAATTTTTTAGTTGGATTATACAACATTGCTTTAGTTGGATTGTAATATTGTATTTTAGTTGGATTATTGTAGGACTATTGTAGTTAGATTATAGTTGGATTATAGCAACACTTTCTTATTCTGATTACGTAACTGCTTTAGTTGGATTATAGTTCTGTTTTAATTGGAATTATACCACTTATAAATTTGTTTTAGTTGGATACATTGAATGCAGATGAAGTATCTGCTTGATGTCATGCGTATTGCATCAGCCTACCCAACACAATTGCATGGAGACCCTCCCGTTAGATATGTAGATCTGCGTGGACAAAAAAAAACTAGTAATATTTGTTTCATTGTTGTTTAATAAATTTATTTATTTTATCCTTTTATATAAATTAACAATTATAATATTTTGCTGATTTTGATGTATCCAGCCATGATTGTGGACTGTTTTTATTGAAGTGGTTGGAGCTTTGGACACCATGAGTTGAATTGCAGCTGTGGGATGAGGTATATTATATTAGTTTGTTTTTTTTATATATTATTCCATTTTTTAAAAGTGTTTTTAGCGGGATTATGTAACTGTTTTAGTTCAATTATAGCATTTTCATATAGTTCCATTCTAACACTGCTTTGATTGAATTGTAGTAATAATTTTAGTTTGATTATAGTTCTTTTTTAGTTGTAATATAACACTTATTTTAGTTGGATTATATAGCTGTTTTAGTAATACATTTTTTTTTACAGAAAACATGTCAAGAATTTAGAAAAGAATTGATTCTTGGACTTGTATTGAATGAGCAAAACGCGCTCAATGATACTGTGTTGGAAGGTGCAAGGGAATTCATGAAAACCAGTGGCCGGATCTATCAAAGGAAGCGTGAAAGGAAATCAAGTCCCCATTAGAGGAGTCCATACGATCATCCCAAAGGCGAAACTAATGCTGCTAAAAAGAAGAGCCGTCTCAAGAAATGAAAAATATTGTTTGGACATGTTTATGATAGACAATTGTTATCTTTTTGTGGTTGTTGGATACTTTTTTTTTGTGAAATATATGTTGGATTATATAGGAGAATAGTATGTTAGGTTATATTTTGATGTTGATAAAAGGGGATGGTGGATTTGTTGTTTCTGTATAGTTGCTTATAGTTGGATAAAATACATGTATCATAAGAAAATATTTTAAAAATGTATAGTTTATTTTCTTCTTTTTTCATATATTTAATTATTTTTATGCCATTTTGTTTTATAATGTTGGATTATTCTATTTTTATAATTGGATTCTAAATAAAAATCATATTTAATCCAACATAACAAAGATCATAATCCAACATAATATTAACTGTAATCCAACATCTAAAATGGGGTGAATATGGACTCTAAATAAAAATCAGATTTAATCCAAAATAATAAATACCATAATCCAACATATTAAATACCATAATCCAACATAAATAAAGACCATAATCCAACATCCAATTGGTGAATATAAATAAAAATGATATTTTATATTTATCATTATGATTCATAGTTCAAAACTAGTGAAATATAAATAAAAATAGCATTTTAGGTTGATTATAGTTGTTTTTTAGTTGGATTATACGACACATTTAGTTGGATTATAGTACTATTTTTAGTTGGATTATAACACTTATTTGGTTTACTTATTTACTGAAGAAAACAAAATAAATTTGCAGAGTGGTAGCATTGAATTAGAGTACCTGGCAAATTACCTAGCTGAAACTAACCTTGATGAATTATAGTTTCTTGAATTTTCTCCCCTCTATTGTCGCTGCATCGGCCGTGTTCGTCGTGAAATTTACATTAGATCAATCAAACCACTATAAATGTGCAAACATCCAAAATGTGCAATATAAATGTTTGATTATTTCGTTGACTATAAATAATTGGATTATTACTGCAAATCAACAACAATTTACACTTGCCATGTTGGATCATTTAATGACTTTCCTAGCCAAGCACAATAATTGACAAAATTTGTAGTTTCTGTTCCAGAGATCCCCCCATTGCTGCTGGAGGTGGAATCTCAGGTACATAGTAAGACCCATTAGATGCCATTGATGAAAAACCTTGGAATTCCCCTACATCTATATTGTAAGGTTGATTTGTTTTCTCTTTTTTCTTCTTGTTTTTTATTTTCTCAATTGTGGATTGTACTCTTGATGCACGCTTTTGCCTTTTTCGTGAAACATGTGGTAGACTCAGTATAGAATCATTTTCCAACTGAAACAATAAAAAACATAACATGAAAGAACAAAAATATGAACAAAAATTGAATCAATTAAATAATGAAATAATATTACTTGAACTTGTTTAAGGACATTTCTTTCACTTATGCCATTTTGATCAATCTTAGAAGCACTGACACCTTGTTCTGCAACAATTCTCCAAGCTGCATCAAGGAAGCGATGTACCGTTTCAGTAAGATCAGGATGAGATGCTGCTACCTCAGCAATGTCATAAAACTTTCTGCACATGTCGTCATATCGCTTGACAGCAGGCTCCATACGACTAAGATCATGAATACTTTTTATCCTCGAATGCGTTCGTCTCACAGTTTTGCTCCATCGAGATAGTATATACTTTTCCGGCAATTTCTTCACTCTATTTGAGTTTATAACAGATAATGACTGGCGACATAATATTCCACGAGACTCATACAGTTTGCATTCACAAATCACATCAATGGAGGTTGTGTCAAGAGTAACATTGAAAACAAAATCTATTTGCAACTCATCGACGTAAAGTTCTTCAACAACCTCATATGTAACAACTGAACTGTCATTGGAAACTGTATTCACTGAACAATTAACCTTCGCCCTCAACTGATCTTGAACTTCCCAAAACTTGGCTCGTGTGTATTCAGATTGAAATTGTTTCTCGATTGGTGAATTTGTTGCACAAGGCACAATTGTGTGGAAGTCCATGTCATCCGCCTTTTGTTCTTTGTTCGCCCTAGCATAAAGACAATTGTCAAATTGCCTTACAAATTGTTGAAGATTGTTTTTTGGAGTCAAGTAACTTTTCATAAAAGCATGTATAGACTCACTCCTCTGTGTGTAACTCATTCCTGCCTAAAAAAATCCATTTACAAAGGCTAGGGCCCATCGAGAACGATCATTAAACAAGTCTGAACATCAAGAAATAAAAAAAACAGGTATAATCCAACAAAATAAGACCATAATCCAACAAAAATCAAGACTACAATCCAACTAAGCAATATATTGGAATGAATCAAACTAATCAAATCATCCACGATGATTGACACCAACAAATGCATCAGTGTCTTCACAAGAGAAAAATGTGCATCCAAGTAACACATATTGCCTATGATGATTGACACCAACAAATGTTGCAAAAGGCATGTCATATCTGAAATCTAAATCGAGTGAATATGAAATCTAAATCGAATTCAGATCTAATCCAACAAATAAGGATCATAATCCAACATAATCACGATTGTAATCCAACAATTCATGGAACTGAACAATATAATTCATCCAAATAAAAAACAAGTAATATAATTCAACTAAATAAAACATAACAATAGATTGTTGTTATTCGTACTTGATTTTTTTGGTGACAAGATTGAAAATCATATTTAATCCAACATAACAAGGATCACAATCCAACATAATATCAACTAGAATCACACATCCAACGGATCGAATATGAAATCTAAATAGAAATCAGATCCAATCCAACAAAATAAGGACCATAATCCAACATAATCACGATTGTAATCCAACAATTCATGGAGCTGAACAATATAATTCATCCAAATAAAAAACAAGTAATATAAGTCAACTAAATAAAACATAACAATAGATTGTTGCTGATCGTACTTGAGATTTTTGGTGACAGGATTGAAAATCATATATAATCCAACATAACAAAGATCACAATCCAACATAATATCAACTAGAATCCAACATCCAACGGATCGAATGTGAAATCTAAATAGAAATCAGATCCAATCCAACAAAATAAGGACCATAATCCAACATAATCACGATTGTAATCCAACAATTCATGGAGCTGAACAATATAATTCATCCAAATAAAAAACAAGTAATATAATTCAACTAAATAAAACATAACAATAGATTGTTGTTGTTCGTACTTGATTTTTTTGGTGACAGGATTGAAAATCATATTTAATCCAACATAATAAGGATCACAATCCAACATAATATCAACTAGAATCCAACATCCAATGGATCGAATATGAAATCTAAATAGAAATCAGATCCAATCCAACAAAATAAGGACCGCAATCTAACATAATCACGATTGTAATCCAGCAGTATATGGAGCTGAACAATATAATACATCCAAATAAAAAACAAGTAATATAATTCAACTAAATAAAACATAACAATAGATTGTTGTTGTTCGTACTTGATTTTTTTGGTGACAAGATTGAAAATCATATTTAATCCAACATAATAAGCACTACTAGAAACTTGTTGATTACAGACTGTTTTATAAACAGATTTTTATACATTATAGACGGAATTTAGAATTTTAGACGACTTTATAGACGGTTACTTGTGGTCTAAAATAACTTGGTCTATAAACTTTATAGTCGGATATTTTATCTGTCTTAAATTATAGACGAACTTATAGACAAATTATTGAATTAATCTGTCTATAATAAATTTTTTATATCATATTATTTTATGTTTTACAGACTGCCACTTTCGTCTATAAATTAAAAAATTATAGGCGAATTTATAGCTTTTGTACTTATAGACGGAAACTGTTGTCTATAACCAGCACAAGAATGTATAGACGGATTTTGTCGTTTATACATTTATAGACAAAATTATCTGTCTATAACTACAGTGTTTCGTTATAGACGGATTTTTCTGTCTATAATACCCTTCTGCCATATAGACGGAATTTATCTGTCTGTAAACATATATTGTTTGTTTTGTTGTTTTTCATTTAATTGTCATTTTTTCACCTGATTTATCATTATAATAAATAACTAACATAATATTAAAATCAAGTAAATTATCTCAATCTATAACATATATAGAGAGAATCTCAAACCATAACATACATATTAGATAGAATCTCAAAGCATAATATATATATTAGAGAATTTATAACATCTAATATATCCATATAAAAGATAAAGTATAATACTATTACTACTAATGTATGACTATAACTCTAAAACATCTAAATCATGAGTAGTCTTCATTCATAAAATCGCTCTCTCCATCATCCGAGTCATCACCATCATCGATACCAATATCATTCATTGTAGGTGGAGGCACAGGAGGGAGAAGAGGAGGAGGAAGAATAGTTGAAGAGCAGTCGGATCTCATATTCTGAAAGAATTGATGCATTTCTCGCATATGATCGAACTGCTCTTGTATTTGTTGTAGCATTTGAGATGTTTGTAGTGTCCGCGCCTTCTTTTCCTTGGCTAACTTCTTCTTAAGTGCCTCTGATTCTGCTTTTTGCCGCTCCAATAATCCTCTTTGCTCCTCCAACAGTCCTCTTTGCTCCTCCAACAATCCTCTCTGTTGCTCCAATTGCCTATGGAGGTCAGCATTCAATGCATGGACTTGTTCTCGGACAACATCTTGCATCTCAGGTCCAAAAGTTTGTTTAGTCCTAGATGGAAAGGACCTACCACATGCATATGTTTGACCCAAACCATAAATGCGGCATTTATAAAAACCGCCAACAGTTTTTTACCACAAAGCTTCCTCATCAATAGGTTGACGGTCTATGGTGGATCACCTCCATCTTCTTGGGATGCTTGCTCTTGCTGAGACTTGGCTTGGTTTAGAGCCTCCACAAATCGACCCTAAAATTAAAAAAAAATTCATATCACGAGGATTTAATAAAATGTTTAAAATCTTCACTAGATATGTACTTGATATAAAATAAGCTTACATATGTTTCCTCTGAGCGTTTGTCGACCTATTGTGTTTTATCACGTTACCCACGTTGCGACTACCCCCTATATGATCCTCATATAAAGTACCTCCAGTGTGGCTTGTTCCCAAGTGATTATCCACCTCAGCTACTTCCCCGTGATGCGTCCAAACCAAGTAATCAGGCATAAATCCAAACTTGTACAAATCATACTTAAGTGAATCAATGTCATAGAACTTTCTAAGTTTGCACTTAGCACACGGGCACCTAACTTTATTATTAATAACATATTGTTGAGAGCTTTCAACAACACGTACAAATTCCTCAACACCCTCAAAGAATTTCGGCTTAATTCCCCCCCGATCTGGATACAACCTATCATACATCCATGCTCTATGATTTCTAGTAGACATCTTGATCAAATCCTAGTCATTATAAGAAATTTTAACATAAGAACCGATCAGTTAAGCAATTAATAATCTTGTATCTTTTAAACTTGCTAGAAATTAGACAAATTTCACATTAGATTATGACTTCTCTCTTAGTTAACAAAAATTGGACAGAGTCACCCCTAAAATCAAAAGAACCTAGAAAACTCAATTCAGAAAAAAAAAATGAAATTACACCGGATCATTCAATTTAGCACAATGCAATTCATCAAGCAAATATTTCATATTAAGTCCTAAACCGTACTAATGCACACCCTCTACCTCCACAATATGCATAAACTACAATCTCCGCAAATACAAACAATCTCCACAACAAACAATAATAGAAAGGAACGCTAAGCATTTCCCCAGCACATGCAATCTCCAAACCTATAAATCTATCCTATAAGTATAAGTCTCTATCCTAACATAATGAAGTAAATATTGGGGTGTTAACACTAACCGCTACACAAAGACAAAATGGTATGGAATTTGACGCCAATGCACTTCTCTAGCTACACAATTTCTGCAATTGAAATTGTAAAAGGTAATTAATAATCATTTTTCATTGTGAATGCATTTGTACATATACTTTCAAAAATAGTAAGAGGCTTAAAAAACTATTTAGAGGATTAGAATGATCAATAGTGAGACTATTTATAAAATGAGATAATAAACAATTAACCATTTTCAAATCAATAACTATTTGGAAAGAAATATTATTGATGATTGATCTGAGATACAAGACATGAATATATATATAGAGAGTAGACCAAGAGAAAGAACAGAACAAGCATAACAAAATAAAGAAAAGGGATAAGCAAATTGTCCATGTTGCTACAAGATAAACTCTAGAATTAATGTGTCTCTGTCTACATTTTGAGAAAGAGAAATAATGGCTGAAACCATAATATTAGGGGAAAAAAATGTCGTACCTCTAAAAGCAAATCTGATCTAATGTAATTCGTGTATAGTAAATAGAATGTTTGCTTCAAGTAGTTATGAAATATATTTTGATAGTTAATATTTGATAACAATTATGATTTATATAGATCTTAAAGTGTGATGGTATTATTTGGAAATCACTTGAATGCAGTTTTGATATTTGGAAAGATTGTTTTGTGTTTACCTAACACCATTAAGTAGATAATCTTTCTACAATGGAAATTAATTCATCTTCTTCAAGATTAGAAATGTAGCAAAATAAATGGTTGGGCTCAAATGAAAATAAATCAACCAACACTAACACTAACAAATGAAAATGAAATACAAACAAACAATGAAAACCCTCACTAATAATAATTTCTCTTAATCTGCCCTAGCTAATACCTGAGCACAAAATCCCCCATTTGAACCCTAAATTCTCCAACCAAACATAGAAAATCAACTCATCATCCAAAATCCCCAAATTACAACCCTAACACAAATTGATATTACAATCACTCATTCTTAGGGACAACAATAGTCAAGACCTCTGCTAAATGCAACACCCACCCTCACCCTCTCAAAACTCTAACCCCATCAGAATAATAATTTATCACCATCATCATCAAGCACCTACCTCACAAACTAGAAATTAAAAATAAATGAATAAATAAATTGTACCTGTATTGAGGGAGAGAGGAAGAACTGTGAGCGACTGAGGGAGGAGCGTGGCGGAGCAGTGGCGACACTGGTGCGGCCCGGCAGCGGCTGCAGTGACACTGGCAGAGTGAGGCAGCGCTGCAGCAACAAACAGGGCACAGGCGCATGAAGCGGAGCAAGGCACGATGGCAGCGGAGCAAGATGCGCAGGCAGCTGAGAAGGCGCGACGGCAACGAAGCTCGGCGTGATGGCTGCACAGCAACGGAGAAGGCGCGACGGCATCAGAGCAAAGCTCACCAGCAGCGATAATGGAGGGATGGAGGAGGGAGCGCAACGTTGTTTTCAATTTTTAGAGTGTTTGAGTGAAAAGCCCTAAATGAGTGCTTGAGTGAAAAGCAAAATAATAACACTCACAATTGCAGACGGATAATAAAAAAGGTCTGTAACTAAAACTAAAATTCTTATAGACTGCTTCAATCGTCTTAAAATTAAAATATACATACAAACTACAATTAGATTAAAAAACACTTAGAGACGGCATCACTAGTCTAAAATTGAACTAAAACACAGACGATAAAATCCGTCTATAAATAAATAAAATTTTAAATCAGCCAAATAAAAATTTATAGACGTCTCTATCCGTCTTAAACATTGTCTATGATTATTTTCTCAAACGTAAAAATAAATTGGGAACAAAAATAATTTGACATCAATAATTTATAGACAAAATTATAGACGAAAATTAAAAAAAAAATTATTTTTTTTCAACTATTCCTTTCCCGTCTCAAAGGCCGTCTAAAATTTAGTTAATTATAGACGGAAAATTATCAGTCTAAAATACCCGTCTATAATTAGCTAGTTTCTAGTAGTGAAGGACACAATCCAACATAATATCAACTAGAATCCAACATCAAATGGATCGAATATGAAATATAAATAGAAATCAGATCCAATCCAACAAAATAAGGACCATAATCCAACATAATCATGATTGAAATACAACAATTCATGGAGCTGAACAATATAATTCATCCAAATAAAAAACAAGTAATATAATTCAACTAAATAAAACATAACAATAGATTGTTGTTGTTCGTACTTGATTTTTTTGGTGACAGGATTGAAAATCATATTTAATCCAACATAATAAGGATCACAATCCGACATAATATCAACTAGAATCCAACATCCGAAGAAGCAAACATGAAATCTAAATCGAAATCAGATTCAATCCAACAATTAGGTACCGTAATCCAACATAATCACGATTGTAATCCAACAATCCATGAAACTGAACAATATAATTCATCAAATAAAAAACAAGTAATATAATTCAACTAAATAAAACATAACAATAGATTGTTGTTGTTCGTACTTTGAGATTTTGGTGACAGGATTGAAAATCATATTTAATCCAACTTAACAAGGATCACAATCCAACATAATATCAACTAAAATCCAACATCCAATTGATCGAATATGAAATCTAAATAGAAATACATGAAATCCAAATATGAAATCTAATCCAACAAAATAAGGACCACAATCCAACATAATCATGATTGTAATCCAAAATACATGGAGCTGAACAATATAATTCATCCAAATAATAAACACGTAATATAATTCAACTAAATAAAACATAACAATATATTGTTGTTGTTCGTACTTGATTTTTTTGGTGACAGGATTGAAAATCATATTTAATCCAACATAATATCAACTAGAATCCAATATCCAATGGATCGAATATGAAATTTAAATAGAAATAAGATCTAATCCAACAAAATAAGGACCATAATCACGATTGTAATCCAACAATTCATGTAGGTGAACAACATAATTCATCCAAATATAATTCAACTAAACAAAACATAATAATAGATTGTTGCTGTTCGTACTTGATTTTTTTGGTGACAGAATTGAAAATCTTTTTTAATCAAACATAATAAGGATCACAATCCAACATAATATCAACTACAATCCAACGTCCGAAGAAGCAAACATGAAATCTAAATCGAGATCAGATTCAATCCAACAAAATAAGGACAGTAATCCAATATAATCACGATTGTAATCCAGCAATACATGGAGTTGAACAATATAATACATCCAAATAAAAAACAAGTAATATAATTCAACTAAATAAAACATAACAATAGATTATTGCTGTTCGTACTTTGAGATTTTGGTGATATGATTAAAAATCATACTTAATCCAACATAACAAGGATCACAATCCAACATAGTATCAACTAGAATCCAACATCCAATGGACCGAATATGAAATCTAAATAGAAATCAGATTCAATCCAATAAAATAAGGACCACAATCCAACATAATCATGATTGTAATCCAACAATACATGGAGCTGAACAATATAATTCATCCAAATAAAAAACAAGTAATATTATTCAACTAAATAAAACATAACAAAAGATTGTTGTTGTTCGTACTTTTTGATATTTTTGGTGACAAGATTGAAAATCGTATTTAATCCAACATAATAAGGATCACAATCCAACATAATATCAACATAAAACACAACAATAGATTGGATTCGTGAACGAGGACCCATCCTTATTCATTTTAGAATTAAATTATATCTTCTTCAACCTCATGACATTCATACTTTGATAATAATCGAAAACAACACAAAACAAGATCCATGTATGCGAAAGTTCAAAATAAAATAGCGATCGATGAAATTCAAGAATAACTCATTCACGACTGCTGTAACACCCTACTAGATAGCCCTTAGTGCTATAGTCATTTAGGGCCATTTCATAAGGGTTACCTCATGTTATCATACTTATACTTGTTTTTAAAATACTTGTACGCGGAAAATACGTGGGAGAATTTTTCGAAAATCGTTTGCAAAATATAAACATAAGAGCATTGCGCATAATATAACGATATTATATAACACGTGATATGGTCTGAATAATACATCATAAAATAAATGAAATAAAGCAAACATAGTCTTCCCAAACATACAATCAAGAAAGTAAATAGTAATAGGTGTCATCTTATGAGCCTAAAACTGAGACCCATAAGACTCCACAATACAAAACCATAAGCTAAAATGTAAATGCCAGCTAACATATGTCCGGACTCAGAGTAAACACAAATAAATGCTAACATCCGTAATAACCATAATCCATAACGTAAGAACGGAAGCTGATAAGTCTAGAAACAAAATAAACTGCATGAAACTAAAGTTGTGTGGGCTCCTTATCCGTTCCTGTACCCTGCTGAATCTCATCATCTAAAATAGGGGAAAAACGTGGGGTGAGTACTGAGAAGTAACTCAGTAGGGGAGCCGCTCCGAGTTTATTAATAACATAGGTGTAGCATGAATGCATTCAATTTCAGTTATAAGTTCTAAAATCATCTTTCCCGGAACGACATTCCTAAGTGCCTCTTGTTCCTTTTATATCATATGCATACATAATATATATCATTATATAACGTTTGTGTGTGCTCTACGTGCCATTCAATCATATGGTGGAACTTAATCAATCATTACTCTATGTCACAGTAACCTTTAAGACTTAGACTTAACTTCTAACTTTACTTTACTCGGTTATACACTTTTCTCTTTTGGCCTGCCCACCCTCTGAACATTTTCCTCCACATCACCGACCCCTAGGCATGAGCTCATCCTAAACTATATTAGGGAGATGGGGTACTCACCTTCTTTCAGTGATAGAGTTGTATGTCGAGGTTGCCACACCTCCCTCAGCAACAACTACCACATGTCGAAGACTACATGTGTTTTAATTGAATCTTGCACTTTAACATTTTCACCTTCCCTCAGTAATGGAGTTGCATGTCGAGGTTTAACTCACCTCCCTCAGCCACAACCATCACATGTCGAAGGGTACTTATAACACATACTCATTCACATAGTCATGCATAATCATATAGCATCAAGTCATATAGTTCACATAGACATCACACATCACCATAACATTCATTAGACAGTATATTTATAGCATACAATGCATAATTAACTCACATATATCAGTTACATAAGTTGTAAAACGCATTAGGGTGCATAAAGGGTCAAAACAGTTCATTTTCGCACAAACAGCACTGTCGTAATCGATTACACGGGCTGGTAATCGATTACTGTAATCGATTACACGGGCTGGTAATCGATTACACAGACTAGTAATCGATTACTGTAATCGATTACACAACTCTGTAATCGATTAACAGAGAACATCGTTTTCTCGCGATTGGGATTTCAGGCACCGTAATCGATTACGAAGTCGTGTAATCGATTACGAAGTCGTAAAATACGATTCTTGGGTTTCCAAAACATGATTTTCAATAGCCATTGGCCAAAATATGAACCTAACATCGTCCCAATCGATAGAAAACATTGCCATACCAATATCAATCATGAAAATATGTTTAAAACACTTTCCAATTTGTAAAACCCCTTTCTTTTTCAAAACCAATTTCATAAATCAACCCTTTCATGAACCCTAATGGGAAAAACAACGAACAACATTCAAAACTTCATCAATTCATTAATATACATGAAATTCCATGACAATTAAAATGCCTAACCCCTACCTCTTGAAGAAACTCAAATAAAAACGTAGGGACGATCCTTCCCCGGTGAAACCCTCATTCTAGATTTCTCTCTCTAGACCCACGAACGGTGCGGTGAAGAATATGAATCCTATTGATGAATTGCAATCGGTAGAAAGGTGTATCTTTGTGTGAGGATTACAAATATGTGACCGG
The DNA here is from genome assembly GCA_013621005.1 of Aeschynomene evenia. Taxonomy (NCBI): domain Eukaryota; kingdom Viridiplantae; phylum Streptophyta; class Magnoliopsida; order Fabales; family Fabaceae; genus Aeschynomene; species Aeschynomene evenia. The sequence continues at coordinate 17,088,065 of CM024271.1, forward strand.
TTTCGTGAACGGGTAAGGTTTGATGTGAGTTTCGTGATTTGGAATGGTTATGGCTTTGAGTTCTTGAGAGAGAGGAAGAACAATGGAGGCACAAGGATTAGAGAGAGTGTTTGGAGTGTTTCTGAAGTGAGGATTAGGGTTTATGATGTGGTGGCTCGGTTATATATGGTTTAGAGTCATCGTGGGGCCCGAACGACACTTAAAACGTACTAAAAACGCACTATGACACGTCGTAATCGATTACCACGAAATGGTAATCAATTTTGGGAATCGATTACAGACAGGATGTAATCGATTACGGTAATCGATTACAAACAGGATATAATAGATTACCGACAACAAAAATGCCCAGATATGAAGACCAAAGGGTTGTAATCGATTACCATCCCGTGGTAATCGATTACAAGGCTACCAAATAGCCCCAAAGCACCTCAAAAACGTCCCAACTCGTGCTATAAACATCCATACATCATTCCTTACATCATGCATCATCTAAACATCAATTAAAACACATATATGCACCTAAATCACCCAACATAAAATGAATACACATGAACATACGCCTAAATCACATAGCACATGATGAACACACACATAAATCATATAACACATATACATACACTTAGATCACATAACATATAATGATTTACTAAAAGAAACTTGTCCACCCAAACTTAATTAAATTCCAACCAAGGTCAATTACCCTTTATCTCACTTAATTAGAACCTAATAAAAGTCCGGGTGTTACATTTCTCCCCTCCTTAAAAAGAATTTTGTCCTCGAAATTCGACACTTCTAGCACCAAAAACAACACAAGACCTAACAACTCTTACCTTCATGAAGGCTCGAGGGAAGACTCACATGCAAGCATCTAACCTGAGCGAATAGTGTTGCGGCGTCCCCGTCCGGGTAAGAAAGAGAAGTATGTCTTCAAGAGATTTAGAGTCGCCACCAATCAATTTTTCATCAAGAAATGAAATGGTCGATTGGACACCAAATAGAAGTGGTCTGCACAAACAGAGATCAGGTTCGAGGGTTGATTACGAGTAGGGAAGGTATTAGCACCCTACAACATCCGTTCTATGAACGGTTACCCGTTAATCTTGTGTTATTTGCAAATTCGATGTTTATTGATCTTATATTTAATGATTTATTTTATTTATTTACATAATTGCTTCCTTTACTAACTCTGAATTTTCGAGGAGAACTTATTACAATAGCGTCCTCTACTAATTCTGATTTTTCGAGGAAAGAGGTCGAATAAATTTTATTTCATAAATGGCTCCCTTTACTAATTATAAATTTTCGAGGGACACCATAATTTTCTTTACTAATTCAAGGTTTTCTAGGAAAACTATTAAGATAGCTTCCTTTACTAATTCAGAATTTTCAAGAAAGATTTTTTATTAAAAAGGTTTATTAATATCATAAGTTATAATTTCCTCTACTAATTATTTAATTTTCAAGGAACATTATCATGATATATTTATCTGCTATATGTTTAGTTAAAGGTGATTTCCTCTACTAATTTTAAATTTTCGAGGAAAATCATAAATAATGATTACCTCTACTAATTTTGAATTTTCAAAGAAAATCATTATTTTATCTATATTTGTCGTGACATGATCCCCTCTACTAATTTTGAATTTTCGATAAAGATCATGATAAAAGAAATATATAATGATTTCCTCTACTAATTTCGAATTTTCGAGGAAAACAGGAATAAAATAAAAAGGTTGGCTCGACAGGGATTGCCTGCTCCTACGTATTCTCTAGTACAATGAGAAATTCAAAGCCACGTAGTTCTTACCAAATGATTTGTGAAGTTAATATTTTTTATTTTTATATATTTTTTTTTATATATTTAAGACGCACTTAAAAAAATTAAATGGGGCTTTGAACCCAAAAATAAAGATAACCTAAATAGGCAATGAGTCATAAACAAAGAGCAGCCCAAATGAGTAAGCAGTAACCCACCTCACTTACTTCACAATATAATTATGAAGATAATAATGATAATGATAATAATAATAATAATAATAATAAAACACAAGCTTACATACACGTCGTTTGGTTACTTTCAAAAATAGGGTTATTTGGTTTAGGTTTGAGAGAGTGTGGGTGAGAGAGAGAGAGAGAAAGCGGCACAGCCGCTAGAGAGAAAAAGAGAGAGAGAGAAGCGACCGGAAAAGAGAGAAGACCGCGGCTTCACCGCCGCCACGTGACGCGGCTGTCCTCCATGGCTGCCGTTACTGATCTGGGGAAGGGAGCCGCTTCTGCTGAAATGCTGCGGTGCGACCGAGGAAGGGGAAAGGGAAGAGAGATCGCTCGGGGAAGAAGGACGGCGGCTTCGTCGCCGTTGCGTGTCGCGGCGGTCGATCTTCCATGGACGCTGCTACTGCTGCAAGGGAAAGACGGCGACGGTTGCTGCCGTTGCTACTGCTGTTGCCAAGGGCTGAGGTAGGAGGCGGCATCGCGACCTCCTTCACCGTGGTGGCCCAGATCTGGATGTGCGATGTTGCAGTCTTGCCGCTCCGATGGAGAAGAGAAGGCCGTGGCTGGGATGGAGGTGGCAGAACTTGCCGCTACTGTCTCCGCCGCAACCGGAGGGAAGAGGAGGGGCACCGATGTTGCTGCCGTTACTGCTGGAGACTGGGGAAAAATGCCGCCACTATTGCTTCCATTGTTCGTCACTGGCTCTGTGGCGTGGCAACGGCATTTGCCACTGCTGCGGCCGCCATTAGCTCCTCCACGATGGTGGTGGTGAGCCTCTTTTTTTTTATGCTTATTATTGATGTGATTGTGACTGTAATCTGGACTGGGATTGGATTAAAGTTGGTATTGTGAATTTTTGGATTGGTTTGTGTATCTTTCTGAATTTGGAATTGTGAATGGAATTTGATTGTGTTTGTGTTTGATTTTTGAATGATTTTCTGGAGTGGTTTGAATTTGAGAATTTTGCTGGTGTAATTTTGAATCTATTCGTGTGTTTTGAAATTGATTGTGGTGTCTCCTGGATTTGCTATTGCTTTTGTTGGTGTTGGTGTTTTTTGTGTTTGGAATGATGTGAATTTAGGCATACTATGGCTAGAGTTTGATTGTCAAACTGTGTGTGGGGGAATACAGAGTAGGAAAATGCAATTCGGAACCCCTTTTTTCATTGCTTAATTCTTCTCCATTTATAATCCTTCAATTTCTTCTCCTCAGATCAACATGGTTCACACTCATTTCTTAATGAATTCTCCCACAATATTCCCTGATTATGCTTTAACTTGTGCCCTGATTTATTCTCTGCAGGTCTTGGAAGTGAAAGAAAGTGGAGCAAGGAGGGTCATAATGGTTGAGCATGAGAAACAGGAACTAATGGCAGCAGCAGCAACATGATGGGGCAGTAACATTTCGGAGGCAGTGGAGCTGAAGAGCATCTTATTATTTTTGTCTCTGATATTTTTTTTTATGTATTTTTAGTTAATGTAAAAAGAGAACAACATTTATTTATTTGTGTTTTTTTTTTTTTTGCCAAGGGCTCTAGAAAATAAAGGTTCTAGAAAATAAAGGTTAAATGGACCGGAATGTTAAAAAAGTTATGAAAAACGTTTTTGGTAATTTTGTTAATATGGGCAAAATGTTTTTCTTTTTTTGTTTTTTGGGCTAAAGCTAATAAAAAAGAAAGATAGGCCAAAAGAATCAATTTTGGGCCTAAACCCAATTTGAATGTTTATTTTTACTTCTCTTTTTTTTTATGAAAATGAAATACGATGTTCACGAAAAAAGATAATAATCACGGACAAATTTGGGTATCAACAAATAGGTCGTGCGAAAAACAAACCAGTCAGTGGCCATGCACAAGAAAACCAACACACCCTTTTGGGTAGGGCCAAAACATAAAATCATAACTAACCAAAGAAAAACAAGTTCAAGGAACAAACATATATTGCATAAACATAACTGTAAACGAAATACATTTTCTTTTTTAAAAGCATGATTCCATAATCTTGAAGGTAGTGAAACGTGAGAAGGGGGGTTGAATCACGTTCCAACTATAAATCCTGTTTCTGAAAATTACTTAAAAATAAAGATCAAGTATAAACTTGTCTTGCACAGCGGAAACGGTTTGTTAGTAATAAACAGAAATTAGCCTATAGACAAGGCTTTTGTAGATCTTGAAAGTATATTTACTTTCAAGGTCCTCTAAATGATAAAGGTTAAAACTTTAACCTTCAACACTTAGTCTAATGATGATGATGTATGCGCAATATGTATATGTATGTGTATGCTATGATAAATTGTAAAAACAATAATAATAATAATAATAAAAGAGTAGGGAAGAGAGAAAGCACACACAGAAATTTTATACTGGTTCGGCAACGTGCCTACTCCAGTCCCCAGGATTCACCTGAGAGTTCACTATCACCACCACAACTAGGTGGACTTTCTTGCCTCTGCAACACCACAAAGGACTTCAACCTGCACCTTCACCAAGGTGACTCACTGCCTTTGAAAACCACAAAGGACTTCACTTGCACCACAACTAGGTGACTAACTGCCTCTGGCAACTCCAAAGGACTTCAATCCTTGCCTTCAACACCGAAGGACTTTCTACCCTTGCCTTAGACCCTCTAAGGACTTCTTGCCTTACAAAAATAAGGACTTTGTTTAAAAGATGTGGTTTTTACCAATCAAGAACTTAGATGCAACTAAATTTGAACCTTGATAGATTTTTCTCTCAAAGAATAACTAGCAAAGCTAGGATAAACAACAAAAGCTCACTCTTTTAAGAATTACAACATTTTCCCAAATAAAAATAAGAACTTGAGGTTTAGAGGTTGAAGATGAAGAGAAATTAGGATTAATTTCGACAGCGTTTTGACACTTGTAAGCTTGGGTAGTCTCTTGAATTCTTGGGCATTGAGGTCTTCTATTTATAGAGAAAAGAGAGACTCAATTTCAAAAATCATAGGCTTGATCTCCACCCTTGATTTGAATTTGTAATCTCTTGATCCAATGGTGGGAATAGCTTGATATGATTTGAAATTTGATCTTCCAAAAATAGAAAATCAAATAAGAGGAAGTTTCATCTTGGCCATTGATTCAAATAATTCCCTTTAATCCAAATGTTATTATTTGATCTTAAATGTGGAAACTTTGTAACCAAGAATTAGAAAAGAGGAAACTTCATCTTGGCCCTTGAATTTGAATTTGTGCCTTGATCTTGTGGTGTGCATTGCTTCATCAAATTTTCACATAATCTTGCAAAAATGCAAGCATATTTTCGCCACTTCTAGGGGAGAGAAAGGCTAGGGTTTTAGCTTTTCTTGCTCCACAAGTGTGCCTCCATGTTGGTACGAATTAGGATTTCACAATTTCTCATTTTTTGAAAATCCTAAAACACCAAACATGGTCTTCCAGGGAATCTTCTGAAGGTTGATTCTTGAATCTTGAAAATTCTTGAATCTTGTATCTTGAGGCTTGAGATTCTTCTAGAATCTTGAGATTCTTCGGGATCTTCATAGAATCTTCGGGAATCTTCTGGAATCTTGATAGAATCTTCTAGACTTGAAAATCTTGACAGAATCTTTTGAGGTCTTCTAACTTCGTGTAGAATCTTCAATAGAATTTTCTGGTCCCGCATGAAATCTTCCGAGAATCTTGTAGATTCATATAGAATCTTTAGGAGGCTCACAGAATCTTTTTAAAGTGACCGTAAAAATATTCTGTTACTTAAATGCAAGATATATTCTAGATTAAATTCTAGATATTTATTTTTAAATCAATTGCATTTAATTCTCCATACAAGATCTTTCTAGATTTTCCCCATATATAAATAATTTCGAAATCTTGAAAGATAATATGTAAAATAGAGATTTGATTTTGATTCTCTATTTTAATTTAATTTTCGAAATATATATATATATATATATATATATAATAATAATAACTTTCGAATTTATTAGGAGAGAGAATGTAAAATAGAGATTTGATTTTGATTCCCTATTTTAATTCTTATATTTCGAAAATATATATATTATATATATTAAGATACATGAATGATTAAATAGAGATTTTCTATTTAAATCCATGCACTTTCCATAAATAGATTTTTGGGAAATCTTAGAGTCTTCATGAAAACTTTCCCTTTTTAATAAATGTCCATGTGGTTGATCTTCATAAAATATGAAAAATAATTTTCATATTTCTCTTCATGTGTGTCGCCACTTTGATGGTCCATGGTGGTCAAGATGTGTCTTTTTATTTTATCAAATAAATTAAATCCTAAAACACACTTAACAAACCATTAGTCCAACCAAATTAAAACTTTTATTTTAATTAAGAATTTTATCATTCAAAACCTTCAATGATGAGGTAAAGGGTTCTTGGAGCTAACAATCTCCCCCTTTTTTATGATAACAATTCCAATTGAAATAAAGATTTTGATTTGATTAAAGATGAAAATATTTTCTTAAGACATGAAGCCTTAGGAAATTATTTTCTATAAAAAAATATAAAGTTAGAAAATAACAAAGAAATAACAAAGTGCAAGAACTTTAAAAAGAACTTTAAAAACTAAAAACAAAGTTTTAAAAACAAGAAATTTTAAGCTCCCCCTAGAGCAAGTGAATGTGTTCTTGAAAAAGTCTTGAACTTGAGTCTTCAATATCTTCAATCTTGTGAACCTTTATCTTCAATTACTTCTCCCCCTTTGTTACATCAAAAAGGCTTAAGCTTACTTCCTGAGAATTTGAAGAGTATAACGGAACTTTTCAATAGTCACGTTCTCTTGAGATTGAACATGAGACTCTTCAAGTTTGAAGAACTTGAGCATCCTCTTCAAGATTTTTGTAGGAATTAAATTCCCTTCAACTTGAAATGCATGAAGAAAAACTTTTGAAGAGTATCTTGATCAAGTAGTATAGGCTCCCCTTGAGAAGTACTTTCTTCATGGTTGATTGAAGATTAAAAGGATGTGTTTCAGGTTGTGTATAGGGGTATGTATGTGTATGTATTTGGCGCAAGCAAGAGTGAGGTAGGAGTAGAAAAGAAAACTTGTTGTGTTTGATGGTTGAGGGATGAAAGAATATATAGATGGTGTATGGAGGGGGTATGTTTTTCGTAAAAGAGGAAAGAAAAGAGAGGGAAAATCTTAAAAAATATGCAAGGATTTTCCATGTGAATATCTCTCATCAAAATACTCTTAGAAATAGGCATTGTAAATCAAGAAAGAATAAACAATATTTCCCAATATTATCATTTAATTTAAATGACAATAATTTAAGAAAATAAAATTTATTTTTCAAGAAAGAGAGAGAGAGAAATTCGAATATATATATATGTATGGTTGATAATGAGGGTAAATAAAAAAGATATGATGTGGAAAATAAGGATATGTAATGATTTTTCATAAAAGATCTCTTCCTCCAAATCTAGATTTACTCTAGATAATATCTATTTAAATCCAAATAAGAATAATCTTAATTTTCAATATCATTATTTAAATAATAAATAACAATATTTAAAAAATTAAAATATATTCACCATAAATGCCATTATTGGGGGCGCAATTTTGAGCTATATGGGTCTTCTTGGATTTTAATTTTTCTTCAATGAGGCCCATGTAGAGATATAAGAGGCCCATTTGATTTTATCAAAGCCCATAATAATTTTTGAGGCCCAATAATCTTGAAATAAGCCTTTACAACTTGCCTGAGGCCCAAAGCCCATCAGTAGTTCGAGGCCCAGTTAAGGCCCAAAACACGTATGAGGCCCGAGGCCCATACGAAAGCTCATCAACTTTTCTTCAATACGGGTGGTCTTCATATAGTAATTAGCAATACTGTACACCCGGTTTCTTCAAAAGATCTTCATAAGGTCTTCAAATGAGGTTCAGAAAAATTTTCCGAAGCTCATATGTCTTCAAAAATACTTAAAAAAAAATCTTCAAACTCTTGAGACAACACTCAAGGCCTTCAAAAAGTCTTCAAACATCTGAGTCAAGCCCAAGGCCTAAAAAAAATCTTCAAACACTTGAGACAGACCCAAGGTCTTCAAAAAGTCTTCTTACACTTGAGACAGACCCAAGGTCTTAAAAAAGTCTTGAAATTTGGCCCAACATGAAGAGAGGGGGCGCAAATTATAGTCTCCATAGGTCTTCAGTTGACTTTTTGTTGACTTCTGTAGTGGTTGACTTTTCTGATGACTTCTGATTGTTGGCATGTTGATTTTTCTTCATCTTCTAGAATACTTACCAACTTTTGGGGAATACTTAAAGCTTTTTAATTTTCAAAAAGATTTTCGAAAATAATTTTTTAAAAGCTCTTTAGATTAAGTAAACCTTTCAGCGTGCTAAAACGATCTTCAGCTAAAAGTTTTGTAAATATGTCAGACACTTGATCTTCCGTATTCACAAACTTTAACTCAATATCGCCTTTCTGCACATGATCTCTAATGAAATGATGTTTAACATCAATATGTTTAGATCTAGAGTGCTGAATGAGATTCTTAGCAAAAGCTATTGCACTTGTGTTATCACACATAACGGGAATTTTCTCATACCTGAGATTGTAGTCAAGTAGTTGATTTCTTACCCATAAAATTTGTGTAACACATCCAGCAGCAGACACGTATTCTGCTTCTGCGGTTGATAGTGCAATGGTATTTTGTTTTCTGCAACTCCATGTGATGAGTGCATCCCCAAAGAACACACAGCATCCACTGGTACTTTTTCTGTCAACCCGGTCTCCGGTGTAATCAGCATTACAGAAACCTGTAACCAATGAGGAGATACCTTTCTTGTACCAAAGGCCAAGATTAGTAGTACCTGCTAAGTATCTAAGAATACGCTTGACTGCAATTAGGTGAGACTGTTTTGGACAAGATTGAAATCTTGCACAAATATCAACACTTAACCGTATGTCAGGCCTAGAATCAGTTAAATAAAGCAGGGAGCCGATCATACCTCTGTAGGTGCTTTCAGACACCTTTTCTCCTTCTTCATCCTTGTCAATGACTTGTGATGGATGCATCGGAGTTTTCATGGGACTACACTTGTCCATTAAGAATCTTTTGAGAAGTTCTTTGGTGTACTTTTCTTGATGTATGAAGGTTCCATCAGCTTGTTGCTTGATTTGAAGTCCTAGGAAAAACTTCAATTCTCCCATCGTACTCATTTTGAACTCCCCCTGCATTAGATCTGCAAACTTTGTACATAGAGATTCGTTAGTAGCACCGAATACTATATCATCAACATAAACTTGCACAATTAATAAATCAGAGTTATCAGTTAAAGTGAAAAGAGTTGTGTCCACTTTTCCACGAGTGAATTCATTCGTAGTCAAGAAGCTACTAAGTCTATCATACCAAGCTCCAGGAGTTTGTTTAAGACCGTATAACGCTTTAGACAAACGATAGACGTGCTCGGGATAGGTTTCACTGATAAAACCTGGTGGTTGCTTGACGTAGACCTCTTCACTGAGGACACCATTAAGGAATGTAGATTTTACATCCATTTGATATAGCTTTATTCCTTTATGAGCAGCGAATGCAAGAAGCATCCTAATGGCTTCTAGTCTTGCAACTGGCGCGAAGGTTTCGTCGTAGTCGATTCCTTCTTGCTGATTGTATCCTTGTGCCACGAATCTTGCTTTGTTTCTCGTAACCTTTCCGGATTCGTCCAACTTGTTGCGGAGCACCCACTTTGTGCCAATAATCGTTTTGCCCTTGGGTTTCTGAACAAGCTTCCAGACTTCATTCTTCTCAAACTGTTCGAGTTCTTCTTTCATGGCTTCCACCCAACTGGGTTCATCCAATGCTTCTTGAACTGTCTCAGGTTCGATTTCTGAAACAAGTGCAGCATTAGATTGAAATCTCAGGGATCTTCTTGTTCTTATCCCATGAGATGGATTGCCAAGAACTTCGTTATCTCTAACAGCCTTGAGATCGTTTATTCTGATCTTTCTTCTTAGAACGGGTTCTTGAACTTCAATACACTCAACCCCTTGAAGAGTAGAGGGTTCTTGAGCTACAATAATTCTTGGTTCATCTCCCCCTGAATCGGGTGATTCCTTCATAACTTGATGATCATCTTCTTCAATAGGTGTTTGATCATGACTTTCGCAACCTTTGGTTGAGATAGTTAGATCCTTCAATCTTTCTTCGATGTCATCTAGATTATGTTGAATGTCTTGCTTCAATTCCTTGAACTTCTCCACTCACATCAATGCAAAGACTTCACCTTTGGATCTTTTCCTTGAGTACTTTGATGTAACTCCCCCTAGGCATGTGCATCCTTTTTGACTAATTGAAAAGTTTCAATCTTTGGTATCCATGAACATGGTTTGACCAAAAAGGTTTCACCTTTGTGATTTTTTATGCTTGCCAACAAATGTTGAGGGACAAAAAAATTTGTTAGGACAAGGGAAGAGGTTAAGGTGAGGATTGTGTGATGTGTTTGGAGGTTTGAGAGGGTTAGAAGATGAGTTGTGAGAATTTGGTTATGTGTTATGGTATAGGGGAGGTTATGCACAAAAATGTGAGATGAGGAGGGTTTAGGTAGAGATGTTTGTAGAGAGATTGACTCTTAATATGTTTTCGCGGAATAGGCTTGTCCATGTGATACTACTCAATGTTTTCATCATATCTTGAGTTGTAGACATCGGAATTGAGTGATCTTTGGCTTGTTGGAAAGCTAAGATCGAGATCTACAACTTCTCTCCTCATGAGAACCTCGAAATGCTGCATTATGAGGTCCATTTATTTGCTTCAATTTCGTGGACATTTCTTTTAGCTTGACAAATTCCGGTTCTTTAGCTTATGAAGGTTTGATGAGTGCTTCAACGTGGCTAGCATCCCTTGGCACCCATATGACCTTTGTGTGGCTTTCCTAGAACAGCCACCATGTATCCACCACTCCTCATGGAGGTGATGGTGTTGCCTTTAGTGTTGTACCTGCATTCACAGAAAGAGAGGTTTTTGGTACCCATACCTTCTTGGGTCCTTTCTTGTTAGCCTTTCCAGCATCTGGTTTCAGCTTTTGAGACTTCCACGTCTTTTTAGGTTTTCCCTTCCATGTGCCACCTTTGGCTTTGGAGGTAGTTCCCTTTTTAAGAAGTGGACACTTCTCTTTGCTGTGTTCGTGTTTAAAACAAAAGATGCATAAAGATGTTGGCTTATTATCTGTCGGAGGTTTCAAAGTATCTTCATGAAAGATTGGAACGTATCCAAGACCTGTATGATCTTTGTAAGGTTTTTGACATCCTAACAATAGATCTAGCATCTTAGAACCGTCGACCATTCTTTTAAGATCTTTCGAGAGGAGAACATTAGTCTTTTGTGCATGGTACATAGCTTCCTCAGCTTTCTTCACAAGCACAGAAGCTTCTGCCTCTAGAGATTGCCATCCCTCATACAGTTTATCTTTACTGTCTTTGAGTTATTGACATTCTTTCTCTAGTTCCTCCTTTTGAGATCTTAATGACTTATTTTCTGATTCAAGGTTTTTCAAAGCTTTTTTATTTATCAGAAAATGAGTCGTCAGATTCTTTGAATCCTCTAGCAGTTCATCATAGAGGTCCGAAAGTTCCTTATATGATGGTGCCGAGTTTTCAGTACATACCTCAGATTCATCTTTATCAGATTCTGAGTCTGTATCATATGAAGCATCTGCCATGAAGCAGAGGTTTGCTTCTTCTTCTGTGTCTTCGTTTTCTTCAGATTCATCAGAATCGGAGTTGTCACTCCATGTGGCTGCAAGAGCCTTTTTCTTCTTGAAGAACTTCTTCTTCGACTGCCTATTTTTAGGACAATCGGTCTTGAAGTGGCCTTTTTCGCCACATCCGAAACACGTTGTGTTATTGGTCTTTGTCTTGTTCTTCTTATCCTTCTTAAAGAAGGCTTCTTTATTCTTCTTAGATCTGTTCTTCCAAGCCCTTGACATTTTACGCACGAGCATGCTCATGTTTTCTTCGTCAAGGTCTTCGTCTTCAGATTCTTCATCTGTTTCTTCGTCTTCATCTTCTTCAACCTTTAGCGCTTTCTTCTTAGTCTTCAAAGTCTTCTTGGTTGTAGATGTCTTGAGCACTAAAGGTCTTGATCTTGTAGTTGTAGAGTCTTCTTGTGCTTCTAGTTCGATTTCATGAGTCTTGAGAGACCCAATCAATTCGTCTAGACCTAACTTAGTTAGGTCTTTGGCTTCTTGAATAGCGGTGACCTTAGGTCTCCACTTTGCAGTAAGGCTTCGAAGGATCTTCCTTACCATTTCGGCGTTTGAATACGTCTTGCCAAGAACTTTCAATTGATTAACAATATGTAAGAATCTTGTAGCAAGAGTATCAATGTCTTCGTCTTGATTCATCTTGAATGACTCGTACTTATGTACAAGCATGGAGATCTTCGTTTCTTTGACTTGATTTGTGCCTTCATGTAGGGTCGCTAAGCGATCCCATATTTGCTTTGCAGTTTCACATGACACAATTTTATCATATTCAGCTTTAGGTAAAGCACATAGAAGAATATACTTAGCTTTCTTGTTTTGTTGCACTTGAGCCTTTTGTTCTTCAGCCCATAGTTTCTTTTGGCCGAAGGGTGTAGGATTGTCACCGACTTCAACGATGTCCCAAAGATCGAGACTTGTGAATTGAATGAACAACGTCATTCGATCTCTCCAATATGCGTAGTCATCACCGTTGAACATAGGTGGTCTATTTGTGGAGGCTCCATCAACAATATACGCGTTGTTGTTTGCTGCCATGGTCCCTTGAATCTTTCCTTGACACTGTTAAGTGCTCAACCCCAAGGCCGAGCTCTGATGCCAATTGAAGGTAGTGAAACGTGAGAAGGGGGTTGAATCACATTCCAACTATAAATCTTGTTTCTGAAAATTACTTAAAAATAAAGATCAAGTATAAACTTGTCTTGCACAGCGGAAACGGTTTGTTAGTAATAAATAGAAATTAGCCTATAGACAAGACTTTTGTATATCTTGAAAGTATATTTACTTTCAAGGTCCTCTAAATGATAAAGGTTAAAACTTTAACCTTCAACACTTAGTCTAATGATGATGATGTATGCGCAATATGTATATGTATGTGTATGCTATGATAAATTGTAAAAACAATAATAATAATAAAAGAGTAGGGAAGAGAGAAAGCACACACAGAAATTTTATACTGGTTCGGCAACGTGCCTACTCCAATCCCCAAGATTCACCTGAGAGTTCACTATCACCACCACAACTAGGTGGACTTTCTTGCCTCTGCAACACCACAAAGGACTTCAACCTGCACCTTCACCAAGGTGACTCACTGCCTTTGAAAACCACAAAGGACTTCACTTGCACCACAACTAGGTGACTAACTGCCTCTGGCAACTCCAAAGGACTTCAATCCTTGCCTTCAACACCGAAGGACTTTCTACCCTTGCCTTAGACCCTCTAAGGACTTCTTGCCTTACAAAAATAAGGACTTTGTTTAAAAGATGTGGTTTTTACCAATCAAGAACTTAGATGCAACTAAGTTTGAACCTTGATGGATTTTTCTCTCAAAGAATAACTAGCAAAGCTAGGATAAACAACAAAAGCTCACTCTTTTAAGAATTACAACCTTTTCCCAAATAAAAATAAGAACTTGAGGTTTAGAGGTTGAAGATGAAGAGAAATTAGGATTAATTTCGACAGCGTTTTGGCATTTGTAAGCTTGGGTAGTCTCTTGAATTCTTGGGCATTGAGGTCTTCTATTTATAGAGAAAAGAGAGACTCAATTTCGAAAATCATAGGCTTGGTCTCCACCCTTGATTTGAATTTGTAATCTCTTGATCCAATGGTGGGAATTGCTTGATATGATTTGAAATTTGATCTTCCAAAAATAGAAAATCAAATAAGAGGAAATTTCATCTTGGCCATTGATTCAAATAATTCCCTTTAATCCAAAGGTTATTATTTGATCTTAAATGTGGAAACTTTGTAACCAAGAATTAGAAAAGAGGAAACTTCATCTTGGCCCTTGAATTTGAATTTGTGCCTTGATCTTGTGGTGTGCATTGCTTCATCAAATTTCCACATAATCTTGCAAAAATGCAAGCATATTTTCGCCACTTTTAGGAGAGAGAAAGGCTAGGGTTTTAGCTTTTCTTGCTCCACAAGTGTGCCTCCATGTTGGTACGAATTAGGATTTCACAATTTCTCATTTTTTGAAAATCCTAAAACACCAAACATGGTCTTCCAGGGAATCTTCTGAAGGTTGATTCTTGAATCTTGAAAATTCTTGAATCTTGTATCTTGAGGCTTGAGATTCTTCTAGAATCTTGAGATTCTTCGGGATCTTGATAGAATCTTCAGGAATCTACTAGAATCTTCATAGAATCTTCGGGAATCTTCTAGACTTGAAAATCTTGACAGAATCTTCTGAGGTCTTCTAACTTCGTGTAGAATCTTCAATAGAATTTTCTGGTCCCGCATGGAATCTTCTGAGAATCTTGTAGATTCATATAGAATCTTTAGGAGGCTCACAGAATCTTTTTAAAGTGACCGTAAAAATATTCTGTTACTTAAATTCAAGATATATTCTAGAATAAATTCTAGATATTTTTTTTTAAATCAATTGCATTTAATTCTCCATATAAGATCTTTCTAGATTTCCCCCATATATAAATAATTTCGAAATCTTGAAAGATAATATGTAAAATAGAGATTTGATTTTGATTCTCTATTTTAATTTAATTTTTGAAATATATATATATATATATATATATAATAATAATAATTTTCGAATTTATTAGGAGAGAGAATGTAAAATAGAGATTTGATTTTGATTCCCTATTTTAATTCTTATATTTCGAAAATATATATATTATATATATTAAGATACATGAATGATTAAATAGAGATTTTCTATTTAAATCCATGCACTTTCCATAAATAGATTTTTGGGAAATCTTAGAGTCTTCATGAAAACTTTCCCTTTTTAATAAATGTCCATGTGGTTGATCTTCATAAAATAAGAAAAATAATTTTCATATTTCTCTTCATGTGTGTCGCCACTTTGATGGTCCATGGTGGTCAAGATGTGTCTTTTTATTTTATCAAATAAATTAAATCCTAAAACACACTTAACAAACCATTAGTCCAACCAAATTAAAACTTTTATTTTAATTAAGAATTTTATCATTCAAAACCTTCAATGATGAGGTAAAGGGTTCTTGGAGCTAACAAATCTCACAAGGCAGGTTGATCCTTATGTCCCTAGGGTCCATTATTCAAACAATTGTTTTGCTCGAAAAGCTTTATCTCTATATTCAAAACATCATCTTTGAAATTTTTCAAAAACCCAAGTTAATCCCCAATTCCTAGTAGTTGGAAACACGTTGACTCCATCTTCAAAACTATGCATAAGGCTCAAAACCCTCTCACTTTGCAATTAAAGGCAACCCTACACTCTCAAAGTAGACTTTAGGTTTCTCACGTCTACTCTAATGAAAACATGCAACCTTTACTCCTAAGGCCTTTAATCACATGAGTTTTTACACGACATATAAAGAAAGCACTTTTGAAAACTTTATTCAACCTATATGTATCTCTATCTTAGAAATCATCTACCCATGCCTAAAACAGATGATTCTTTTGACCACATAAAACCACAAGACACATTGGACCCTATGACTCATAATTACAACTGGTGCAGTAAGAAATCCCCAAAGTATTTCCAAATAACACAAAACGATTTTCAAGTCTGCACTAAACGATTTGTAAAAAGAGCCTTAAGGAACTTCATCCCTTAAGGTCGATGGGGGTATGGAATCACTCTTTAAAAACCAAGGTTGGAAACAAAACGCCATTTTGTAAACTTTCACAATCATTTTGTAAAGGCAAAGAGATGTAAACAACTTCGACATACATCCAAAACCACCAAACAGGACGTACTCTTGATGGAAGGCTGGGGTGTGGCAGAGCTATCTTCTACGTGACTCTCCAAGGATCCTATTCGGTCTCACTAAGGTTATACGTAAAGGAAGGACTCTCTCTTAACTCTAGATGGTAGGTTGTGGTGTTTAGGAGACTAATAGATCCTAAGGTTCGGTAGGGTTGAAACATATGTGGTAGCTTGTAGTGACAGTGTTCGTGTGGGTACATATGTGAGTAGCCGAAAGGTTCCCTACAAGGGAGTGGGTTGCGGTTAGAGAGTGTGGTCTCTCTATAGTCGTGCATAGTGTCTTGGGAGTTCAGAGTGAAACGGGACAAGACATAGTCAAGGAATATCTTTGGTAGTGGACAGTGAATGGAATCTTAATGGGGTAAGGGTTCGTATGTTTCAAGGTGTGTGAAGAGAACAATGGCTTTTCTAAAGAAAGAAGATCTAACTAGAAGAGCAAAACCTTCCCTAAGGGCAATCCCATCGAGGCTTTGAAAGAAGTCGAAGCGAAAAACACTTGTATTTACTGAAATCGATTTTTGCAAAACGTCCTTTCAAAAACATAAGCGGAAGACAAGTCTGAGAATAAATCCTTTAAATCGCGTGCAAAACTTTTTCAAAAACACTTTTTATTTTCTAAACCAAACCAGGGTGCGATCAACGCACAGAAACCATATAGAGGCCAAGGTCAACCAGAGATGTACAACCATCCGTGGCTAACTAGTTAAGACAGTCAACTCTTAGCTAAGGTTGACTACCCTCAACTAACCTTGACTAGGCTTCAGCAAAACTACAAGTAGTTTGACCTCGAGCCTAAACATGCATCACATAACACCCACCGTACACACTAACTAAATGGGTTCCAAACAATGATGATTAAGGCTAGTCATCACCACAAACATGATATAACCAACTTACATATAATCCACATACTTAAAAACAAAAGGCTTACCCCTAATAAGATCGTCTGACCGCTCTGTATCCTCTGCACAGACTGTGATCACGCGTCCCTGCTGCTGTGGCCTAGAGGAGGAAGAAGGTTGGAATCTCATCCACTTGCAATCCTTGACATAATGGCCTGACTGGCCGCATCGATAACAAACATTCTTACCGAGGCGACAAGCCCCAGTGTGAAGCTTGCCACACGTCGCACATGGTGGTGAGGCGGGTAACGCCTGGGGTGCTACTGCAGCTAAGCGCTTCTGCTGCTGCTGCTGTAGAGGTCGAGGCTGAGACTGAATCCTAGGTGGCTGACCATATGACTGAAAACGAGTAGGGGTCTGGCGTATGTTTTGAGAACCCTGGGGTGCTTAACCCTCCCTTGTGGTCTCAGCTCTCGGGGGAGCATCCCCTCGGCTCGCCTCCTCAATAATCCTGCAGGTGTCAACCATCTCTGAGTACTCCTGGATCTTCAAAGGAACTACCAAGCTCCGTATCTCGGGCCTCAAGCCACGTAGGTATCGGATGCGTCTGATGGCCTCATCCACATCACTTGGAGGAAGACGGAAGAACTTAATCAATTCATCGAACCTCCTGGTGTATTCCAAAATCGACATCCTCCCCTCCTGTAAAGCGAGGAACTCTCTCTCCTTGGCTTGCATGACTGCTTCTGGAAGATACTTCTCGTAAAAGAGGACCTTGAAAATCTTCCAGTCGATGGAGACGCCGACAACATCCAAGACCTTGCACGTATCTGACCACCAGACTCCAGCTTCACCCACCAGCATGAGAGCGACATGCGTAACCTTCTGTCTTTCTGAGTATGGCATAGCTGAAACCTCCTCTTCCATCCTGAGAATCCAGTCGATAGATACACTTGGATCGGGAGACCCGGCGTACATGAGGGAATTAACCTCACAGGAACCGGAGACTCGTAGGTGCTGAGAACCCTCTTCCTGACCGTAACGATCAGGCTGCCTATGATGACTCTTCCATTGCATCACGTGCTTCTTGCCATGAGATGTCCTTGCTGGAGTGCCTTGGTCTTTCATGGTGGAAGAACGTTCCTCGTACGTCTGCTAGGTGCCATGTCCCTGTGCACACAAAACAATCAACATCGAGTTGATCAAGCTCCATATCAATGCTAAGTATGCACAGTTACTCTGACAGTCAAGCAAAACGGTCATGCACCTCAACACTAACTAAGACACATAAGAGGCGTTACGCATGACATAGCTACCGTACATGCAATAATAGCATAACAGGTCCATTACCCCAAGCCCTATAGGATAGACCTGCTCTGATACCAAAATGTAACACCCCTACTAGATAGACCTTAGTGCTATAGTCATTTAGGGTCATTTCATAAGGGTTACCTCCTGTTATCATACTTATACTTGTTTTTAAAATACTTGTATGCGGAAAATACGTGGGAGAATTTTTCGAAAATCGTTTGCAGAATATAAACATAAGGGCATTGCGCATAATATAACGATATTATATAACACGTGATATGGTCTGAATAATACCTCATAAAATAAATGAAATAAAGAAAACATAGTCTCCCCAAACATACAATCAAGAAAGTAAATAGTAATAGGTGTCATCTCATGAGCCTAAAACTGAGACCCATAAGACTCCACAATACAAAACCATAAGCTAAAATATAAATGACAGAAACATATGTCCGGACTTAGAGTAAACACAAATAAATGCTAAAATCTGTAATAAACATAATCCATAACGTAAGAACGGAACCTGATAAGTCTAGAAACAAAATAAACTGCATGAAACAAAAGTTGTGCGGGCTCCTAATCCGCTCTTGTATCCTGCTGAATCTCATCATCTAAAATGGGGGAAAACGTGGGGTGAGTACTGGGAAGTAACTCAGTAGGGGAGCCGCTCTGGGTTTATTAATAAAATAGGTGTAACATGAATGCATTCAATTTCAGTTATAAGTTCTAAAATCATCTTTCCCGGAACGACTTTTGATGGCTGTGTCGTGTCAACCATAAATTTAATTATTTATAAAACCAAGTTCCCCTAATATAGTTTAGTGGAAACCAGGGTCGTCTCTCACAAGGAATGGCTAAGAGAGTAATGCACAGGACTAGCTGCAAGAGTATTAAATTGGAATAATATAGAATAATAAAAATAGCGGTTTATGGGGGTGGAACATTCATTAGGGTGTTATCATTGGCTACAAAAGAATGCATGAGTTGATTAATTACGCCGGAGTTAGATCTAACTCCTTTGTTGTGATTCTAATGATTAATTGCCTAGGATGGGATTAATTAGTGAGATCTCACCTTTAGTTCCACTTTCAACAATTATTAAAGCCAATCACATTAATCTAATTAAAGAGACTAATCAGCCAATTAATTACCCATTACCAAATCCTAATATGCCATGCATCAATTGATCAACTAACACATAAACATATGTCAATGAATTAGCCTAACTCAATCGAGTAAGCCAAGACAAAGGATTAAACACACAATTTAAGATCTCAAATTATATGCCAAGGATTGATAATGAAAACTTATGCAAGATTAAGAACAAAGCCTCAATTTACCCCAATGATGTTCACACCCTCACAAACCACCAAGAAACTTAGTTACTCATGGAGGGAATTAAAAGGGCAAGAAATAAATTGGAATAAAGAAAGCAATTAACAATAAAGAGCAAAGTAAGAAATTAAATGCAAGTTGGAAAGATAGAAAAACGAAAAACTGAATTAATGATAAAAGATTAACTTACAAAACCCAAAAGGGCTGGACGAATAACGTTGGAAATGTAAATGAAGGAGCTAGAGCTAAACTAGGAAAAACGGAAATCCTAATGGAGAGAAAAATAACTCTAACTAGGAAAAGAAAATATGTAAAGTGATGGTGTTGAGAGGTGTTGTTTCTGATGCATTAGCCTCCTTTAAATAAGATGAACAGCCTCCAAACCCTAATCAATTTGGGCCCCCAACTCGTGCAGATAGGGTTTCTGCTGTGACAGAGTTGTGGCGCAGCGCTGGGGCGCGTATAGCTCGCTAGAGCGCCAGCGTTGTGCACGTGACGAGTTTAAGTGGGCTTCGCGCGCTATGGGTGCTGGAGCGCTTGATGCTAGTTCTGAAATCCACTGCTCCGCTTCTTGCTCAGTTCCTGATGTTTACAACTCCAATAATACCTGTGACCTGTACTAAAAATACAAAATATCCAAGATCAAGTGCAAAGGTCATCCTTGAATTGTAAAAACATCATAAAACTTGTTATTTTAGCCTTTATTTCTATTAAGCTCAAATTAATTCCAAGTTGTATTAAATACAATAAAAGGCCAAAATAGAGCAAAGAATCGCATACAATCATCCAAATTAAGGGCATAAAATATTGGTAAAAAGCACGTTATCAAATATCCCCACACTTGAACAATTGCATGTCCTCATGCAAAAGCGATGATTCCAAGCATCTCTCAAAGCAAAGCATTGGCTAACACATCTAACACCTAAGTCCTAAAAGAAAAAATAAAATCTACAGATGATTGAAAGTTATTCAAAACAGCACACCTTGGTCAGATTTATGCAACACCCTTAACATGTTATCAGTTGGCATTAAGAAAAGTTCATGAGTTAGGAGAATCAATTCATGTTATGCAAAGTTGGTTGATTTGGCTTTCACCAGTGTGTTTCTCTCTCAATCACTCAGTGTTTTGGCTAAGCACTCACTTGAATAATTCACACAAGTATTCACATTCCATAAATTTGCTATACTCCTAACATTGCAATTTTACAAACATGGTGCATCAAGAGGTCTTTTCAGGGTTGTAACGGGGCTTGGGACAGGTGTGGCATATATGGGAAGTGGACTTAATTCCAAAAAACTAAGACTTCATGGTTTGATCGATCCTACATGACTTCTATCACTACAGAAAAGATGGAGAGAGAAGAGATGGAGAGAATAGAAATACCCAAGATCAATAACCCATAAATTCTTACAATTAACATTCCCAAGGTTCCCAAATATTTTCATATTAATTCCCAGGAACCCAACAACCTTTATTTGCAGAATTCACTTTTTTTCTGTATTTTTCGATTATTTTTTTGTGCCTCATCTCAATTCCTTTGGTAGTTGAAATGAGGTGGAAAAGAAAATAACTAAAGACCACTTATGTACAAAAACTACCCTTACAACTATATTCCCATATTTTACAATACATATCAGTGCTCAATTTAACCCAATTTCCCCACACTTAAGACCTTTGCCCAACAATCAAACCATGTCCTCCTAGTTTCTCAGAAGGGATTTTTCATTGTTTTTCTGTCTTTGGCTTGTAATGAGCTAAGTAACAAAAAAAGGATAAAGGCTCAAATTGGCTACAAACAATGAGAATTGTGTATGGGTTGGCTATTTGGTTAAGTGGCTTTTAAATGTAAAAACAAAATTATGCCTCAATCACATGCAACACGTATAAAATGCAAAACAAGAATAAAGCAAATTCAGAAATAACAAATACAAGTGTGTGTGTGCTCACAGAAAGAAAGTGATCAGTTGATATATGTAATCACATTTAAGGGTCAAATCTCACAGGTAATCCAACCAACCAAACAGAGATAACACAAACAATTCAAACTCATATTAGATTATCATGCCAACATTCTTGAGTTAAAATAAAAGGGCAAAGCAATTTCAGACCAAAAGGTGCTATAAAGAAAACTACCCAATCATCTACCTAAAAACACATAAAAATAAAATAAAGAAAAAGAAAAAGAAAAAGAAAAAAAAGTTAGGCATGCCATTATTTACAAAAGCCAATTTTATCTACACCCCTCCCCACACTTGAATGAGACACTGTCCCCAGTGTCAACAAATTAAAGAACAGAGAAAAGGGTATAGAAAGGACCTACGGAGGACTCAATCATCCTCTGAACTGTCATCATCCTCATCACCGTCCTCCTCCTCAGCCTCATCATCCTCCTCATCATCGTCGTCCTCATCCTTATCGACATCAATAGGAGCCTGGGACTGTCCCGGAGCTCCATAACCGGCGGAGAAGCGTTGGTCGATGTAGGATCGGAAACCGCTCTGCATCTCAGCGATCCTCTGGTCATAGTGAGTCTGCATGGCCAGGTATCGCTGGTCATGATAGCTCTCAGCAGCAGCAAACTTCTGATCGAAGTACTCCTTCATGTTGACCTCCATATGGGTCAACTGTGTAGTAATGGAATCTAGGGGATTCCATGCTGGCTGGCTCTTATTCTGAGCTGCTGCATCCTTGGTGGCGAGACCGGCGACGGTGATGGTGTTGTGTGGCCCTTGCCACTCATCGTCAGCATACTCTGGCACACCGCACTGGATAGCCAAGGAGGTGACCAGAGAAGGAAAAGGGAGACACCGGTTGGCCTCAATGTGGTGGGCCTGCTGCATGGTACGCTGCAGGCAAGTAGGCAAATCCACCCAGTGGCTCTCCATAATGCAGTAGAGGTGGAGGGCCTGCTCTGTGGTGAGGTTTGAGATGTGGGAGACTGGATGGATATGGCTGAAATAGATGCGGGACCACGCTCTAGTCTCCAGGTTGAGCGTGTAGTTCTTCAGCGTGCGGGGGAGCATATTGGCTCCCAATGTCCAGCTACTACCCGGAAGGCAGAGGCGGGTCTTGATCACCTCCAACCCCGTATCAGCCATACTCTGAATGGCATCTGGCTCTCCAAACGCGTAATCAGGCTCCGGGGCGATCTGAATATGCGTGGCAATGCTTGCCACGTCTACCGGAATGAACTTGCCCCGGAGGAACACCTCAGTGGCGGTGCGGTCGTGAAAGTTGGCATAGAATTCCCGCACCCAAGTGATGTTCGCCCTGACGGGGGCACTGAGAAGGTAGTGGGCTCACCCCCGTCTTTCAATCTCTGCCACAACCATATCGAGCCGTCCCTGGCCCTCATCGTAGAACTGATACCCCAACTCAAAGAGGGGTTTCCTCTTGTGAATGGTGGCGTGGAAGGCCAGCTCGGCAGTAACATCTAGGAATCGTGCGGGGTCGTGAGGCTGATCATAGGAGTGATCATCCTCCTCGGTGGTACGTACTCTCTTCCCCTTACCGCCTCGGGTTCGTGGTGTCATGCCTGAAAGATAAAGATCAAGACAATTAAGTCCCAGTATACAGTCCAAATTTTGGCTAATGTCAATTCTAGTCATGCCATAAACAAATGCAAGTGCAAACAAAGTATAATATAGCAGTTAAACATGCCCAATTCCAGCAAACAATTAAACACAGATTCGACCCAAATTCTGCAGCAGACCGGCGTTGGAGCACGGAGGACGCGCTGGAGCGCACGATCTGCAACGGAACGAAAGCACCTCGCGCTCGAGCGCGTATAGCGCACCGGAGCGCACGAGGGTTTCGGCGACAGTACAGAGCAGCGCAGACAGTGAAAATACCATTCCAACTCAAAATTTCTCACCATTCTAACCGATTAAATCAAATAACATGCAAAACCAACCGATTAAACTCACACTAAACAACCGAAAATCACATTTTCCATCTCCTAATCAATCAAAGAACCGATTTCTACCAAGAATAATGAAAAGATTGAGTTTTAGACCAATGTACCTTGATAGGATGCAATGCAATGATAAGATGAACAAATGTATGGAGGCTAATATGAGCAAATGTGTGAAAAATGGTGAGAGAGAGAAGAGAGGAAAACGGCTGCGCTGGAGCTGCAATGGAGGGAGATGGTGACCGAATGGTCTGCGATTTGGGGATTTAGGGTTTTTGAAAAAGCCCATGCGCGCTAGAGCGCGCTGAGCGCGCTGGAGCGCGAAGCCCAAATGCATTGTTTCATTAAAACGAGACGCGCGTGCTGGGGCGCGTATGGGGCGCCCGGGCACGCGGCTTCCTGATGCAGAATCAGTGTTTTACTGGTATAATTCCTAAAATGCATGAACTATCCTAATTAATTTAAATGCATGCAAAGATTTAAAGATGCCAATAAAAATAAAAATAAAATACGGAAAATAAAATACGGAAAATAAAATACGGAAATTGAAATACTGAAATTGAAATACGGAAATTAAAATACGGAATTTAAAAATACTGAAAAATAAGGAAAACCGGTGGGTTGTCTCCCACGAAGCACTTTGCTTTAACGTCCCTAAGTTGGACGGTCGACCGTTTCAAGGCTACTTTAGTCCAGAATGGTCAGCACCAGCTGCTCCGGTCATGATGTGGATGGCACTCACATTCCCCTTGGGATTGGGAACTGTTTGAGATGGGATCTATGAGGTGCCAGTTGTTCACAGGCTGTGTGCCGGATTTCCCCTCATTTGATTGACCTCATTCTGCAGGTTCAGCATCATCCTTTGTTGCTCCATGAGTAGCTTCATCACATCACCGATGGTTGGCTCGTTAGGATTCGGAGGTGCAGGCAGAGCCAATTGTTGCGGTGGTGGAGGCAAGGCCATTGGAGCTTGATATGGAGCCTGGGGTTGCCTTTGATGAGGAGGTTGGTACCGAACCTGCTGAGGTTGCTGCACTTGTTGCGGCTGTGGATTATTATTCCACCTCAGGCTCGGGTGATTCCTCCAACTTGGGTTGTAGGTGTTCCCCGTAGGTTGATTCTGTGGCTGAAACTGAGGCTTTCCTGGAAAAGTATTTGCAGCTGCCACCATTGTTGCCTATTCTTGAAGGTGTGGGCATTGGTCAGTTGGATGGGTCTCCAAAGAGCATATCCCACACACCATTGCTTGGCTGGAGGTTCCTGGTTTGGTTTGATTGATGGCCAATTGCTTCATGAAGGTAGCAATCTCATCCAGCTTTTGGTGTAGGCCACCACTCTCCTGTTGAGCTACCTCATGCACCCCTTTGGTCACAGCTGTTGCCCTTGTGCCAAACTGCTGTGAGTTGACAACCATATTTTCGAACAGGAGCCTTGCTTCTGCCTAAGTCTTGTCCATCAGGGCCCCACCACTGGCGGCATCAATCATACAGCGATCCATACCCGTCAGACCCTCATAATAGTACTGGATCAACAATTGTTCGGAGATCTGATGGGTTGGACAACTTGCCACCAATTTCTTGAATCTCTCCCAGTATTCATGGAGAGACTCACCTTGCAGTTGGCGGATGCCACTAATGTCCTTCCTTATGGCGGCTGCCCTTGAGGCTGGGAAGATTTTCTCCAAAAAGATCTTCTTCATGCCAATCCAGGTGTTGACAGCTCCATTTGGCAGGTTCAGAAACCATTGCTTCGCCTGACCGTCCAGAGAGAACGGAAAAGCCCGAAGCTTCACATGTTCCTCGTTGACTCCTCTTGGCTTGAGAGTTTCACACACCACATGAATGGAATTCCTTGTGGTGTTGGTGTGGATCCTCTCCGGCCAAACCGTGGAATTTAGGGAGCAAGTGCAGAATAGCTCCCTTGAGCTCGAACTCAGTGTCCAACCTTGGGTAGGTAATTCCCAAAGGTTGTTGGCTGAGGTCCGGAGCTGCAAGTTCCTTCAGGGTGGGCTGATAGTCTGCCATAATCGAACTTGGACCTGAAACACTAACAGAAAAATCAGAAAGTTCAGGACCAGAGAAAAGTAGCGTTTCAAACGGTGGATCTTCCGGTTGCCCTTGGGACTCAATAAACCCTCTCCTAGCTTGCCTTATTTTCCTCAAAGTGTATTCGATTTCAGGATCGAAAACGGCAAGCTGGGGATCCGGTTGGGATCGAGTCATGCGCGGCTGCAACTTTGCAGTCGCAGTCGCGCGTTGGGGCGCTGTATACGCGCTGGAGCACGAGTAACAGTAGCAGACTCAGCTGTTCTTGGAATAGCGAGTCTGGGAAGAGTAAAAACTAAAATATAAAACGAAAATAAAATGCAAAATAAAAAGAAAATCTTTTTGTTGTTTTTATTTTTGAAAGAAACAAAGAAAAATAACAGGAAACGGTTATGTACACTATTCACAAATCAAACAACTAGTGATTACTTTCATCGTCATTCCCCGGCAACGGCGCCAAAAATTTAATGGTTGTGTCGTGTCAACCATAAATTTAATTATTTATAAAACCAAGTTCCCCTAATATAGTTTAGTGGAAACCATGGTCGTTTCTCACAAAGAATGGCTAAGAGAGTAATGCACAGGACTAGTTGTATGACGGCTTGTCACAATTGGGGGGTTTTTTTTGTATGCAAGAGAATTAAATTGGAATAAAATAGAATAATAAAAATAGCGGTTTATGGGGGTGGAACATTCATTAGGGTGTTATCATTGGCTACAAAAGAATGCATGAGTTGATTAATTACGCCGGAGTTAGATCTAACTCCTTCGTTGAGATTCTAATGATTAATTGCCTATAATGAGATTAATTAGTGAGATCTCACATTTAGTTCCACTTTAAACAATTATTAAAGCCAATCACATTAATCTAATTAAAGAGACTAATAAGCCAATTAATTACCCATTACCAAATCCTAATATGTCATGCATCAATTGATCAACTAACACATAAACATATGCCAATGAATTAGCCTAACTCAATCGAGTAAGCCAAGACAAAGGATTAAACACACAATTTAAGATCTCAAACTATATGCCAAGGATTGATAATGAAAACTTATCCAAGATTAAGAACAAAGCCTCAATTTACCCCAATGATGTTCACACCCTCACAAACCACCAAGAAACATAGTTACTCATGGAGGGAATTAAAAGGGCAAGAAATAAATTGGAATAAATAAAGCAATTAACAATAAAGAGCAAAGTAAGAAATTAAATGCAAGTTGGAAAGATGGAAAAACGAATAACTGAATTAATGATAAAAGATTAACTTACAAAACCCAAAAGGGCTGGACGAATAACGTTGGAAATGTAAATGAAGGAGCTAGAGCTAAACTAGGAAAAACGGAAATCCTAATGGAGAGAAAAATAACTCTAACTAGGAAAAGAAAATATGTAAAAGTGATGGTGTTGAGAGGTGTTGTTTCTGATGCATTAGCCTCATTTAAATAAGATGAGCAGCCTCCAAACCCTAATCAATTTGGGCCCCCAACTCGTGCAGATAGGGTTTCTGCTGTGACAAAGTTGTGGCGCGGCGCTGGGGCGCGTATAGCTCGCTAGAGCGCCAGCGTTGTGCACGTGACGAGTTTAAGTGGGCTTCGCGCGCTATGGGCGCTGGAGCGCTCGATGCTGGTTCTGAAATCCGCTGCTCCGCTTATTGCTCAGTTCCTGATGTTTACAACTCCAATAATACCTGTGACCTGTACTAAAAATACAAAATATCCAAGATCAAGTGCAAAGGTCATCCTTGAATTGTAAAAACATCATAAAACTTGTTATTTTAGCCTTTATTTCTATTAAGCTCAGATTAATTCCAAGTTGTATTAAATACAATAAAAGGCCAAAATAGAGCAAAGGATCGCATACAATCATCCAAATTAAGGGCATAAAATATTGGTAAAAACCACGTTATCAACTTTCCTAAGTGCCTCTTGTTCATTTTATATCATATGCATACATAATATATATCATTATATAACTCTTGTGTGTGCTCTACGTGTCATTCAATCATATGGGGGAACTTAGTCAATCATTACTCTATGTCACAGTAACCTTTAAGACTTAGACTTAACTTCTAACTTTACTTTACTCGGTTATACACTTTTCTCTTTTGGCCTGCCCACCTTCTGAACCTTTTCCTCCACATCACCGACCCCTAGGCATGAGCTCATCCTAAACTATATTGGGAAGAGGGGGTACTCACCTTCTTTCAGTGATAGAGTTGCATGTCGAGGTTGCCACACCTCCCTCAGCAACAACTACCACACCTCCCTCAGCAACAACTACCACATGTCGAAGACTACATGTGTTTTAATTGAATCTTGAACTTTAACATTTTCACCTTCCCTCAGTAATGGAGTTGCATGTCGAGGTTTAACTCACCTCCCTCAGCCACAACCATCACATGTCGAAGGGTACTTATAACACATACTCATTCACATAGTCATGCATAATCATATAGCATCAAGTCATATAGTTCACATAGACATCACATATCATCATAACATTCATTAGACAGTATATTTATAGCATACAATGCATAATTAACTCACATATATCAGTTACATAAGTTGTAAAACGCATTAGGGTGCATAAAGGGTCAAAACAGTTCATTTTCGCACAAACAGCACTGTCGTAATCGATTACACGGGCTGGTAATCGATTACTGTAATCGATTACGCAGCTCTGTAATGATTAACAGAGAACAGCGTTTTCTCTCGATTGGGATTTCAGGCATCGTAATTGATTACGAAGTCGTGTAATCGATTACGAAGTCGTAAAATACGATTCTTGGGTTTTCAAAACACGATTTTCAATAGCCATTGGCCAAAATATGAACCTAACGTCGTCCCAATCGATAGAAAACATTTTCATACCAATATCAATCATGAAAATACGTTTAAAACACTTTCCAATTTGTAAAACCCATTTCTTTTTCAAAACCAATTTCATAAATCAACCCTTTCATGAACCCTAATGGGAAAAACAACGAACAACATTCAAAACTTCATCAATTCATTAATATACATGAAATTCCATGACAATTAAAATGCTTAACCCCTACCTCTTGAAGAAACTCAAATAAAAACGTAGAGACGATCTTTCCCCGGTGAAACCCTCGTTCTAGCTTTCTCTCTCTAGACCCACGAACGGTGCGATGAAGAATATGAATCCTATTGATGAATTGCAATCGGTAGAAGGGTGTATCTTTGTGTGAGGATTACAAATATGTGATCGGTTTCGTGAACGGGTAAGTTTGATGTGAGTTTCGTGATTTGGAATGGTTGGCTTTGAGTTCTTGAGAGAGAAGAAGAACAATGGAGGCACAAGGATTAGAGAGAGTGTTTGGAGTGTTTCTGAAGTGAGGATTAGGGTTTCTGATGTGGTGGCTCGGTTATATATGGTTTAGAGTTATCGTGGGGCCCGAACGACACTTAAAACGTACTAAAAACGCACTCTGCACACGTCGTAATCGATTACCACGAAACGGTAATCGATTACAGACAGGATGTAATAGATTACCGACAGCAAAAATGCCCAAATATGAAGACCAAAGGGCTGTAATCGATTATCATCTCGTGGTAATCGATTACAAGGCTATCAAATAGCCCCAAAGCACCTCAAAAACATCACAACTCGTGCTATAAACATTCATACATCATTCCTTACATCATGCAACATCTAAACATCAATTAAAACACATATATGCACCTAAATCACCCAACATAAAATGAATACACATGAACATACACCTAAATCACATAACACATGATGAACACACACATAAATCATATAACACATATACATACACTTAGATCACATAACATATAATGATTTACTAAAAGAAACTTGTTCACCCAAACTTAATTAAATTCCAACCAAGGTCAATTACCCATAATCTCACTTAATTAGAACCTAATAAAAGTTCGGGTGTTACAACTGCTTCATATTTGTTCTCCATAGAAAACCTCTTAAAGATGATCAGAATTAATTGAAACGATTTCGACGGTGGAGCTCCTTATCAATCTCGGTGATTTTTTGCAATTTTCTGTGATAAATGATACGATTTGTTTCTGGTTTTGATCACGAAAAGATATGTAGAGAGAGAGTCTTGATTCCGTTAAAAGTGCTTGTTAGAGCGCGTGAGTTGAGAGAATATATATTTTAATTAAAAATTACGGGCTGATTGTTGGTGTAGCACATCTCATTAAAAAAGTATGGTGACAATATATTAACACTAATTAAGAACAAATCTATAATATAAAAAAAATAAATTTCTTTTGCCATGACCTTGGACTTCCTGTTCCCTTCGTTTGGTATTAGTACTAATAAAATACAAAATTAAATACACAAAGCAAGAATAATAATTTTATGACTTTTAGTACAGCTGGAGGGACAAAAACAACTCGAGAATTTATTACGATCCTCACAAATCAAACAGAAATCAGATATTAACACAAGGTAGTATCTTTTTTCTTTTCTTTTTTAATATAATCGCGATGTACATCAAAGTAATTCTCTCATTATACCAACAGATTGAACATGAAAACAAAAAACTTTTTACCTCAAGAAGACCAGTAACAAACTATGAAGGAAAAAATGGGTGTAAAAAATGGGGCAAAATGTTTTTGCAATAGCAGTTTCACTCCATCTAATAATTGAAGTACCAGAAACAGATACTTAATTTGACTCTATAAGAGTGTACTAACCATATACCTAAACTATGATTTTCTTTCCTTTAACCTTATCTCTGGGAGCACCTTTATGTGGTTTTGATAAGTCCAATGCATCACCTGCAACATTGTGTTTCTTCTGCTTTGGCACACCAATGGGACCTGACCAAGCTTGGAATGGTTCTTTCGAGTAGGTCGAAACGAATGAAACGTCATGAGGGACGATATCTGGATCAATATGATTTGAAGATCCCAAAGGAAAGCCAAGTTGTCCATCTTCATGAGGTGGAGGGAACTTTTCGCTCTTGCTCTTAGCGTTCGCATGAGTTATTAGGCGCCTTCTCTGTTACATATGAAATCGCAGAAGCAAATTTCGATCAAAGATGAGAAGATGAAAATGAATTTTCTAAGGAAAGAAACTATTACAAATAAATGCGATGATAAAATAAGATCACTATATGAAAGAATTGGCCATTAAATCTTTTGTTTTTTGGTTGCATTAAATCTTTACTATGCTATCCAGATAACTGAGTCAGCATAAGAAATATGGGAAAAGTTAAATTGTCAAATCCTAATTGTCCTTCCTAGTTTCCTACTTAGTCTGAGTCATGTTATTTTATCATGCATTCTTAGAAGATATAATAATCTTAAAGCACATGTGTGTGTACTAATTATAAGCACAAGTATTATCTTTTTCTCTTTCACGTACATCAATATTGGGTTGAAGCTCAGCATTGGCTTCAGGAGCAGGAACAGCTTTTACTGCTCGTTCACGTGTTCGATGCTTCTTTGCACCATCAGCATGAGCTTTGCCTGCAGCTCTTAATCTGTACATTCACATTCATAAATCTCAGCATTGGTAAAATATTGCAGGATGGCTAGATGATTAGAACATAACATGTAAAAGTAAAACCATAAAGATCTAAGGACAACTTTTCATTCTACTAATCTCTTAAAAATGTACTTTACCACCAGTATCTCTCAATTTAATGAAGAGATGTAAACAGTTCCAAGTCTCCATTTTTTGTCCCACAAGTTCCAAAAACAATTGTTATATTACTAGTATGACATCATTACGTAACATAATAATTATATAAGGTTATAAATGTCACTGAATAATTTTTTTATAAATAATTGTTTCAGATAACGGTGCCTTACATTTTCTCCAGATTACCGTAATGTAACTATCATTTTCTCAGACTGAATAATCTTTTAAACAATTAAATTGTCAATCTTTTAAATATTGAGACACATCTGGAGTGTGCCTCACTTCTAGAATGCGGAAAGCTAAATTAAAAGCACAGAGCCACAGATACCTCCTTGCTTCATCATCCCGTCGTTTAGCATCCAGTTCCTTGGTTGGGGGATATTTTGGAAGAGTAGAAGGATCACAAGCATTAGGTTCTGTGGTAAAGAACTGCAAAATAATAGGATAGACAAGCAAAGGTATAAGGGCTTGGTTTTAAAATATAAATTTAAATTTAGCAATGATAACTTCTAAATCAGGTTCAAGACAAGTTTCATTTTACAATTCGTAAACCTATGTAACATTAATTTTAGAAAGTCAACGTACTTTATCATGATCATTTTAAGTGCTTGTTTGGATACCATTATTTACTTAAAATAAGATCTTTTTTAATTAAAAAAAGATCTTATTGAATTTTTTTATATGTTTGGGAGTAATTTTTTAGTAAAAGTATAATCTCTAGAAAAAGTAAAAAAAGATTTTCTGAAAAAAGACATTTTCTATAATATAAAAAAGATGTTTATGACTAAATAAAGATCTTTTATAATTACATCCAAACATAAATTAATTTTGTATCCAAATGTAAAATTACTTTTACTTCTTCAAAAGATCTTAATTAAAAAGATCAATTAAAAAAATATCTTTTTTTAGAAGCACATCCAAACAAGCCCTAAAACATGCCATTAGTTCTACATTATTTAAGACCTTTGTTTTCTCATTATTCCAAAGAAAAAGGTCTTCTATTTTATATCAAATCAGACTTGTTGGCCCTATTCCAAGGAGGGATACAGTCATACAGATTCAAAATGGTTCTCCTCAGAAAAAATTCAAGGTATAATAATGGACAATTCTCTTAAGAAGTGGTTTTTAACTCTCAAGCTCTTTTTTTTTTTTTTTTTTTGTATAAGATATCTAAGACAGGAAGTTGAAGAACAAGGATCCTAGTCCTAGAAGATTTTTTGTCAAACACAAGAAGCATCCACTGACAATCATTGCAGTCAAGGATAACACCACCAGATAAAACTAGCTACACATCATAAAAATGACACTGTGCTTCACAAAGTTCCAACTCCAGCTTATTCTACATGTTTCATAGAAGAACTCAGAGTGTGTGTTTTATAGAATCTATATGCAAAACAAATGTATTAGGAAGCAACCAATTAAAGACAATGTAAGTGGCATGAAATCATAATCTCAATAACAGGGCAGTGCAAAAATACTGAAACACCAAAGCATCATTTTAACGATAAAAAGATCAAGGGTTTCAAATGCCCACCTCACTTCTTAGAGCGTCTGAGGCAGTTTTCCGTTCTGCTGGATCAATTGCAAGAAGAGTATCAATAAGGGGTAGGGCAGAAGGTGGAAAATCTTTGAATGTTTCTCTTATGCATCTCTTGTATGGTTCTCTTGGTTTAAACAAGGTAGCATTGGGTAACTTCGATTTCCTCCAATACTCATCAGAGGGCGATCCACAAAGTTTGTATATCTTATGCAACTGCTCCACCTGCATAATTATCCAAGAAATAGGCCATAAAGTAGCCACCAATAGAGAGTCTAATAACCAATTCTTAATGAAATTCAAATTTCATCAAATATTGTAAGAGATGTTAGAACTTAAAGGTAAATTTTATCGCACAACCATCAAACCCCAATGTTATACGGGACAGAGTGTTGGGTAGCAAAGGGTCAACATGAACACAAAGTCAGCGTAGTGGAGATAAGGATGCTTCGGTGGATGAACAACCACATGAGAAGAGACAAGATAAGAAATGAAAGCATAAGAGACAGTGTGAATTTCGGTAACTCAGCAACTAACCCATCACAATATACTAGAGATAGAGGACAATGATAGAGAAGCAATAAGATATCAAGAGATATTAGAGAAAGCTGTAAGAATCACGAGGAAGGTTTATCAGTGTGATAAAACCCTTCTCTGATCTGTATATTTGTATAATATAAAATGTATGAGAAGTAATATATAATTTGGCATTCGAGAGGCCAAAACTCTCCTCCCAATTTTTCACTTGACTTTTTCCCTGCCATAACAGAAAGTTCCCTTCCCTATTTATATTCCTAAAAACCTGTAACTGCTTCCCTGAAATGCAAAGAGTCACTCCAAGTTATTGCTTTTCTTCCCTCTTCTCTTATATGTGTATTTAAAAGGACTGATCATCCCATACTGCCCCTGACTGTTCTGGTCTGTCACAGAGAGACTTGGAGTCGTCTCGATAATTGATAAGATGGTGGAATCTCGCCTTAGATGGTATAGTCATGTGGAAAGAAGACCAGAAGAACACCTAGTCAAGAGGGTGGATAGATGGGAGATACCACAATGACTAGGGGTAGACGGAGACCAAAAAAGACTATAAAAAGGGTTATCATGGAGGATTTAAGAGTTAATGGTGTCGTTTGATCCATGTAGCCGACCCCACATAATAGGGTAAGCCTTGTTGTTATTGTAAGAGATGTTAGAAACACATGTAAGATCTAGTACCACTCATAAAGCTAATTTATTGATAAAAGGCAAGAAAATGTGTTTATATAAACACTGAAATGTTGCACATATCGTGCACAATGCAATTTATTAGTTACCGGTCCACAATACATAATTAGATAACTCAGCCCAAATTACTATTACTATCATCATAATCACCAGTACCTCTTGAAGCTCAAAAGTGTATGCCTTGACTATTCTCCTACTTTCGCAACTAAATGATATGGACAAACTATGACTTAATACCAGTTAGATAGGTAAAACTTGTAGAGAAATAACAGTGAATTAGTAATAGTTTTACAGCTTATATGGAATGTCATTCCCCTGTCAAGGAACATCCTTTTGTGCCTCACCACTTCATTTACGCCTAGGAATTTTAAAAGAAATAACCTATTGACCATTTTCATGCTCCCTTATAAAAATGTTAAATTCACATCTTTTTACCCAGTTTTATTTAAAAATTGCATGAACATCAAACAGCTTGAATAAGGGGCCTAGCAAAGGCTACAGATACTGCTACGAAAAGCAATTGCTCATTGAGGAGGACCAAACAGAGAA
The DNA here is from genome assembly GCA_013621005.1 of Aeschynomene evenia. Lineage (NCBI taxonomy): Eukaryota > Viridiplantae > Streptophyta > Magnoliopsida > Fabales > Fabaceae > Aeschynomene > Aeschynomene evenia. Next base: position 17,122,400 of record CM024271.1, read on the forward strand.
ATTACCCACAGTGATTTGAGTAACTACCAAAATGTACAAGCAGTTCCAACTTCCAATCCCTTCCAACTACTGGATTTTACATTATCTCAACCAAGATTAGATTTATTCCAGTTCCACCAATAATTCTTTGAAGTTCAACAGAGGCATATGTGGTTGTGTGTGAAGAACAATAGTTTATCAAATCGTACAGTGAGTCGGTAACTCAGCCTTCATTATTTCCTCTCTGAGTTTAGGGTTTAGGGTACCATTGAAGTACCATAATAACTATTAGGCATAGATTAAGGGAAATGAAAATCCAATAAGCCAATGCAAGACATTATAAGTTTTACCTCTGTACGTCCAGGCATAATTGGTTTCCCAGCCAATAACTCTCCTAAAATGCAACCAGCACTCCAAAGGTCAATGGCTACACCATACTCTGTGGCACCAAGAAGCAACTCTGGAGGTCGATACCAAAGGGTAACTACACGATTAGTCATGGTTTGTCTGCGGTTCGGATCAAAGAATGATGCAAGTCCAAAGTCAGCAATCTTAAGTATTCCTTCATTGTCAATAAGAAGATTTGATCCTTTAATATCACGGTGAAGTACATTTCGATTATGACAGTGCTCAAGTCCTGATAGCAGTTGATGCATATAACATTTGACCTGCATTAGAAGTCAGAAAATAGTTGGAGACATCAAATAATGCCACTTGAAGAGAAGGTACTGATGGATATCTACTCGGTTTCTTAAATTATTTAGGTAAACTTGTTCTAACCTGGGGTTCTGTAAACTTGATTTCAGGGCTTGCTGCAAGTCCAGCTAAATCATGCACCATGTAATCAAACACCAGATACAAACTCAAAGACATTCTTGACGTAACTAAACCTTCTAGCTTTACAACATTGGGATGATCCAATCTTCGCAAAATAATTATCTCTCTAGCCATGAACTTGACGCTCTCAGGTTCCAAATTGTCAAATCGAACCTTCTTCAATGCAACAATCTTACCGGTCAACATGTCTTTTGCTTTGTACACATTACTATATGTTCCTTGGCCGATCTGATATCAAATGAAAATTAAAAGACAAAGAAAACAAGTCCGAGAAGAGAAGAAATTTAATCATGATAAGAAAATGAGAGATTCAACACTATATAAGTTCTTCTGACTCAAAATAGTGCCTATAAGATTCCTTTAAACCCTGCCCATCAATTGATCATTTCCATCATGCATCACGATTTTAGACAACACTACCATAAGTTAACAACATCAATTATTATCTGCATAAATCAAGTCCAAACCACATATCCCTTATACAGCATGACCCATTGAATGCATTTCCATTTCAAATTGAATGCAACAAATGCATCAAAAGACAAAAAAAAAAAAGTTCAAAAAGAATTTGCAAGTAACTGCAAACTCACCTTATCTATTTTCTCAAATGTGTCAGCCTTTCGAGGAATCCACCCACTAAGTGCTTCCCCACAAACCGCTGTAAGCCACGGTGGCCACCCTGCTGCTACTTGCTCCCCCCTTAAATGCTTAGGAGGATTACTCAGTCTTGGGTTCGGCTTTGATCTTCTCCTTTCACCCTTTTGTCGCTGAGGTTGAACACCATTATCGCCACCATTCTCTTTCTTCTCCTTCTGATTCTCGCCATTCTGAACCTCTACCTCGTTACCCTCAACTTTACTTGTGGACACATCATCACCCCTCCTGTTGGACTCAACACTCAAGCTCTTCTCCTCCTTCACCTCAGAGATAATTCCCGATTGCACCTCTCGGCTAATCACGCACCCCATTTTTGGAATCTAAGTTTCATTTCCTTGACATGGCTTTTCTATGTTAAGGGTCTCTGATTACCAAAACAATCACCACAATAACCTAATTGAAAAAAAAAAATCACGATCATGAATGGTTAAGCATAAATCCTCAATTAACTAGCTAATCCTACTACAACTAATAGCATCATCTAATCAAAGCAAAAAACTTACCAAACATCATTGCATGATAAGAATTTGAAATCATAAGTTAAAAGTTTGCCAAAATTCTGAATGATCGTGGTCCCCATAATTAGATAGCATAAGCACAAAAGTCAGTACTAAATTTAGAAATTCTTCAGTTTGATGAGGTCAAACAAAGGAAGCAAAGAGATTCTGTGTGGCTTCTCAAAGTGATCGAGATTCAAGGAAAGTGAAAACGAAACCTTTTCCCCCTTTCTTTTTTGGGTTTTGTTTTTTTTTCCCCCAAAGATAATTAAGCACGTGATGGGTTTTGCTAAAATGAAAAAGGGCAAAGAACAAACCCATAAAGCAAAAAAAAAAAAAACGGAACTTTGCTATGCTGTATTATGTAGCAGAGAGAGATAGAGAGAGTCTTACAGTTAAAAAACAGTAATTGAAGCTGGAATTTCTGGAGAGAGAGAGAGAGAGAGATACTTGTAAATTGTGATTGTGATGATTAAAGCTGTTGTATTGTGTTGAATTTGTTGTGAGACTGAGATAAGAGAAGGAAAATAAGGGGAAGGATGAGAATTGAGATCTTCTTTATATTTGTTCTCAGAAAAAGTCAAAGGCACAAATCTCTTTCTAACAAAGTCACCAAAAGGCATTTGGAGTCATTTCATTTCATTGATGGCTCTGTCTTCCTGTTAATCATATCATACAAAATTAATTAATTAATTTCATAGGGGTATAGTTTATGTATGTAAGAAAATGAAAAACTCTGGAAGTTTGAAACGAACCGGTAATTCATATGATATATTGATATGATATGATGTCATTATTGTTATGAAAATAGAAGTCAATCCTATTTCTATCAAAAGAAGAATTGAATAGCCAATCCTTTGTAAATGTATATTAGGGGACGTTTGGTGCATTACCGAGGAAGATTTTTGGTAATCTAGATTACCTTACAGATAGATTACCTCCAATTAAATTACCGGTAATCCACATTACCTTGTTTGGTATATACAAATAAGTTTACCGGTAATCCGCATTACCTTGTTTGGTATATTATCCACATTACAAGGTAATCTATATATATTACTATAATACCCTCTAAATAATTATAAAATGAATTAATCAAATATAATTATATTATATATATTATTAAAATACGTAAAATACATATAAAATGAATTAATCAAATATAATTATATTTTAAATTTAATATCAATATTTTTCAGTTTTGACATTAATATAATTATTTACTAAAAATAAAAATCCATTAAAATAATTATAATATTTTTGCAAAAAGTGCAACATAGAAAAAACAAATATAACGCAATAAATTAAAAAAAAAAAACACCAACAAGAAAGGCTACGTGGGTTTTTAAGATAAATTAGGATTTGTGTTAGAAAATTATAAAATTAGGAATAGTAGTGTATTTTGTTAGAGGGGTAATGGTGTAATAAAATAAATTAGAAGATTACCTAGAGGTGGTAATCCAGATTGCCACCTGATACAGAGGTAATCCACATTACCACTTTGGAGGTAATATTACCAATATCTTTGTCAAAACAAACGAATCAATCTGGATTACCAGGTAATTTAATTGCAAGATTACCTCGTACCAAACGCCCTCTTAATTACTGAGTTTAAAATAATACTAGTATAATAACATATACGATGCACGAGATCATACGAAATCATGTTTTTAAAATATTACAAAAAGAATAGTTTAATTTTGATGCACTGATAGTGTAAAAGGTATTTTACATTATCATCCAATCAAAACACTCAGTTTGTATGACTTTTCAAGTAGTAGGAGAGAGAAAATATAATCATGACCGATGTAACATCACATTATTGGATGAATGTGTTAAAAAATTGTATACTATCAGTGCATGAAAATTAAATCCAAAAATATGAAACAGAAATATTTTTATAAAAATGAATTAAGTAAAAATATGTTATTGTTATAGAATTAAGAATAAATACTCAAATTCGTCCCTGAACTTTTTTTCAGTGCCCACTTCCGCCCCTGATTAAATTTTATTACTTCGCAGTCCCTGAACTTGAATTTCGTAAGACATATCCGCCCTCCGTTAAATCCCTCGTTAATGAGTGACAGAATAGTCTTACGTAGACCGTTAACTTTGTCGTACGTGGATGTTAAGTAACACGTGTGTAATGGAAAAATCAGTCCCCGGAGTTTCTAAAAGGGGACAAATCAGTCCCTAACCCTTGAACCAAAACGCTATCGTTTTGCAAATCTTCGATTACCTTCTTCTTTCTTTCCCATTTGAAACCCTAAACCCCATTGCAGACCCCACAATCGCGCCTCCATCATTTTCTTCCTTCATGGTTCATCTCATTTAACCTCTATTGAAACACCTCCTTAAAATGGAATCTTGAGGTTGGATAGATGGTATGATGATGTAACAATGGAATCTTGAGGTTGAAAGAGGTGTTTCAATAGAAATTACAAGGGGGACAAGAAAACAGAGGACAGAAGAGAGAGTGGCACTGAAAAAAAGTTCATGGATAGATTTGTGTATTTACTCTAGAATTAATAGTGAATGTCAATAAAATTGAATGAATCTTAGTGGAGCATATAAGAACTACTCATCACACATAACACAAATACATAGTTTTTAATGATAAAATAGAGAAGATGATAAGTTACATGGTATAAAATGGCTACCACATGTATTTGTTAGTACCAACATTCTAGGTCATTTATAAAATTAAAACAAATGAATATAAATAATCATGTATATGAATCTTAAGATTTAAAAGTACTAAATTGCTAACATGCTCATAATTTAAATAAATAATTATTTTTTTAAGTCATTCACATTATTCTAATGGATATATAAAAATATTCTAACTACACAACATTCTAAAGAAAATCTAAATTCATGTAGGTATTCATAAATTTATTAAAAAATCTACAAATTTTAACAAAGAGAAAAAATACTTTATAATCCAAAATCTAGATATCCATAATAACAACATCACTAAATATAATATGGTCAAAATTAAAAGTCAAAATACATGAACAAATATGAATTCAATAAAGACAACTTATAAATAAATAGTGTTCTAAAAGTTTTCAAGTAAATGATGAACTGTCATGTACAATAATGAATTATATTATAACATACTTGTTAACCTATTTTGAGGATATGATCATGTTGTATTAAAAATATTTGTTTAATTTATATGTCTAAATCACTTATTGGGATATAACCTTGTTATATAAAAAATAAAAGTTTATTTTATACTTGTAAACATATTTATAATACAATATGGATATCCACCCAAGCATTTTTTTACAATAATTTTTGTCATAATCTCCTCTTACGTTTTTTTATTAAATGTGAAAAAAAAATATTTATTGAATTTTTAAAAAATATATATAGCATGTAAGATGGGTTATGCAATACCATTTTTGAAGACATAAATTCATTGTATAAAATAAAATGAAATATATATGTTGAACATCACTTGTTATGAATTAAGATAACTAAAATAATAGTTTAATTAGGTAAATAATTAATTGTCATGTACAATATGGATTTTATAATGACATAGTTGTTGATCTATTTTAAAGATATGACATTGTTGTATAAAAATATTTATTTAATTTATAAGTTTAATATTACTTGTTAGAATAAGACAACATTATAAAATAATAAAATTTTACTTTATATTTTTTATCTATTTATATTACATTAAATGGATCCACTTATTCATTTTTCACAATCTTTGTCACTATATCTTCTCTCTAACTTTCTCTAGAATGAAAAAAATAATATTTTATATTAAGTTGTTTTTAAAAATAATGTATAAGATAAAAAAATGGGTTAAGTTGCCATTTTTTTAAGAGGTTTGCTAAGGGTACAAAATTGTACCAGCCAAACCAACTAAAAATAGAAGTTTGGGCCTAAATCATTTGACCCATTAAAGAAACACACATAATTAAAAAAATTATTTGGGCAAAAAATGTTAAAATATGTTTTTGTTACTATTTTGGCTGCAAAAGTGTTGTTGTTCAAGAGTTTGTGTTGTTTTAATCTCTTTTAAAGATATGAATATGTTGTATAAAAAAAATTAAGGAATGTATATATCTAACATCACTTGTTAGGAATTAATATAATTGAAAATATTCATTTTAAGTAAATGGTGAATTATCATGTATTGCAACATGTACAATATGAATTTTATAATGACATACATGTTTTGAGGATATGATCTCGTTATATAAAAATATTCATTAATTTATATGTCTAAAATCACCTATTAGAATATGACCATGTTATAAAAATAATTATAAACAAACGAATGAAAAAGAATGTTGTTCACACCCTGTACCCGAAGGCCCAAATATCAAAGGCCAATCATTATAAAGCCCAAGTTGACAGTCCAAGAATACTGCCTAATGATATAACATAATTTTTGTTGATTAATCCCCTTTGTATGCATGTCATTTGACCACTTTTGAGATTAATGAACTACTTTTGCATCATATTTGGCATTTAGGAACTTAAATGGAGCTTTGTGCATTTTTCCAATATTTTGTGCTTTGTAACATTGTTCTGTAATTTGCTTATAACTTGAGTTATAGAAATTGGAATTTTGTGTTCTTTGTCTTGTTGAAAATCTTAGCCACAGGCCTACAACTTTCATGAAGAACTTGAAAGCTGATTCAAATCATAAGGACTTTAATTGGAGCTTCAAGTTGAGTAAAGCTTGCTGTAGAATTCTGAAACAGTATTCCTGAGCAGCCTGTGTTGCAGAGGACGGAACTGGAGCTACAGATGTTGGATTCACTTGATTTCAGTGGCATTGAAAAGCTAAGACACAAAGCTAGATTTAATCTTCAGAGCTCAAAATCAATTGAGGTCACTAAGGAGCTCATAAGTGGACTCCAAGCTTATGTAGCAACTGTGACAACATTCTGGAGCAGCACTCAATGTTTTGGCAATATCTTGAGATATACTTACTGGAATTGGATGATCATGGTGGCTATGGAAAGCTAAGACAGAGAGAAACAACTTTGCTTCAGATCTCGAGACCAACAGGATTCATTAGTGGCTTCAGAAATTGGATGCAAGATTTTGGGCAGAAACTTCATCTTGCTGAGTTATCTTAATTGTCACATTTTTGTGCAAGTTTCATTCTACCCTTGTCTTATATGTTGTAAATGTTTATTCCATGGGTTTTTTAGACATTTCCCCTTACTTCTATGTCTATTTAAGTCCTAGCTCAGAATTTGATGGAACACTTTAGATTCATTTTTTACATTTCAAGTTTTAGAATTAGAGATTGTTTTCATTTTCTCTCTAGTTTTTATGCATTTTCGTTTTTGCTCTCTTCTCCACTTCACCTTTCTGAATTCTCCATGATCATGGAGAACTAAACTCATAGCTAGCTTGAGGATGGGGGATTGTAAAAGATATTGAGATTTGCAATGTAATTTTGAGGTATTTCTTTCATGATTCATTCAAGAATTTGAATTCTCTCATCTCATCTCTTCTTGATTCATGATTCAAAGATTATGAAGGTTTTCTAATTCTTTGAATTATGGATCCAATTGGTTGATAATTCTAGAGGTTTCTGAATTATTAATTAATATTTTTAAGTTGAGAGAATACCTAGATCTAGAGATTTCTGATTTAGGAAATTGAATTGTTGAGCTTCAATCTTAATATCTTGAGTTAGGTTTTAAGGTTTCAGATCTAATTCAAGTGTATTAAGATGAATGTATGAAGGTTTTCATATGAAATTATATTTTATTTTAGGTTTAAAATCATATCTATATTTCAATTGTAATTCTTGAAAGGATCATTGAAAGGATAATGAATCAATGATATAGATTTTACAATTCAAATTCCTTAAGCTAGTGTTCTACCTATTTGATTTAATTCCTCATTGAATTTGCTTGTTTTTGTTCATTATATGTTCAAAATCCCCAAACCTAATTCATTTTTGTATGATCACTCTTCAATGATTGAATTCCTTGGGAGATGACCTAGGTTGTTCTCTTTACTACAAATAAACATAGTTTTAATTTGAATCTATTCGATATTTGATCACCTAACCCCTGTTAAAAGGTCTAACTGAGCGACCTATAGTCGGACCTCAGACGCCACCTTGATGGAACCCGTCCAGACTAAGGCCCAATAAACATTGAATGACCCAATACGAATGGACCAAAGGTCGGACCCGGGTGCGGGTCATAGGACCCGACCCGAGGCGGATAAGGACGACCCCTACTAAGGGCGAAGTATAGCTAGCAGTGGATGACGAAGCCGAGGAACCCCGGGCCCACAACGAGCTCTACGAGGATCTACATGGCACGCCGAGAAATTCAGGATGAGCATTATCCTGAGGCGCCCGGAGGTTGTTACCGCGGAAATGGCTCGCTTCCCACTCTATAAATAGGGTGTCACTCTCAGTGTATTAGATACACTCTCAGTTTAGGTCCTAAGCTATAGCACTCACTGACTTAAGCTTCAGAGTCCTTTTCAGGGAAACACCCCCAACACCTTGGAGAGGAGCTGCGAGTGGAATTCAGAGACCGGCAATAGTTCTATCCTTGGTGAAAGGTACAGAACTTTGGTGTCGTTGTCGGGGAACCATCACAAGCTTCATTCAAGGTCGGTTTACCTTTCAAGGGACCGAAGCTCTAAGCAACATCGGCTAGAACAAAGACCACCGTTCGCATAGTCTACCCAGGCGACCCAGGATACAGAATGGAGGGGACACCGGAAGGCATTGCGAGACGGTTCATGAGACAAATGATCAGTTGTTGCAGCAGCCATCACCAAGCCCATACGAGTTGGCAATGGTGACCGCTAGGGGAGCAGAGGTGGGCCCGCAACCAAAGTCGATTGTAGGGGCCAACGAAGCCAGGCCCAGTGCGACCCCCGATGTAGTGCAGATTGTGCAGTTGATCCGGGATCAACAAGAGCAGCTGCGAGCTTTGGAAAATGAAATTGTGAGGCAAATCCCCTTGGAAGAACAACTCCTGAGGGAGGAACGTCGAAACCACAAGGTTGAGGAAAAACTCTGCGAAGAGTGCGAGGAAGTAAAGGATCTCGGCCAACGTCTTCGAAGACTTGAGCTGGACCACAAGCACGATCGGGAAAAAGTGGACCAAAGAGGGCACTCAAAAGAAATAAGGCATGAAAATGCAGGATCCTACGAAGGAGGTCGATCTCGCGACAGGAGAGAAAGGATTGAGGGGCACAGAAGGTCTTGGGAAAGGGACGAGCAATCCCAGAACTATTATCAATAGAAACGCACCCAAACCCATGCCAAGCACAGAGATACGGTCGGCAAAGGACCCTTAGCCCTCCACATCCTCAAATATCAAATGTCGCCAGGTCGGACCCCATCAGGCCTGAAATATGACGGGACCACCGACCCGGAAGAGCACTTGGAAGCTTTTAAGTCCCGAATGGACTACGATGGGGCCGCTGATGAGGAACGATGTCGGCCATTCCCTATCACCTTGCTCAAGACGGACTTGAAGTGGTACAACCGTCTTTCGTCAAGGTCGATAAATTTCTTTGCCGACTTTGCTGCTCAATTCCTCGTCCACTTTACTACAAGGAAAACAAAGCCAAGATCGACAGTTAGCCTAATGAATATTAATAAGTGTGAAATATTGCATATATTTTACCCCTAATACTTAGTGTTTTAGTACTCATTTTTCACATAAATATGCATGTTATTGTATGAGTACTTGCTACAAAAGTCCATCATTATGTTTCCTTTAGATTTTTGTCTTAAGCATAAATTGTTTAATGTTTATGCATTAACTTTGAATTAAGACATTAATTTGGGATTCAAACACAAATGTTTTGCATGTCAAATTCAAACTCAGTTTGGTATTTTGGTCATATCTCTAGTTTTATAAAGTGTAATTCTACATAATTTATATTGTAGGAAAGATGAGATAAAGCTCTACAACTTTTATGAAGACCAAAAATCTAAGCAACAATGTTTGGAAGGCGATAATGGGCTAGCAAGGCAGAAAAGATACCTAGATGAAAAGTTCAGGCAGTCTGTGAAGTTTGGGCTATAACTTGGGCTAAAAAATATTAATAACTCTCAAATCACCTCCATTAGAAAGCTAAAAGACACAAATACAACTTCTATTTTATGGGAAAAATGAATTAACGATGTTAAAGTGGTCAATGAACTCAGCCAACATTATCAAGCTGTTTCCACTAACTCTGTAGTGGAGTTTTGAAAAGCTGCCTTTATTTTATCACAAATATCTCATCTGATAAGATTTTCAAGCAAATAAAGTTTCTAAAGTGAAGAACAACGAATGGCCTACAATGTTCATGTTTTGACATTTTCCTAAATTGGTTGTTTGGTGGGTCTAAATTGCTAGATAAAATAATAGCACTAGTTTAGTTAATTTTCTTGCAGGTTGTAGTAAATTGGACATATCTCCCTCATTTCTTAGTGGATTATGACGTACTATATGTCAAAATTCATTAGCAGAAAATTATCTACAACTTTCATGTTTAAGCTTTGTTCAGATTAGGTGATTAAGAGGCCCAAAACCGAGAAACAAGTGTCTGCATGTTCAAGCCTCAATAATTTAAGCAAGGGTATCTTGGAAATTTCTCATGCAAATCCTTTCCTATATAAAGGGGACCAAGCTCAGCCATTGGGATCAATTTTTCAGACCCCCATCTCATTCATGTTTAATGCTTTCACTCACAATCTTATATTGTTAGGAGTTCTAGACAATTGTTCTTTAGCTATATTGTAATTTGGAGTTGTAATTTCTTAAGTTAGTGTGTAACCTCATTGTAATTCTCTCCATATTTTATTGTGTTTTCTAATCACTTTGGTTTCACCTCCTACTTGGATGGTTTCTTAGTGGTTGGAATTCTCAATTTGGGATGGAAGATTATGGAGGATATGTTTCAAGACTCCTTTTATTGTTGCTGAGATATTTCACTGATATCATAATCATGTTTTCTTTTCATCTATTTAACTTCTACTAACTTCTTGACAACCTCTAACATTTACTTGATGCCATTAACTTCTAACATTTACTTCATGTTATTAACTTCTAACATTTTACTTTATGCAACTAACTTCTAGCTATTTAATTCATGTCATTTACTTTATTGCTCTTTAATTTTATGTCTTTTTACTTTCATTAATTATGCACTAATCTAACTCCATACTAACTTCTAACACCTTTATATCTTGCTTTTATAATTTGTAACCTTTAATTTTATTTTATGCAATTTATTTTGTTTGTTCATTCTACATTCCATATGGATCATTTCTAATTCACAATCTAGTGTTTGGGTAACAATTGTCGGAATTGGGTCAAACTTGAGGTTTATCTTAAGGTACTCTACTCTAATCTTTTGCTTTAACTTTATTCATATAACTTTCATATTGATCAATGTGAATTGTTTTATGGGTAATACTTAATTGGGCAATAATCTCATGATCATGACTTTAGAAACTCAATTAGGAACGTTAATTGGGAATTTCATTAATTGATTAATTAATATATTCCTAATTGGCAAAAAGATTAGAAGTTGATTCAAAATATTGCATGGTAATTAAATTGGCAAGTGTTATGCTTAATTAAGATTTTAATTAATCATTTCATGAACTAATTTAATACTTGACTAATTCAATTTTATGATCATAATCTTGTTTAGTTGAGTTGATGCATTTTAGTATGTGATTATGTGATAGCATAAAAACATATTGAACACCTTGAGTCAATGTTCCAATGATTGAAGAGATCCATTTCCTCAATTTAACCCCAAGCACTAGAGTTTTCTTTCATAATATTTACTTTTTCATTCGCCACAACCACAAATCCCCAATTTGATCATAGATCACTAGTTAAGTTTCCACGAGAGACGACTTGGGTTAGCTTATCACTATGATTTGGTATGAGCTAATTTGCTTTTGTAAAGTTTCCCAATTTCAAACTTTTTTTCTAAATTGACCAAGTTTTGGAGAATTAACGACGCTCCGAATACCTATGTCAAATATCAAGCAAAAGTAGAGGGCGACACTTCGGGCATACTTTGAAAGATTTAATGTCGAAGAGATCCTGATAAAAGACCTGCACGTTTCGAATGCTATCACGCTGTTGATAAACGGACTCTCCTGGTCGCCCTTTGCTGAGTCCCTCTCCAGGTCGGAGCCCACGACCATGGAGGAAATACAGGATAGAGTGGCTAAATTCATAAGGGTCGAGGAAGCCATGTTAGCAAAGATGGAGAAGGAGTCTATAGAAGATAAAGTCGAGGAAAGAAAAGAGGAGAAGTCTCGACCTCAAAAGCCTAGGGAGGAAAGGCAGAGGTAGGAAAAAAGGACCCCCTACAGTGGAAAATTTCCCGACAGGACCCCCTTATCACAATCGATAAGCGAGGTGTACAAGGAAATACAACACATTGAACGGTTACCCAAGCCCAAGGCAATGAGGCAAAGGGAAAAACAAAACCAGAGTGTATACTGTGAATACCACAGACAACATGGTCACAGAGTGGAGGATTGCTATGACCTCCGAGACGCGATTGAAGAACTTATCCGAGCTGGCAAACACGCAAAGTTCGTGGCCAAGCAGAGAGGACTGAAAAGAAAAGGAGACGGTAGACTGATCAACTGCCGAATTGAATCAAATTAAAAACTAGATAACTTGTAGACAAGTGGAATACCTAGGTCGTTTTCCCAAGGAACTCAAGAAATGAAATGTGATTATGCAAGGTTAGGTTTGGGGATTTTAGCATAGAATTTCAGAAATGAGAAAATTCAAACAGGATTTTAATCAAATAGGTAGAAGACACTAGCTCAAGGAATTTGAATTGTAAAGCATATATCATTGATTCATTATCCTCTCATGATCCTTTCAAGAATTAAATTGAATTTCAAATCCAAATTCAAATCTGAATTTAGATCAAGTCTTATGAAAATCTTCAAACATTCATCTTAACACACTTGAATTAAATCTGAAATCTCAAAACCTAACTCAAGGTATCAAGATTGAAGCTCAACAATTCAATTCTCTAGATCAGAAATCTCTAAATCTAGATGTTCCCTCAACTTAAGTTTATTGATCAATAACTCAGAAATCTCTAGAATTATTAATCAATTGGATTCATAATTCAAGAATTAGAAAATCTTCATAATTCTTGAATCATAAATCAAGAAGAGGTGAGAAGAGAGAATTCGAAATTCTTGAATGAATCATGAAAGAAATGAAAGTGTATGTGTGCACGAGAAGGGGGGGGTTGAATCGTGCAAGTTTTAAAAATTGCTTGTTAAAACTTTTACTTAGAAAGCTGTTTTTACTCAGAAGGTATGATTAAGAGTTTGCAGCGGAAAATGCTTTCTGAGAAGATTAAGTTTCTGAGAACTTAGTCTTTCTAAGAAAGTTCCTTTCTGAGAGATTTTTAAGAAAACGACTTAAGATTTGAGTTTCTTAAAAGCTTTCTGATTTTGATCAATAAGGTTTTCAAAAGACCTCTTGATTAAAGTTGTGATAGAGTTTTTCTCAAAGATTTGGACACGTAATGAGTTAGGGAGAAAAGCTTAACACAAGGGATTTTATACTGGTTCGGTTATAACCAACCTACTCCAGTCCTCAACCTTTAGTTGAGAGTTCGTAGATATTCTTCTTAATGTGCCTTCCCAGACAACACTGCCTTTACCACGTAAAGGACTTCCACCACTTCACAACCCGAAGTGGATTTCCTTGCCTCACACTAGAGGACTTCCTTGCCTTAAACAATTAAGGACTTCCTTGCCTCACAACAGAGGACTTCCTTGCCTCTCAACAGAGGACTTCGTTGCCTTGAACAATTAAGGACTTCCTTGCCTCACAACAGAGGACTTCCTTGCCTCTCAACAGAGGACTTCGTTGCCTTAAACAATTAAGGACTTCCTTGCCTCACAACAGAGGACTTCCTTGCCTCACAACAAAGGACTTCCTTGCCTCAAACACTAGAGGACTTAAAACTGCCTTCAAACAACGAAGGACTTAGCGTTTTTCAGAAAGTGTGTTTTGATCGAAAACAACTACCAAGACTAAGTTACAAACCTAGTTTTACACTTAGTAGACTTCTAGGATTAACTTACAAATGTAAGAATTTACACCAATTCAGAACTAGAAGATTTTGCAAAGTTAGAAAGACAATTTCGTAAAAATTGTCTTTCTGAGAAAGTTCTAAGTTTTCGCAAAATGATTTTCAATTCAACAGAGTTTTGGCACGTTTAATCAAGAGTTTTAGTGCAAGAGTTTCGTCACATTGCTCTGGAATTGAACTCATATATATAGGCATCAAAGAGCCGCGAAATTAGAGGCTTTCACTTTGCTTATGTGGCTGTGTCCTTTTCAGAACGGCTCCCTGCTACAGTCAGCGCAAAATGAGGAACTTTTCAGAACTGCACAGTGCGCGTGTTCCCACTTCCTTGGCTAGTTGTAGCGAGCTTTCTGAGTCTGTTTGCACTTCCTTGAGTCCAGACACTTGGTTGCTTATGAGTCCAACCTTCTAAGAGTTGTACGGACTTCTGAGGCTAACCTTCTGAGGGAAGACCCTTCTGAGAACTACTAGTCGCGAGGTCTTCTGAGACCCTTCTGAGGCGACAGTGTTCTTTCCTCAGAAACATGTTTTCACCTTCTGCGCTTCTGAGATATCCTTTCTGATATCTTTGGCGCTATGCTTTTATCAATTCATCTCGAGGTTACTTGATGTTTTGTCTTTGTCTTTGCTCATGGCATTGCAATAATTTATAGCTTTCTGAGACACTTAGCGTACATATTAGCAAAACCTTAAGTAAAATTTTATACTTATGGCTTACCTTGTTATCATTAAAACTTTCATGACTCTAAGAGAATTTATGCTTAATTCTCTCAGAAGGTTCTGGAGCTTACAATCTCCCCCTTTTTGATGATAACAACTTAAGTCTTAAGATAATAATTTTGCTTAAGTTCAGAAGTGTTTTCTGAGTAAGTTCACAACTTATTCAGAATTCACTTTTGCTTTCTTAGAAACTAATTTAGCTTTCTGAGAGAAGGCTTCGTTATTTTCTTAGAAGGCTGAGATAATCAACAGTTCAAGTATGCAATGTATGATTACTGTTTGAGATTATCAATTTCATAGCATGTATTTCATGATAATGTATGTATGAGATTCAGAAATATCAAGCTAAGTAAATCAAGAGATGCCAAAAAATAAATAATAAAAGATAAGCATAAGATAGGTAAAACATGAGATGCCAAAATAATGATTTATCATTTATGGTTTTGTAAAGATACAAAGAATTTGGCTCCCCCTAAGTTGTTGCTCCCCCTAAGTTCTAGCCTAGTGTTTACGATAGCCAAAGTAAAAAATTTTATCAATCATTTATCTACTCCCCCTTTGTTACATCAAAAAGGGTGGCTAAGACATAAACGCCATCATTGACTTAGAACTACTGCCTTCTGGCAATGTAGCGTAGCAGCTGGCATATCTCCATGAGAATCTCGCTCTGAGTCGCATTCTGAGCGCATTCTGGAGGAAGGTCAGAGGCAGTGGAAGGCTGTTGAGAAGATGAGGGTTGAGATGAAGGAGGACGAGAGACTTCAGCCTCAAGTACTTCATCGATTATATCCCTTGTTTGATATTCAGGAGGTTCTTCTTCTTGTACAGCTTTACCTTCAATAGCAGCAAGTTCAATCGAAGGCTGCCTTGAGTGTCCTCAGCAACTAGAGCAAGGTCTAGATCAGAGGTTGCCTAGCTGATGGTTGCTCCATAGCACCAGAAGTCTGAGCATCATCGGAGAGGTTGAAGGTTGAGATCTGGCTATGCATGGCTTCAGTGCTCTTCAACTTCTCAATTCGACCAAAGAAAGGCCGAAATTGCACAGAGGTGGAGTGACTACCATCCTTCCCAGCTGAAAGCCAGAACCGATCATTGAGTCCGTTATGGAGAAGGTGGACCTTGTTGATCAAAGGATGTAGGAGGAACCTCTGTTAT